>BMAW01054998.1:22087-33004 GCA_019974015.1 Nephila pilipes
TTTTTTTTTTAAATAAAAGAAATGCTGATGAATTTTTAAAGTTAAGTTGGGATAGCACATTTCCCACATGACTCAAAATATGAATTTTTATTTCTAATATCAAAATTTCATTTGGATTAAAAAAATTACCTTTTTGAAACAAATAAGATAACACTCAATCTGTTAACTTTTAACTGAAAATCTAATGCTTCATTTTCTATTAAGATTGTTCCATTAAATTCAATACTACATTTAATCAATGTTTATAACAATCAAGTAACAATTTTATGATAGTTAAATAGTTTCTTTTTACTGAAATACAGTTTACAATTTAAAAGAACTATGCATACAAATGAGATTAATTGAATTTCTGAAAAAAAGTTCGTTTACATAATGCAAGAAAGATTTTGCAGAATTAGATTAAAAGATCTCAATGGAAGCCTAACTTTTTTAAATCTAACACATAGGTTTTTTTTTTTTTTTTTCAAAATAAAATTTTAATTCTATTAGTTATTCCAACACCTTAATTTTGTGATACTCCTTAATACTTGCTATATTGAAATGGAGATTCAGTAAAAATATACAGCTACATTTATTACTATTTTTATTACAACACACAGAAAACTAATTTGATACAGCATATATTAGTGTAAGTTGCTTAAATATAAGAAAAAGAAAATTAAAATATGATTGTAAAGCTATTAAGTATATTGAAAATATATTTAAATTGTTAAAGGAATCATTGAACCTCATGCTATGCAACCAATACTTGATATCTGGTTCAAATTTCATGAGGAACAAAAGTATTCTAAAATATTCAGACATTTTCCCTGTTTACAGAATATACCCCCTCCCCATCAAAAACAATAAACTTAACAGCTATTTTTACATATAAAAAGTATATTAAAATTTAAAAATAATGAAAAAACTTTTCGAGCTTAAGGGAACTAAAATAATGAGAGACCAAAAGAGATTGAGTCATTTTTTAAAGTATTTTAATTATTCAGCCAAGGGAGAAATTTGAGCACAAGGAATATTTCACTCTTTAAAGCTCCAGCTGAAAATTGGAACAACAAGCAAAAAGGTTGAGCCAAAAGGCAAAACTCAGAAGAAATCCAAAGATTGAAAATAGTTATCACTTAATGGAAAGAATAAAGGAAATAAAAGGTATTTGCATTTGACATGTTTTCTGTTGTATAATATTGTTGATTATATAAATTATTATTTTTTGCTACATATTTTTAACTATCAGTTTGACTGGATTGAATGCAAACTTCTGATGCATAAAACATTCAATTTCATAGGCATTGGTGCAATCTTTTTAGCTGACATTATTAAATTTGTCAAAACATTGCTTATTTTTTACGGCTATTTAAACAATTATTACACAGAATGCTTCTGGTATCATTTTTAGTTTGCTGAAAATGAACAAGTTTAATGACTCAATAAACTTTATTTTAAATAAAGTTTAATAAAAAATCAGTGTCCCCCCCATTTTGCTTTGCTTTAAAGTTGTTCCTTTTTTCTTATTTAGGTTAAATTTGCTATGATAAAATGAAGAAAATACATCAATTATGATTGCCTATAATCAATAAGGCTCAGGAAGTGTAAAGGAAAATTAAGAAAAGAAAACACTATATATTTAAAGTACTTCCAGCAAAATCTATAGATTAGTTCATGACTAGTTGAAATTTTAATTTACGGATTGAACCTGTAACAATTACACAGAAGAGTAGTGCTCTATCTGCTACAGCATTTGGGCTTCTTATCAGTAAATTCTCAAGGAATTACATGGAAACCACGAGTCCCTTGATTACAGGAAATTTTCCATATTCATGAATCAGCAGAGATCATGTACATTTCTGTGAGCTAGCATCAAAGACAGGCAAATTCCTCATTAAGGCACTGACAATTTGTTTTCTAAGATGGTTGGAATTTGTTTGAGGAATGCTGTTTAATATATGGCAGAATTGGTCAGTTTTTATATCCCAATAAATGACTTAACCTTCAATATTTCAAAGAACATTTACTACCATCCGAGATACTTGCTAGTAAGCACAAGCATACAGAATTACAAGCCTTATGATGGAAGTAAATAGTTTCCTGGGATCAAAACACAAGATGGATCTTTCAGAAGATTAGACCATATAACAAATTAAAACTTTTATGAGCTTTAATACAGGCATAATTAATATGGGAAGGCAAAATTAATTTTCAGTCTAAAATTAACTCCAAGTATTTGAATTGCCTAACCCAGAAGAAAGAGTTGACCAAAAATTAGGAAAGAAATGAGATATTCTAAACATTGCCATTTTTATGCAAATAAGAAGAATGCACTGACTTTGACTTAGTCAGTAGATTACTTGTGCTGATCTAACAGAGAAAGAGGGATATCAGTGGAATTATTTTGATTAAGTATTACGAAATGAAATTGTATCTTTTATCATGCAAATTGAAATTTGATCTATACAGGAGCATTTCTATATTTGACATTCACAACATAGTCTAGAATATTCATTAAATTTCTATGTTCAATTTCTTAAACATGGAGAGTCTGATAAGGAATTTTTCATCTTCTAAATCAATGAAGCAAAAGGGGAAAAAAAAAAAAAAAAAAGCATTTTCGATATTGAATAGAAACTGATATTTGACAGTTCAATTAATAGCACTAATACTGTATTTTACAAGATATGGAGTATGGAAATGTATTAATAATATTGAATTTCCTTTTTCTTATATTTGGATATGATGCAGGTAATTAAAATTTAGCCATATGTTTTTATATCCATTACTAATGAAATTGTATTAAATCTCTTTATAACATTTAAGTTAACAGTTCTTCTTGACAAGTTCCGTTAATATCCTTTAACATTTCAAAAAAAAAAAAAAAAAAAATGTCTTGTCTTGTACCATTACATTCAATATATCTTCAAATAATTTCCCCAAATCTAATTTAAGTTCAGAGAGATGGGAGGTACACAATATCCCCAGAAGTTACACATCCTGTTTTAATGATAATTCAAGTTGAGTGATAAAAACTTCTATCATTAATTCATTCAAGTTACAGATTGATTTAATTTTATTTTTTGAACACACCTGACTAATAAAGAGCAATTCTTTACTGTTTCTAATTGCTAATTGATATTGATTTCAATAATGCTAATAAAAAAAATTGTATGACGCTATTGTATAATGCTACAAAACGAGATTAACAAGAACCCTTTGACAGAAATCAAATTCAAACATACAAAAGTTATGTTATAAATTTCTCATTATTGTTGAGTGGATTTCTCTGGATTTATTTTAATTTTTCCTACTGTCACAACTACTTTCATTTTAAATATAGACTTTTCACCCAAGTGCATTTCCTGACAGCCACAATTTAAATGCCTGTAAATGTTTTTATGACAAGCTTTAACAATAATTCACACTATCATTTATTTACTGATGATTTTTTTTTTAAATTTCTAATGGCAAGGCAATACAGGAGGAAAAACAATAAAAAAGATGAATACACAACATGATCACACACACACAAAGCACGAAAAATGACCAAAATCATTGCCTTATTAAAGGTTCTCTTGCTCGTCTCAGTGTCACCATAGAGCGATGGGCAATGATGGAGTTGAGCCCGATTCATTGACTCCACCAAATCACAAAGAGGACAGTTTGGATGGTTAAAAATCCCAATACAATAGAGGTGTTCTCCTGGACAGTTAGGACCCGTTAAAAGACAAAATTCTGCAACAGCCTCATGACGTGGGACATTGGGAATGGATAGAAGATCGTCAACTCCATTGCAATACACTCAGACTAACCGAGCGGCAGCCTGTATCAAAAATCCATGAGAACCTGCCTGAGTTGTAGACCATTTTGCCGTATAAACGTTACCAGGATGCACCACGTGGAGGTAGATCTACTTTGCATCCTATTTACAAATGATAAAATAAAAACAGACTGAAATTCAATGAAATTTTCTGTGTAATGAAAATATACCTTAAGTTTCTGAGGATGAATGTGAAAAAATGTATTCCTAGTATCTAAATTATGTAATGGAATGGATTTATCCAGTCTTATTCAGTAAACTGGAGAAGTGGTAACGATTTGAAGCTTTGTTCTAATAATACATTACACATTTTCACTTAATTTTTATAAATACTTTTTTACTGAGTATACACTCCAGTTTGATTACATCACTATGTCATGCACTCTCCCATGTACGAGCAATTCTCAATTCAGTCAATCACACAGAGACCATCATTGCACTTCCTCTATCAATATTTCTTAATTTCCCCACCCTTAAGGTTTCATGAGGTGTAAAAATTACAGGATATGCAGGCTGACATTGATTGATCAATCCCTAACACATAATAAAAAAGAACTGTCTTAATGACATTGCGGAAAGTTATCTAATTACAAGGAGCAGATATTAAGTAACAAAGCTGATGCTGCTACAGAAGTATGCATGTGCCAAAGACCAGCAACAGACAGCTGTTTGGCAAGAAGCTTTTTTTTTTAGAAAGCAGTACCTCTTGCCTTTGTACACAAATCCATATAACTGTGGCTTTCTTTCAAATAAGTGATTTTTTTTATTTTGCCAAAAAATGCTAAATGTAACAGAGCAACAAATTGTTGTGAAATTAAACATGAAAATTTTAAAAACCACTACCGCAACTTATAATTTATTGAAAGAAGTGTGTAGCAGTGAATGTTATTGCATGCAAGTGGTTTTCAGTAGTCTAAGCGTTTTCCAGATTTCCGAGATGATGATGATGATTCACTGCTGGGTCGCTCTTCCATGTCAAAAACAGATGACAATATCCAAAACAAGGTAAGATGACCATTAGATAAGTATTCATGCAATTGCTGAGATTGTAGGAATTAACAAAGATTCTGCACAGCAAATTTTACATAACAATTTTAACATGCAAAATATATGTGCCAAAATAGTACCTAAAATTATCCTGTTTGAACAAGAATCCTGCAAAAAAGTCATTGCCATTGAAAATAACACAAACTTGTTGGAAAGGATGAGGAATTGTGATTCTTTACTTATGATCCTGAAATGAAACACCAATCCATGCACTGGAAGAGCTCATCTTCACCAAGAGCCCAAAAGATCGAATGAGCACATCAAAATTCAAAGCAATGATGGTTGTTTTTTTTAGATGTTCATGTGATTGGGTTTCATTGCACTCTTGAAGGTAAACTGTTAGTCAGCATTACTACCTTCACATTCTTGCTGAACTCCATGAAAGAATAAAGAAAAAAACAACCTTAAATGAGGAAGGACAAGTCATTCTGCATTGTCTGTCAAGATGTTACAAGCCAAGTACAGACTTCCAGTATTGGACCATCAGCCTTTGCCAGATCTTGCGCCATGCAACTTCTATCTGAGTCTGTTGAATGTGAAAGAGGAAGTGGCATGTGTGTTGAAGTTGCTGACAGAAGACTTCAAGCACTGTTTCGAACAATGGAAGATTTGCATGAAGCATTGTACGGATAGAACAGGATTGTATATTGAAGGGGATAAGTAAATATGTATGACATCAAAAGAAAGTATTTTACAATATTAGTCTCATTATTTTATATGCACACCTTCTATATACCCTATTTAATTATATAAGTTGCTGACATCAATATTGAGTGGCGAATTAGTTCACACAAAATTTTCTTCCAAGGAGAGTTTATGAGGATTCAACTTAAATGTTGTACATTCATTTTATCATATGTTCATCCTAATAACTTTAGTACATATTTATTGTTCCTCCGATAAAGATTAAAATATTTATAAAAGGAATGGAAGGACAATTATAGAAATAAGAAAGCAAATCGAAAGAGAAATCTTCCTTCATCTCTCTCAAATACATATTTTAATATAATTTGATTAATTTTCATGTTCCTAATCAACCCTTTTAGTACAGGCATCCCATATAATCATCACTAGCGATAGTCTTCCATAGCCAGGAGTCCCACCCATGCATCTTCAGGGAATGAACTCTGGGGCAGGGCAAAGCATATATGCATTTTAAGGTGGAACATTTTGTAAAGACCTTTAGATGGCACCCTGTGTCCATTACTTTTGAACTCAACATAGTTTTAAGATCCTGACATCCAATTTGCTCACATTCTGCCTTACTTTGGTGTTTTGCACATCAGTTCTTGTGGGGGAGAAGGGAAAACATAATGTAAATAAACGGAGCTCAGCTCTTTAAATCTTCATAACATATAAACATTAACATTTCTGGTTTCTATCTGAATGCTTTTTCAAATTGGTTTTTGCTGCTATATATATATATATATATATATATTTTTTTTCTAGAATGCATTTTATCATCAGAATTGTTACTTTGTGTTGCTTTTGGATATATTTCGAGTACTTGGCGAAAAAGTGCTATTTATCAGAAAAAGAAGAATTGCATGGGAAACAAGCCAATTAATGATGAGATTATGATTTATTTTCTAAAAGTTTTGAAAAAAATATTTTAAATGATCCTGATGCAGACATTTTGTCAAAGACTGACAGTACAGGACTTCATGTTTCTCTGCACATCGAAAATTACAACACTTGACATTTTAAAATTAATTACTTCTTCCTGTAAATAATCTTTCTTAATGTATTTTGTCAATTAAAACATAGAAATTATTTCAATAGTGTTTCTAAAAATTATTTCTAAAGATATATTAAGTTTTTATAAATAGTTTTCTGTAAAGTAAAGGAAAAGATTATTAAATATTAATTTTAACATACATGACAACTTAAGTAGTTATAAAAATGATACCAAAATTATATATTATAAAAACATATAAAAAAAAGTAGTTATAAAAATTCACAATGTTAGTACTTAAATTTCTTTGTGATTTTTTTTTCTTCTTCTAAAGTTAGGTTTGGCAACACAAGACCCCTGTCCTGTAAGACAACTCCTTTCGACTAACCTGCATCCTGAGCGAATGTCATAAAACAAGGCATGCTGCTTCAATAGGGTTAAAAAAGTAAACACTATGAAAAAGGGAGGAAATAATAAGGAAATCCGGTTGAACTAGCATGCAACAGTAATTTCTTTTTCATAAGGAAAAGGTTGTTTTACAAATGGAAGATGGCAAATGATTGAAAACCCAGAAAATACATATTAACTATTGGTTGCTGGAGGATTTGCGGCTAGGGGTACTTGGAAAGCAACCAAGCCAGCTGGGCATATGCAGAGTAAAAAAGGTTAGAAACTGATAATGTAGAAAACTCAGTAAATGCAAGGGGGGAAAAAAGCAGGGGAGAGATGGAAAGACTGGAGGAATGATCAAAATTAGTTAAGTTTTTTATTAATGTCGCACTAGAAGCAACACGAACAAGGGCTATTGGCAACGGACCTCGTAATTTTGAACCATGGTCAAGTGACGAGGTCGACACCTGAGCTAGCACCCCCCTCTAACTTCCACACTATGCCAATGGGAGGACTTTGGGCCCCGACAGATTTAACTTGCATCAGCCCTGGCTACACGACAGGTCTTTAGCAGTCAAGGATCAAACCGGCGACTGAACGAAAACTGCTGGCCACGAATCCGAAACCATGACAACTCGGTTATTGCGGCTATGATCAAAATTAGAGGAGAAGATTATTAGAAGATAAAAAGAACATTGTTTAGAAATACATTATCAATGGTTACTTAAGAAAATAAAGATATATTTTTGAAAATATTCAATTTTTTCCCCATAGGAAAAAAATTCAAGACCACTCGAGTATTGCAGATGTTTTAAACCCCTACCTAACCTAGAGAATATAAACCTATGAGTTATGCCAACATGAATGAAATTATATAGGCTATTCCAAGTATGAATACATGGGTGGGTGCTAAATTTGGTTAAAGAAGATTTTGTTTCAACAAGCACAAGCTTACTATCGATGAACAAAATTTAGAAAAATTATTAAAAGTATTACATATGGGTTAAAACAAATATATACTTTTCCATAATGAGAAATTTTTTGAAATAGGCTAGCATGAAAAATTACATGCCAAATCTAAAATATCATTGAAAATAATACAAACTACTATGTAAAAATTTGGTATCGTTCAAAAGAATACTCTTACCATGAAAGTAAATATGTTGGGCAATTACAAAACAATCATCCAATTTAAATTTCCTTTACTTAAAACATAACAAATGTTTAATATATTGTCCAGTTGCATAACAGCCATCTATATAGTAATCCAATGCTTCCCAAAGCCATTAGAGCATGTTATTGTAGATGTACAAACTGAATGCCTGTGCTATTTCCGAGATAAACAAAAAATCTTTCTGACAGTTGGTTATGGAATAACAAATTCACAATTTGACTGACAACATGACTGATAAAGGCTAGGTGCAAAAAAAAAAAAAAAAAAAAAAAAAAAAAAAAAAAAAACCCTCAAATTTTATCCACCACATTATGTTAAGCACTTGGACAAAACGACCTCATTCATTAATACAAACTGATCTGAATTGGTGAAGCCATTGCAGAATCATCTGATGGTTTGGAATACAAGATCTATATTTTCTATAAATGCTATCTACACTGAAACAAGTGATAAGAGATTTTGCATATTTTAAAACACTTTCCAGTGATTTGTTCACATTTTGAAGCGTGTCCTGCAGAAAATCAACAATATCTAATTACTATAAATACAGATATAAATCAGTTTGTGCTTATCCAGTGTGAAAAGTGCAATCATGGAAATAAAAATAAAACATTTGCTTTTTTGCTCTATTTGCACTGAAGAATGCAATTTAATATTTTTGCTGTTAAATTTTGAAGGTGCAGTAATATAACTGATGTGTTTTACTGTGATTTCATACATACTCCAGTGAAGTTATGAGATATGCAGACATTGAGAGTTTCCTCTGAGTGTGTGACATCCCTCAAGTACTTGCATAATATCCTACCCTAATAAAGTAATCACAGTTTGTCAATATTTAGTTTAGAGTGTTTATTTAGTTGTAGCGTGCTATTAATTTGCCAGTTGCTAATCTTTTAGAATAGTTCAATTGGAGAGAAATTATATCTATTTACAAGAGACGGAAAAAGCTACAAAGAGCAACTATCAATCAATCAAAAAAATGGATATTTTGTAATCATCCTTCATACATACTTATTATTAAATAAAGTTTGAATTTTATTCTCATTCCAGCAGAAGGAGTATTGTGGTTGGAAAGATGGTTTTCAGGTAAGGCGAGAATACCTCAGTTAATTGTGAATAGGTAGGAGTAATCTTGGTTACAAAAATAATTATCCCAAGATAAAACAAGAAAAGTCTAGAATGACTGAGAATATATATATGGGCCCTTGATTTTAGGAGTAATTATACCTCAAATTAGAAATTTTTCATTGGTGCATTTGATGATTGTATAAATTTTGATTTGGTGCTTTTAAGAATTCATACTGTATGGTAATTGTTCCCAATTTAAAGGAAATATATTGAACTCACTACAGAGTTCAATATATTCCCAGGAAAAAATTTGTTAATTGAAAAGGGCCATTCCAATATTTGAAAGTTATTCAACCATGTAAAGTATATATACACACTCAAAAATCACACATACTATAGAGAATAAAACTATGAAAGCAGATCCTATGATATGTTAATATTCCTAAATGCAATTTATTTTTTGCAGTAATTGGAGGATATTACAATTTACTCCGCACTGAATTCTAATATTTCGAATGAAAAAACAAATTCATATAGTATTAGAAGTAGGCTTTTTCTGCCTGTAGCAGAAATAGGTAAATAAAAAAATTCTAAATGAATATTCCATAAAAAATAATTTTACAATACAAATCTTACCCTAACATTACTGTCTCTCAAGGAGGGTATGACTCGTCTCAAAGCATCAAAAGAATCTTTTAAATTATCTCTTCGTTTCCTTTCCAATTGGTTGTGATATTGGCGTTTGTCGGTCTAAAAATATACATTAAAATAAAATGAGAAAATCTCGAGGTATTTTTTTTTATCAATTAGCAATGAGAACAACCTCAATACAATTTAGATGTTCACAATAACAGTAGCTTTAAAACTTATACAACTAATCGCAGAACACAAAACATAAAATGGTTACTAATTACAATTTGTTTTATCACATAGAAAAGTATTAAATTTTGTTTAATATCAAAGTATTCAATTTATTAATATACTTCTCTTGTTCTGACATTACTATATATATAAAAGTTCTTTACAAATTAGAAGTATAATTTGTATAAATTATAAAGAATGTGTTCATTATGCTAGAAAGATTTTACACAACCCCAATATAAAATTGCAATAGTATAAGACATTTTTAATTACAGGTTGAATGATCACTCATTCATTTCTATTATAAGTAGAAAAAATGTTTCCCAATCATATACTTCTTTACATTGAACAAAATTTTCAATGTGGTTTACTTTTGTATTATGACAGATTTTATACATTTGTACAGGCCAAATCTATAGTATTATCAAGTTGAAGCATATAAATATACAAATTCAATAAGGATCTTAAATTTAATACCTTCAATGATAAAAGATTCAAGACTTCTCATAAGATTTCTTACAAGTGTGAAGTGAATTATAACAAAAATAACAGAGAATTAATTAAAAGCAAATTATTAAATAAACTTTTCACTTAAATTAATAGACTTGTAGAGAAAATAACCATATTTGTTACAAACTAATCGTAAGTTATTAAAACTGCCTATTTTTATACTTAAACTTTGATGCGATTTATTTACATAACTTTGATTTAGACAGGAAATTTTAATTGGTAATGAAAATTGCATGAAAAAGGTGGGAAATTTTTTCAAATTTTAGTTATAAACTCATAAGTTTTAAAACTTTGCACACACAATATAGGTTACAATTTCAATACATATTAGAGAATTACTCATATATAATTAACCAGCAACTTACATCATTTTCAACATCAATGAGT
>BMAW01055006.1:0-10058 GCA_019974015.1 Nephila pilipes
TATGTATATATATATATATATATATATATATATATGTATATGTATATGTATATGTATATATATATATGTATAAATATATATATATGTATATGTATATGTATATATATATATATATGTATAAATATATATATATGTATATGTATATGTTTATATATATATATATATATATACATATAATCGATTCAAAATCAATCCACCACACAACATTAGGATTACAAAGACAGCTAGAGAGTTAGTTAGTGGTCTAGTTGTGATTTATTAAAACATTTCTATATTAGTACACATTTACAGACACATATTTTATTCAATTAGATTTCAAATAATTTTAACAAATAAATTTCTGATTTGTGTATTATTGGATAGGATTTCTGGCCATGATTGTGTTTACAGGTAGATTTTTATTAAGTATTCTATATTTTGAAATTTCTTACACTCAACTTAATTAAGTATTATTGATTTCCAAATTGTATCTGTCAATGTAGATGGTATTGGACATCATCATTTAAAAAGTTATTTAGCCTATTGATTTGTGGTTCATGATCACTTGTCACAAAATGTTGATTTTTTGCCTTTACAATTGTGAGATTTGAATTGATTTTTCATGAAAAGCATGGATTTGGGTATGTTGTTGTTTTTAAATGTTTTAAATATTTAATTAAAAAGATTTAATTATACAGTTTTATTGATTTGGAAAAAAACCTTTAAATTTTTAATTGGATCATTTTTAATTGAATAGTTTAATTGGATATTTTTAATTAGATAATTTTTAATTGAATAGTTTAATTGGATATTTTTAAGTAGATAATATTTAATTGAATAGTTTAATTGGATATTTTTAAATAGATAATTTTAATTGAATAGTTTAATTGGATATTTTTAAATAGATAAATTTTAATTGAATATTTTAATTCAATATTTTAATTGAATATTTTAATTCAATATTTTAATTGGATATTTTAATTTAATATTTTAATAGATGGTTTTTGCTTAAAAAATTTAATAGGAAAGTTTTTCGTTCAAAAATATTTTTTTATTTCTTCGGAAAAAATTGTTTTTGAAAAAAAATTAGTAATTCAGATATCTCGTCTTTCATTTTTCCTTCATCTTTTCTTGTTTCGTTTTTTTAATTTACAAATTGGATTTCGGAATAAGCCATTTTTACACAAGATGCATTCGGGGAGGGTTGGTACCATAGAACTAGTTTAACCCCAGAATTCAATCCCAGTATGATTATGCATGTTTTGTTTTGTTGGGTATTCAAATTATTCATTTAATTTCAATTTTGATTCATATTTTATTAATCTTTTTTTCGCAGGTCTATAAATGTTTTTTCTGTTGATTTTGGATTTTAATTGTTCTCTTACTTTCATGTTTTTTAATAATAATTTCATTGCTTTGTCATATATATGTAATATTGATGTGTGTGTATGTATGTATATGTATGCATATATCTCATACGTACATGCATGCATGTATATGTATATATAACATATATATACATACATATGTGTGTACAGTAACTCTATATTATTATTGGCGCCAACAGCAACCGACAACCAGTAATGACTCAGTAACTTGAAAATGATATTTGTGTGTTATTTTGTGTGTGTGTCATGTTAATAATGTCGATGATGTTATTGTGTGTGTGTGTCTATTGATACGTGTCGATACGTATTATTGTGTGTGCGTGGCCAAATAATAAATAATGTCTAATGACAATGTGTGTCAATGGCCTCATCAACCAATAGTAATATTGTGTGTAATATGTGTAATAATACAACTCCATTTTCTAATGTAACAAACATATTGTGTAATATTGATGATACGTGCAATGTGTCAATACTGTGTCGACATCTAACAATGTTGCAATAAATGTGACGATATTGATGTTGTCAATGTGTGTGTGCGTATCTAATGTGTGATAATATAATGATATCAATATCAATGATATTAATGCGTATTAGCATGTGTGTGTGTGTCTATTATGTCAATAATGATAACGTAGATAATATTGTATTTATTGTGTATTAATAATATTATTGTGCGTGGTGTGTGTGTCTCTATTTTAATACAATATTGACCAATGTGTGTGTGTTGATGATAACAACTATTGACAATGTGTTATTCTTAAATTATTGTGTTGTATTGATGTGTATTTGTGTGTCTGACTCCAAACTGATAACCAATGTAATAACCTGACAAACTGTAACAACCACAATGATATTGTGTGTAAATCTTGTGTGTGTCGTGTGTGTGTGTGCGTAGGAATAATGTGTCAATGTGTGTGTGTAATAACCTCGGCTCAACAACCTGTGTGCGTGAATCAGTAATGACTATTGTAATAATGGCATAATGCTCAACAATAATAATAATGTCAATAATGTCTTTTACATGAAAATATCAATATCTAATAATAATATCTATATGTATCCTTAATATCGTTTGATATTGTGTCGTTGGAGATTATCGGTTTCAATGATGGACATGGTCTGATTCTATCGATGGGTTTTCTCGCGCGTAAAGGTTGAATGAAGCGTTAATCAAGATCGTTTTAGCCGATCATCAGAGAGGGTCAATGAGATGGTTTTGCTTTCGAAGATGGTTTGGAGATGTTATAAATCGGGATCGGGAGTTGAGATCGTAATAGGTATCTGAAATAAAATGGGTCAGCGTTGCCCATAAATGAGTGATGATTTTTATTAACTGGGTTTATTGTGTTGTGGTACTTTGGTTTTGGAGAATCAGTGGGTTTCATCGATTTTTGTTTGGTTTTGGTTTTGATCGGTTCCCTGAACTCAAGATGGGAGAAGCGCTTACGATTGACGTTTGTATCGGGAGAATCGTTTCCAGATGTGATTTGCTTCAAGGAATCTGAATGCGGTTATAGAGGATATGGAAATAAGATCCGCACTCCAGTTATTTTAAGATATGATTTTTATGGAATTCAGGTTGTTAAGGGGCGTGGTTGATTGGTTTTGGGATCCCTGGAGATCACCTATATAGATACTGGTTGTTTTAGATGAAGCCCCGTGATTCAGGAGAAATGGTGATTTTGATACATGAATGAGGAGCGGTTTTCATGGAGATAATTCGGCACTCCGGGCGTCTTCCTGGAGAGGGTTAATAGAGATCGCTTTCAAAACGAGATAAGGTTCGTGATGGTTGGCATCTGGGAGAAAGGAGCTATTGATGGTGGATTAATGAGGTTAATCGGGTTTGGATTTTGCGCTTCGTTTTTAGATCTCTCATCTGGGGTCAGGTTTTGAAAATGATTTTGCCCGACCAAATTACCCCGGTTCACTTTCGCTAGGTCAAAAGAATTTTCATTTCAGGGAGCGGGTTTTAAGGAGGAGCTATCGTTCGGGATGCGGATCAGATGTTAGTTCAGATGTTCTCTTGCGCGAAAGCCAGCCAATGTGATATCGGACAATGCCAGGTTGTTGGGTTGAGATCGTTAAGAACGGGTCAATGCGTGGGAGGAGATGGGTTCGCCTGAAACAGTTCTCGTGATTCGATGGAGAGATCAGGTTCATTTCTTTTATGGATAAGGAAAGATCTTCAACGACCCCTGTTTTCAAGAAAGGGTCAAAAGATCACCGTTTGATATAATCATGGTTTTGGATCCAGAGACTTAAGGATAAGAGAATTATGGAGTTAATGGAATGGGTTCAGATGATGTCCAGTTCAGATGTGTCGTTCCCAAGAGACATGGAATATTCTGACATCGGTTGCCGGAAATCAACCTTTGTTGATCGTCGATTCAGGCCGCGATGAATCGGAAATCGGGGATGATTGGGTTTTCATTTTTGTTCCCAGGGTTCGGTTTTTACGGGACCCCGTTGCGCGATCCCACGCACTCAGATCTTCAGGACTCAACTCCTGAACGGTCGAAATAAAGATAAACGGATCGGAGAATCTGAACAATCATCGCGGTACGCATCGGTTTACTGGATTCGATGATCAAAGAAGGAAGGAGACGACCGGATCGGGGTCCAGTTTGTGGGGGTCAATCAGACTCGCTGGGAGGAGGGAATCAGGAGTTCGTTTTCAGCCCCATCAGGGAGAAATGGAAGTCGATGCTCTCTCAAAGGTGGGTTGCTTTCAGCCGGATCGATATGCAATCGGATTATGTTTTGCCGGTACGTGGTATTTTCCCTGGTTATCAGTGAGTTTGGTTTTATCGTTTTCATTTGGAGTCCCCTATTTCGGTTTCCCGGTTTTCAATGAGTCGGGAATCGTTTGAATGTCAGCTGGAATCGGCACTTTCTCGTTATTCGGTTTGTTTTGGTTGAGAGCTGGATAATTATCGTTCGCTCCGCGTTGGGAGATAAAGATCGTTATGCACCCACGTTTGAATCAAGATGTAATATTAATAATAATAGTTGTTGCCCCACAAAGACTTGTAATCATTTGCACAGGTTCGATATTGCAATGGTGCCAAGGAAGTGTTGGATGTATGGAGATAATCTTGATGGATTTTCATGAACCAGGTCGTTTTTATTAAATTCCTGGTTGCAACTGTAACGTTAAAGGGATGCTCTTTCGGTTTTGGTTGGATCGTCAACAGTTCTCAATTCGGGCTTCAGTTCTGGCCCTGATTAATGATTGTCAGATCAATTGGCGTTGATTCCGTGCGTGATGGTTGCTGATACGCCTCTACTGGATTGTGGTTGCTTGCCGCGCTTGCGCACGCGCGCCCGCGTACGCCAAACGCGTAATGTATCAATGTCCAGTAATGTCGAAGCTCAAGAAGACAATGTGATGGATCAGTTCGGAAGGAAATAATGCGTATCGATAAAAGAACGATCGTTCAGGTTAACGCGTTTTTCTTTCAATGCTTGGGACGACTTGGTGTTTTTCGGAAGATATGCACCAGATGATATCGACTTGGGGATCTGAAACGTTACATGGGATTTTCGGAGTTATTGATTGAGTTGAATTTATGATTCTGAGCTCGATACTGGTTTACCAAGGTCGGTTTGCGCCCCAGTCAGACCATTTCTGTTTGGTGTAATCATCATCGCAGAACGCTCGTGGGTGCTTCTGGGGTGGACACGGTGGGATCATGGTGATGGATCAGGAAATCAGATCCGAATCCGACTGTGGAGAGTTGGAAGGTCAGATTAGCCTTGAGTTCAATGAGTTTCGTTGGGGCCGGGACGCCGCTTTCAGGAAGATGATCGATGGATCGCCACAATGAGTTAATAAAAGGAAAAACTATTTCCTCTGTATATGGGAGCTGCTCATGTGTCGTTTTCAACTAGGATGAAGAACCGATAGGCTTCTCGGTAACATATTGCACCGACAGACCCCGTTCCTTTTGGTCAGAGTCCAGACCCCGATGACCTGATGATGGTTTTCGGGACCTATGTTCGTGATTTTCTGATAGAGCTCGAGCTCACGTTTACAGATGTTTCAGGCTCGCCCTGGGAGGAGAAAAGGTTAAAAGGCAAAGGAGATCATGATTAAATTAAAGTTTGCTGACATGTAGGAAGGAGTTCAAATCGTTTTTCTTGTCGTTCGGGTTATTAGGGTCTTTCCTTTTGTGGGTTCACCCCAGGACTTAATGAAAGCCATTATAGACAGGGCCGGTATGAGCCACGTTTGGCGCTATGGTTTGGGACGGTTTCCAGTTCCAGTGGTGTTAAAAATCTAATGGATTTCAAAATTAAGGACTGGTTTTGCTCTCCCACGGATATATTAGCTTCCTGATTAATAAGGTTTTGTGGTCTGCCCCGCGCGGATAATAATGTAATAATAATAATAATAACAACTAATAATAATATGGCATGGCACTCTTAATAATAATAATAATATGTAACCAATAATATCGAAAATAAGTTCACCAGGAGGAGAAGCTGGGTTTAAGGAGACAAGGTTCAACCGGATGTTCTTGATCCGAAATGTCGATTGCTAACCCCTAAATATGTTGTCGTTCTCCAGTTCGGTTCTATGAGAAATTATTGGTTTCATATGAAAGTTTACAATTGGTTTTGATTAGATATATGATGGGATAAAGATGATCAAAATGAGATATTCAGGTTAATGAAAGGTTCAGGAGTTGTCAGAGTAGATCGTGGTCGTTTGATGATCTAAGGAGAGTAAGGTTGCTTTTGGGTCTATAAAGGTTGCGCTTTGGTTTATAAAAATATCAGATATGTAATTGTGGCCAGGACTGGTTGCTGCCAGAGTCGGAGCTCTTATTCGATTACAGGTTGGTTTTATGGTTTTGTTGTGGGTCTATGAAACTCGCCGTTCTCAACAGTGATTGATAAGGAAGGTTAGGTTTCATAGGATGTTCCGCTGATGGTTTTGTTTTGCTTCAAAGAATGTTCAGCAAAGCGATCAATCGTTCAGTTAGATCGTTGTATTGTGGGGTCAGAATAAGAAAGATCCTACTTGATCCGTTCTCTGTGATTTGGTTTATGACACGTGGTTTGCCAGATCAATGATCGTCACAATATGATTAATGGAGTTATGGCTGTGATTTTAATGGGAAATGAGAGGTCATTGCAATCAAGACCAAATCTGCGATTGGTTTTACCAGAATATTTCGCAAGTTGTCCCAGAGCACCCAGTAATCGATATTGATTTGAGAATCGGTGGTTCAGATTCTAAGTTAAGGGTGGCGCTTTGAGTTAGGACAATGCCTGTGATGGTTGCTTGCAGTATTCGTTTGGTAATGATCACACGTTTGCGGCTTTCGTTGTCGCAAAGAATAAGCGCGCTCAGTTCTTGATTTACGGTGGTTGCTCTGTCGCGTTAATTAATCAAACGTTAAGAGTTGTAAGGATCGTACCAGTAGTCATGGTGATAACCAAAGGTTTGCGCGGAATAATGGCATCTCGTTGCCTTCAGACTTGAAAATAAAGATCAAGTAGCATCCTGAAGTCGTGGGTGTAAATGAGTGATGAGATAATGGGCTTGGATCTCTATGAGCTTTCCGTTACTTGTTAGATCTGGCTGACTCACCATGGTTTTCATGGAGCGGCCGTTGAGATGATTGAAGATCGCTTCGTTTTGAATGTTTTCCTGTGCGCGTATGGAAGTTGCTTTGTGATGATTCGTAATGAAATGCGTACGTACGTAATAATATGAAAATATCAAAAGCGTAATATATGTAATATGTATATACCTCTTTCTCTTTATGTATATGTAATATATAATATATACATATTCGGATCACAAAAGGGTGGAGATGATATAAAACAATATCATGATAGGGAAGGAGAGTTTAGTTTGAGTTCAGTCAAGCAATCTTATAAACGATTTAAACAGATGGTGCACAGTGAAGGAGATTATGTTTAAAGATGAACAATGGCTTGTTGGTTTTCTCTCGTTATTTTCTGATCTTGATAATCATCAGGTTTTCAATCGTTGAAATACATTACACGAAATCTTTTTAGTGCTTCGGACAATGCTCATTAATAGGATCAAGGAATCCAGTTGATTTTGCTCCATTTTGGCGTATGATTATTTCTGTTGTCTTGATTTCAGCTTTTCATCAGTAACGTTTATTGGTGTCAAAAGATCAATATATTAATCTCTCGGAAGCAGAGAACAAGATACTTTGTGGGTTTAATGCCATGACTCTCGGATTATGAGCAATTTTCAAGTTTCAGTGTAATAAAGTATCTTTATTTTTGAATCAATCTTAATGAGCACTATTAATGATTTACTTTGGAGCGATCAGCAGTCAAAGATGGTTTTGGAGTGAATTTGTTTCTTATGGAAGGGAGAAGGAGTTATTATATGGGCTTATAGAGGAACAACCGTTCGAGAGTGGATGTCGTTTGATGTTTTTGATTACGTTCAGGAGAATTTAAGGATCAAACGGACTTTTTAGCTGGGTTCGTTTTGGCTCTGGAGGAGCAATGTGTAACGTTCTTTGGATGTCGTGAAGAATGAGGAATGATTTTAGTTTTCTTCGTTTCACTGTGTTTTTGCTGATTGTCGTTTTGATTTTCTTTTACTCTATTATACGTTTTAATTATTGGATTATCAATAGTTGTTACCGATTAATGAAGATTAGTTTATGAAGTTCGGCTGGTCTGCTCGGTTGCGGTACTCGGGAGTCTATTATTGCAGGTTATTGAGGGCATGATTTTGTAAAGCTAAGTGGGATTTTTAATCGTTTTCTTAGAAGATGTTTTGAGTGTCGTCGTGATCGTTGGTCCGGGGTTCGGGAGTGCACCCGAGTCGATCATCCCCTAAACTCAACTATTTCGCGTGGTTGGTTTCCCTGGAAATGCGATCAGTTAGAGCCGGTGAGTGGACAATAAGACATGATGACCCTAAAGGGGTTTATTGATCATATACCTGCTCGTTAACTCAAGATATGTTCCTATCGATGCGGGCATCGTTCGGCTTCGAATTTATGAACGTAAAGAAGGTCGTTACTCCGTTCCCCTATTTTTAGATCGGAAACAGTTTTTCTCCACATGAAATTGATCATTGGAAGTCGACTTCGGTCTTCGTAATGTATAGTTTTAGTGTCAATATTCAGGAATTATCAAGGAGTTCAAAGCTATTTGGCATCCTGATTATGGGTCGTTACTTATTAAAGGGCGAAGGGATTGATTTTGGATAGTTCAATGAGTTCTAAATGTTAGCAGCTGATCGTAATATTTGGTCAAAATTCAATCTGGTTTCTCCTCCAGATATCAGGGAATATTTGGATCATAATTACCGATGTAGTTTCTGGATTTTGCTGTATCTGTTAAGGAAAAATATGTGATCGGAAATATGATGGTTCAATCAAGGCTTCATCTCAAAGGTTTTTGTTTAAGTTAAAGAGTGTTTTCTTGCGTGGCGATCAATGGGCTTTTGTTTTCTTGCGATCAAGTGGGTTCAGAAGAATTATCCCGGTGACAAATGTTGGATAATTGATGGCTGAATGATTTTAATTAAAAGGTGATCGCGCTTTCGGTGGTTCTCAAATGGCAGCATGGGGTTTTATGTTGTTTTGGTAATCTGTCTGAGGATCATTTCCATCCAGATTAAGAGGAAGTAGATATGATTTTAAGGAGTTAGCTTTTGATTCATTGATCTATATGACCTCTCTGGTCGTTCAAATGTTATAAAGGGCTGCTGGGAGTTAAAGCGTTCTCCGCATCTTGGCTTGCGTTGAATTAAGCACTCCTAAAGGAGAAGCTGGAAGTAGTTTGATATCAATAGTTGGGTTCAAAGGAGTGACGGAGTAGAATCAATTAACACCAATCAACCAGATTTACGATTGACCGGGACTTATAGGACGGACGTTAAAGCGTTTACTGATTCAAGATCGTTGCTGGAGATGGATGGCTGAGGATATTGAGGATGCGGTCGTCTGGTGGAAATGAATCAGGCAGTGGTCCTTCAGTCTTGTACTTATCTATGGCTGAGTCGTCGCGTTCTACTGCTGGAAATACGTTGCTCTGATTTTGAAGTTTATCAGTGAGAGGGTGGAATCTTTCTGGAAGGAGAACAGTTTTCATCCAAAGTTGGGATGAATTGCTAATGGGAGACCCTGATAAAATTATCAATCTACCACTCAGACCACGTCTTCAGGTTGGACCTAAGGATGCGGAGGATAAAAATAATCAAGGAGTAATATTACGGTCGAAATGGGACCATTCACCCCAGACGAATATTCAGGGTTAGCGTTGTGATCACAAAAGGACCCTGGAGAAAAGTTCAGGATGTATTAATATCTGGAAGTCGAGGTCAATTTGGAGCGATTGTTTCCGATGATAATAACCAAACAGAGCAGCGTTCCTCCAGGGATTATTGATAATGAGTGAAGATGATTCGACCAGGTTCAAAATGAGCGGCACAGATTCTGGTTTTCTCTGAAGTTCTGATAAGGAGTTAATGGTGGTTTTGCTTTATTGAATAGATTTTTAACGGGCTGTGATTAGCAAAGCTCGGCAGGAACCACGAGTTCAGCTATGGATGATTTTGCGGAGTTACTGGATCTTAGGTTTGGTTCGCCACATCTGGTACCCCAAAAGATAAAGGCGGTAATGTTTCCCAATCAACCAGGTTCGTTGAGGATAATTACTGACGTACGTAACCCA
>BMAW01055010.1:0-32937 GCA_019974015.1 Nephila pilipes
TTCTTATTAACGCTGCACTGAGAAGAAACACGAGGGATACTGTAGACCAGGGGTCGCCAAACTTTTTTGATCATCGCCCGCTATATAATTTTTCGAAATCTCCATAGACCCCCACAAAGGTACTTTTCAGGTAATTAAAATAAAACTATATATTAGTCTAAATATTTAATAAATCAGAAACGGTAAGTAAAGTAGCTACAGATTTTTTACTTCTTAATGAGATGAGTATGCCTGGTGTTTCTTGGCAAGGTTCGCTATATTGGGTTCGAAATTAATCAATTTTAACCGTAAATCCCCTCGAAGCTCCACATTTATTTTATTTCTGTTTTTAGTTAAAATTGAATTAACGTGACTGAAACCGGCTTCAACCATATACGAACTTGTAAACGCCAGCATAAATGGCTGAGCCATTTCGTAAAGTTTCACATATTTTTGCTTTATATTTATATTAGTCCAAAATTTATGTATTGTCAAATTTTTAATAAGCGTTTTTGCTTCAAGATCGAACAATAGTTCAGCAAGCTCATCTTGTATGTTGATGTCGACGTCATCAATTTGCGCCGAAAATGGCGCAATAATCCAATCAGGAATGTCGATGTTTGCCAAATCAACAAAGCGCAATTTAAAATCGTCGCTTAATCTTTGAAGATGATTTGTATATATTTCTAAGTCTATTTCTTTTATTTTTAATTGTTGCAGATTTGAAAAATACTTGTAATCCTTACGTAGCAATGAAGATCTAAATAAATTTAATTTTACTTGGAAGCCTAACAGTATTGTCCGAGCTTGGATAATTGTTACATCTTTTCCTTGCAGTTTTGTTTGAACGTCATTAAATTTTCCAAATAAGTCTGCTAAATAAAAAATATGGTTCTTATTGTTTTGGAGTTCATTGCTTAGAACAGGATTTATTTCGTTCAGAAATTCTGTCGTGGAGTCAAATAAATTGACGAGCCGTTGCAAGCATACACCTCTAGACAACCATCTAACCTCGGTGTGCAGAAGTAATTGGTTAAATAACTCATTGTTTTCCTCACAATGTTTGGCAAATAATCTTGATTTAAGAGGTTGAGCTTTAATTTGATTAATAGATTTAATACAAAACTGTAAAGCTTCATGTAACTCTGAACTCAGATATTTTGCTACTAAGTTGTGTCTATGCAACACACAATGAATAGTACGAATACCGGGCACTTTTTCTTTGAGGCTTGTAGCAAAACCTCGGTAATGCCCTACCATAGAAGGTGCGCCATCTGTGGCTACTGCTATTATATTTTCAAGCGGAATGTCATATTTATTTAAATATTCTTGTAAACATCTAAAAATTGTCACTCCCTTCCCATCGGTTTCAAGATATTTAGCAAATAAAAATTCATCAATGACTTCTCCTTTAATTTTACTGAAATATCTAACATACGCCATAAGAATAGCAGAAATGCCAAAAACAGATTCATCAAGTTGTATAGAGAACTTGCAATTTTTCAGCTCCGAAACTACTGTGTTTTCTATTTCTTCGGCCATTTCGTCAATACGCCGTTTTACAGAATTTGCACTTAATGGCAAAGACTTTAAAACATTAGTAGAGTCTTTTTTCATCACATTCTCAATGACGTCTTTAATTGCAGGTACTACAATTTCTTCTGCGATTGTGTAAGGTTTTCCCCTCTTTGCTTTATTAAGCGAAATCTTGTACGAAGCAATTAATCCTCCTTCATTTTCAATTTCAATAGACTGTTTCATAAAACTTTTTAGAGTTGGCCGACATGTGAATTTTTCTTTGAGTTTTTTGAAAAATTTTAATTCTTCATTTTTTTTTTATCTGAATAAAGCCTTTCAAGATTATCTTTCATTTTTGACGGTTTCATGTATTCATTTCAAAAAGTTTTTTCGCATATAAGACACATAGGAATAGTTTCATTTGTCGGTGAACAAATAAATCCAATTTTTAAGTAATCCAATGAATAATACCGACATTTCTTTTTAGATACTGAAGCTGTCATTTTTAAATTAGGGTTCTGTAAATAAGTTAAAATTAAGTTGGTAAATTATACTAATCCACATTATTAAAGCTTACCTTTTCACAAGTAACAATAATTAAAATTGATATCAAAACTAAACGAATAGTTTCATAGAAACAATAACTAATTATCCAATGGTAGATATAATAGTAGTAATAATGACACTACAAGCATTTAATACTGTTCACAGTTCACAAAAATAGCTGAAGATGCATATGATATTTGCGTTTGTAGCATCCAGTGTAGAATTGGACAAGCGCACATATGCATCTGACTCATATGCAAGGCTCGTATGGTTTGCGATGGAGACAAAGGGCAAACCAACGATACGATGCGTAACTGCCGTATAAAAAAGAAAAAAAACTAAAAGAACTAAAACCACAAACATAAGAAGAAAGAAAACGGAGTACTGAAGATTCCCTTCGCGCTTAATGCATAGAAAGCCAACGGCAGTGTCGTCGCTCGCCAAGTGTGCGCCAAAGGCTCCTAATTGGTTGATGGGTTCGCCAGCAAGAGACACGGATAAGCCTCAATCGCTCTTCTGGCTACATACTATGAGTCGTGCAAATTACAAACTGGTCACAAGGTCAAGTTGTGACGTCACGGTATACATACGAAAACACATAAGGAAAAAAAACGTTGTAAAAAGGGGCAGATTGTTTTCTGATTTATTATTTTATTTTCTATAAAGAATATAATATTAAGTCAATTATAAAAATATTTTAAATTCTTACGTACCCAGTTAGATATGTGTGATTTGCGAATTAAGAACTGTTTTTGCTTCGAGTCCCAATAGACCCCCATTCGACCCCTTGAGTCAGATAGACCCCCTACTGTTGTTAAATAGACCCCTAGGGGTCTATATAGACCACTTTGGCGACCCCTGCTCTAGAGAGATGATTAATCTCTTTCGTGGTTTCTAAAAGTCAAAATCTATTACATGCTTTCAATTTGTAAGTGAATCTAAATGTACCATTTGAAAATATTTATTTTCTTTAAACTCTAAAAGGGTATTAAAATATTCAAAAGATTTTTTTAAATACACTACACTGCAATTTAACACTAGTAAAAATTCAATATTATTCAATTAATATACCTCATGCTTGTGTCGTGTTTCAGAGAAAAATTATAAAAACTGTTCGAAACACTGATTTAACTTCAGGACCCACGTACAGCGTATTTGAAGGAACAGAATGTTACAACTGCAAGTGCAAATTAAAGTCAAACAAATTAAATTACAATTGGATGTGCACAAATGAAAAGCTCAAAGTTTAAAATTCGTATTGCCAGAAATCGGATGATTGCTGTGGCCATACCTAAAATAATTCTTAAAAATTTGCCGACTTCCAAAAATAGAAGAAGCAGTATACCCCGAACTGAATATTTCAGTATGAATGTTGCTGCTTGTGAAGAGCTTATCAAAGAAAGGCGCTATAAGAATATATTTAAGTTTTTTTACTATAAATTGTGGTATAAAATTTTCTTACTATATCTAAAACCATTGTGTGTTCCATTTAATATAATAATTTTTCAGAGTTATTAATTTTTTTTTGAAAATATATACACACACCACTTTTTCTGTGTATATATATATATATACATATACACACAATTGTCGTTCAATAAGAACTTATAGTAAAAGCATTAGTACAGCATAGTATTTTTTTTGTACCTAAGAATGTTATTTTATTCATTCTGCATGATAATAAAAATGATTTTTTGTGAGAATTTTTTTTTTTGTTTCTTAGTACAATACGGACATCATTTTGAGAAATATTTGCATTTATGGAAACTTTTAAAGAAACCTATCACACAATATGGCTCCAAATATAATACGCTTCTATATGCGCCCTAGTGAAAATAGAGTGAACCAACGTTGAAATTTGAGAAAACTAAGGAGAAACGCAATTTTATTTAAATTTATACACAATCAAAATATTTTATTTCATAATCTTATTCCCAAGGATCTGTATTAACATTTGGGTATGATTCTTCATTGATTCCACTAAATGTACACAATCATTTTTGATATTTGTGTCCTTGTAATATTTTCGAATTATTGCTTTGATTAGCTTCTCTTTAATGTTACAGTCAATACTTAATGCGCAATTCTTGCATAAAGTTCAGAGATTCTCTATTAATTGATATGAGGAGTATACGCAGGCCATTCCAATGTCCCAATTGTGTTCTCAGAAATGAGTTTCTTGACCATTTTTGACAAATGACTCAAGGCTAAATCCTGTTACAAAATCTTCGTTACATCAAGGTACTTTACTTCAACTCTGGAGTAACCTTTTCATCCAGAATAGTAATATATTGCAAAGAAAGCCTCACACCGTTAACAGGCAGCATAAAACCATCCCTATTGTAACCTGAACAGTTTTTGAGGATATTTAAGAATTGGTTAATGTGGCAATTCCAAATACATACGTCCAGCGATCTCTGCAAGTGTTGAGTTCTCTGTTCTTGGACGAAAAAAAGGATTTTCGTCATGAAATAACACTTTCCTCCAATATTTCACCGTCCAATTCTTATATTTTAACATCCATGAGTAGCATTTTTTCTTCATTGGGTGGGTTAGAAGCTCTTTTCCAGATGTGGATAGACTGGCTGAGCGGCTGCCGGAAGACACCTCCAAATATCAGATGAAGTAAAGAAAAATTTATTGGTATTTAAATACCTATTAATTGCAGCATTAGTCTTTCGAGGGTACTTTTTACATTGTGTAAGTAGAAAAGTGTCACCTTTTGGCGAAGGTTTCTTTTTACGGCCACATTTCCCTCTCTGTTTTGGAGACATTGTTCTCGTTTCCTTATTTTGTTTTATGATACGATTAACAGTTTCAATACTTATGCTAAATATTTTCGAATCCTCTAAGTTTTGAAGTATGTTTGGAATGAATAATTATTTGTGTACGCTTTTGCGGGGTCACATCAATTTCTGACGGTAGTGAACTCTCAACTGATGTGGTCGTAGTAGTAGCTTTCATCTACAGAAGTTCCTATAAATGTGCTCTTAGAGTCCCTTTAAATTGTGGAATTTGTTTCTAGGCAAATGATTTATTCATCTCCCCCATACTTTAACATATCTTTGTATGATTGTTGAAGAATAAAGGGAATTATTTTAAAATCACGAAATAAGTAGTTTGTTTCAATAAATTTTATTAAGTGTGTAAAGTTATTCATTTATAACATTCATTTTATATGCTTATAGTGAAACTATATAAAATATTTTTTTTATAAATAATACTTCATTTTTCAGAAATAATTTTTATAGGAAAATAGATAAATAAAAAATAAGATTTCCAAATTTACGAAGTCCTATAACTTTTTCTAAAGAAAATATACATTATTATCGTATTATTAATGGAGGTTCACTATATTTCGTGCATTTTTTTATTGTATGTTGCATATGTTCAATTAAATGTTTTGAAAATTCATGGAACATTATTCTTAAAACTGGTACCTAAATGTATATATATCTGGGAAATCATATCTAAATCCATTTTAAAGGAAAGTAAGTTGTTTCTGACCAAACAGATACTTTTTTAGTTCAACAAAATAATTAAAGTATAATTATTATGTACACAAAATTCCAAAGGAAAAAATAACTTTCAGGGGATAAATATCTAAAAAAAAAATCTTTTTAATTCACCATAGTATTTTCCCCTGATGTTCTTGGTACCCTTAAGTAAAAGAGGAAAAAATATTAAAGATTACTTATATGTGGCAAAAATAAGTTAATTCATCCATTACGAAAGAGTCTTATTTAGTCAATAAAAGTATTTGCGTTTTTAAATCATAAATATTTTTAGTCATTTAATGAATAACATTCACTTTATATATCTATTAAGAGAGAAATATTAAAAAAAAACTTTTAAATGCAATACATATTGATAAAGCAATATACGTGATATGTTTATCACACATAATATATATACGATACGATTTATTTAAGATTCACATAAGATTTTTGAGTTTACGCAATGAAAAGACTAAACTGCACATTATTTTCACTGATATAAATATTCATTACCAGTCTTTGCTAAAAGACAAAAATTATATATTTTCGAATTAATATATATTTCCAAAGAAGGAAAAATTGAACTTTCTCTTAATGAATTATTGTAAGAAGGCGTCTCACTGAGAGCGCCGTATGTACCTGAAAGTAGTTCAAAATCCATTATTAATTCTATCATCTAACAGATAGCTTTTATTCGTTGTCTTCATTAATATAGTCTTCCCGCTTCATAAACAAGAAAGGACTACATTGTTTTCAATATTAAAAGGTCAAGCAGTTGGGAGAAGAAGTGTAATTTAAACTATGGGTTGCAGCGCTAAACTGTCATTATTTGCCTCTTGTGTAATATCTCAATTTAATATCTTAATTACAAGATACAAAACTCTAATTGAGAACGCACAATTCGAAATAATAGAATTTATTTATCATCAATGTAAAATATTTACGTTGGCTCTCTAGAGAACTCAAACCTAACTCATAGTTATAATTTACGATACAATAAAAAATCTTTCTCTGACCAAAACACTTGTTATTGATTTCACAACATTATTCCATAATTATCACGTGGATCTTACTAATTCCTTTAAATGAAAT
The DNA here is from genome assembly GCA_019974015.1 of Nephila pilipes. Classification (NCBI taxonomy): domain Eukaryota; kingdom Metazoa; phylum Arthropoda; class Arachnida; order Araneae; family Nephilidae; genus Nephila; species Nephila pilipes. The sequence continues at coordinate 6,633 of BMAW01055010.1, forward strand.
TAGTACATTTAGTTTTTTATAATTTATTTTGCGCTTTTTCACAAAATGTCTTTGTCTATAGAGGATTGGGTTAACTTATGAAAAAATATTTATTAATAATTTCTTTGATTTTATTCCAAAATTATGATTAATGTTTTATATCTTCATTGTGTTGTTCAATATTAAACAATTTGAATAAATGGGATACTAATGGATGTTATCATCATGTTATAAGAATTTTATATGACACACTATAATTATTTTAGTGTTTATTCGAAATTTTGAAACTTTAGAAATTGTTATCAAAAAGAAAATGAGAGCGAAGAGCAATCATAAGCTGTATTATTAGAAGTATTTCCCACTTTTTCAAACATATTGATTGTCTTTATAGAGATTGGTGAAAATCCAAACCTAATTTATCATAACGTCAATATAATACAAAAAAATTCTCATTAATTGATTGCTTAGTAACGTAATAGAAGCAGCATAAAATCTGTCATTCACATATCAATTAATTTTGATCCTTTGTCAACTGGTGAAGTCATAAACCGGGTGGAATTTTACTCTGCAAAGTTCCATACAGATCCACTGGAGGATTTCTATACTCGAAAGGTTTAAAATGCATCAGCCTCACTGCTTAGCGATTCTTCAGCTGAATAAAGACTCCAATCCTAACGCCAACATCTGAAATTCAATAAATTTTGAAATGAGATAAATTAATGTTTTATTCTCATTTTGCATACAGTGATGCGAAGAAGCATACACGAATGTATAAAATTACCTTCAGGCAGGGGAGAAAGAAGACTTCCAGTTTCCCAGAAAGGTATGCACAAATTCCTATTGTTAAAGAAACAGTAGATTTCATTTTTAAATCAGACTCCTACCTACATTAACTTCAGAAAAATAAGCAGGCAATGTAATCCGTTTTTAAATTAGTGATTAGTGATCGTTAACTTTTTATGGCACCCAGTCAAAAGTGTTTCTAACCCTACTGTTACTTCTAAAAGTAAAATTTTTTCATACATTTGCAATTCCTAAATAAATCAAATTGTATAATTTAAAAATATTAATTTAATTTCAGAACACAAACGATTAGTTAAAAATTTAAAAAAACATATTTTTTTTCCCATTGTCGGGGCAATACAGAAAGAAAAACAGGAAACATGAAAATTCAACATGAACACACAAGAACAAATGTACAAAAGTAAAAAAAAAATTGGTCGAAATAATTGCCTAATTTAATGTTATCTTGCTCGCCAATGCAATGGAATCTTAGTGTCGCCATAAAGCGATCAGCAATGATGGAGGTCAGCCCGATTCATGGACACCGCCAAATAACAAAGAGGACAGTTTGGAAGAATAAAAATCTCAATACGATGGCGGTGTTCTCCTAGACATTCATGGCCAATCGTAAGACGAAACTGTTTCCACCACCTCACGAATTGGGACATTGGGAATGGACAGAAGAATGTCAACTTTCCATCGTTGTGTCTTTAAGCGGACAAGTAGTTGTACCCTAAAATTATTACTCTGCAAATTCGTGAATTTAAAAATGCAATGAATTTTATAATTTTCTTTATCTTAAAAGATACATGTGTATATTTATCACAATATAAAAATAGGACTTCTTTAATTTTAAGTGTAGGAGGACAATAAGTGGAATTGTGGTATATCATATCTAAGGCTGCATGTCTTTGTGATTTACATCTTTTTAAATTATTTGTAGACCTTAGTATTTTTTGTGCCTAATAATGGAATTTTACTCATTGTATATGATGATAAAACTGATTTTGTGTCAAAATCTTTTTCTTGCTTCTTATTTGAATACGTACATGATTTTGAGAAATGTTTGCATTTAGAGGAACTTTTAAAGAAAACTATTACACAATATGGCTCCAAATATTATATGCTTCTATATGCGCCCTAGTAGAAATTAAGTGAAACAAAGTCGAAGTTTGAGAAAACTGAGGAGAAACGCTATTTTATTTAAATTTATAAGTAATGAAAAAGTTTTAGTACATAATATGATCCCTACGACTCTGTATTAACATTTGGACACGATTCTTCAGGGATTCCACTAAATTTCTACAATGATTATCTACTAGTTGCTCACTAACATTTTATGACCTAGTCTGTTCCATATACAGCTATACAGATTAATATGATATTTTTGAACGTCTTGACTGTAACAAATTCCAGTCTTTCCTCGCAAGAACACTAGCCTATTTGTTACCATAAACTCAGTAATGGTCATTTATATGTGAGAAACTAAGCTGAATGTTGACACATACAACTAATGTTAAAGACATTTCGGAGTTTTCATATATGTTTGTATAGAATAAATGGTTTGTTACATAATAGCCTATAAAAAAACTATTTGAAACTAAACTAATTTGATTGCGGGACACCAAATGTAGCGTTATTATGGAACAACTACTGAATATACTACTTAGAACTCAATAGAAGGTATTAAACTGACTTTTCTTTCATTTAAAAAAAGTACATGGCATAGTGATGTAGCGACTTTAAGGGTGAATATTTTATATATTTTGTACCTAAAATTGAATTCAAAACAAATAATTTAACGCACCGATATTTTTCAACACAATTTGTATGTTTAATTAGGGTATCGCTATGCTTAGTTTTAAAATTTAGCAGACTCCCAAAGAGAGGTACCATTTCTCGAAAAAAAAAATACACCTAAGTCTTCAGGAATCGACTAGATGCCAGAAACGCCATATTGAATATTATGCTCAAGATTTTTTTTAAATAAACACAAGTATAAATAAATCTTACGAGTCAACAAAGTATACCTCTTGACTTTTAACTATTTCATTTTTAAAATGAATATATAACAGAAATTTTATATATATATATATATATATATATATATATATATATGTGTGTGTGTGTGTGTGTGTGTGTGTGTGTACTTTAAATTTCTTAAAAAATTTTCGGTCGCCAACTAAATGATATCTCGCTAACTTTTCGAGATACCCAAAGAGCCCCATGTTATTTACAAGGTCCCATAGCAATTGATCTAATTCACATGTTTACATGCAATAAACGTAAATCCTGCACTATTTTTCAAGCAGAATAGTAATTTTGACATAATTTAACATTATAAACACATTTTAAATACCAAAATCGTAACAATATAAATTAAGCAATAAAGAGTAACTCCAATGGAAGACAAGTAAGAATGAAAGGAAATAGATAATTACTTATTGCTGTAAAATAGTTAATGTCGTACTCCCTCGAATCCTAACGAACTTATCTATTCTAACTCAGAAACAAATAAAAAAATCTTAAGTTACCAATTCACACTTCTATGTTTCAATCCCTTCACAAACATCTGTTACTGGTCTGTTCCTGTTGAACATATCCTTCTAATACTTCTATTTTAAAATACAATTTAATCCCATACTAATAGAAAAGAGCAAATCTGAACGAGGTAACGATTTCTTTGTTTAGCTAGGTGTGAAAATTAGAGAGGAAGATCAGCTCGGGTGACTTTTCGTTCCTTTTAATCAATGATCAAAATTACGGTGTCTGTCTACAGTATCCCTCGTGTTTCTTCTCAGTGCAGCGTTAATAAGAAATAAAACCATAGTAGATAGTAACAATTTTTTTTACTCTGGTAATACAGGTTTTTTTCTCTATTTATTCAACATCAAGAAAACAAAAATATTATTATATTTAATACACTGCTTCAGGACAGTGATAAATATTTTTTATACAAATTCAGTATTTTATTCTATTAATCATGCCCTCTAGTAGTTTTAAAAAAATTAAAAAATAATAATAAGCAATTTTTTTTCTTTACAAAAGAAAAGTGAGCGTTCATCAAACTGTTGTTGCATTAAAAAACTATACGCTCCTTTCTTTGAAAAGTTTCACCTACTCCCTGCATTGCATAGTAATTTACATACATAACATTTTGTAAAATGGCATTTGACTATGAAACAAACTCAAGGTACATTCAAAAATGTATTCAAGCTATCTTTCGATAAATATTCGTGTTTTGTAATCCAACTATTAAAAACGTACAAACATATGTATTATATTAATCATACTGCGCCTAATTGGTCAAAACGAAGAAATTTATTGAATCTAATTGCACAGATTCCTATTTAAAACGTATCACGTCACCTTTTTACGGGAAACATTGAAAATTTTGATATTTATTTTAAACTGGAAAGTTTAGATTTTACACGCTGGGATGTTTCACTGTTTTCGATTTCTCTTCACTGACCTTGGAGAATTTTATATAGTTCGTTCGCATGCAGTTACAATTTCTTTCGAAATAAAGTAAAATATTATTAGGATAATTATATAAAAATACAAATAAAGTTAAATTTTTCAGATATGTAATTAATGAAAAAAGTGGGAGAAAAAGTTAAGGACTGGTAACCATAGAATAGTTAACTAATGAGCTTGAAATAATTCTGTTAGTTTTGTGGATGGAAGTTAATACCACTAACCGCCTTAATCCGCGTGATTATTGTGGAAGAATGTAGTGAAATCAATAACAAGTGTTTTGGTCTGAGAAAGATTTTTCATTTGTATCATAAATTATGTCTATGGGTTAGTTTTGAGTTCTCTAGAAAGCCACCTTAAATATTTTACATTCATAATAATTTTTTTTTGTTTAGTCTTGTGTGTTCTCATATAGAGTTTCGTAATTAGTATTTAAGATATTAAATTGAGATATAACACAAGAGCCAAATAATGACAGAATTACATTACAAGGTGTAACGCATAGTTTAAATTGTACTTTTTCTCCCAGTCGGACGAGAAAATATTTGGCCTTCTAACATCGAACACGATGCAGACTCCCCTCTTCACGAAAGGGGAAGAAAATGTTTATAAAGTTAACAAATAAAAGCTTTCAATCATATTTTATATGATCGATATTGCATTGCAATTTTCCCAGCCAGACAAAAAATATTAAAAATTGACGTAGTTTCTCCCTCTTTTAGATAAAAACCTAACAATGAAATTTTTTTTTATTATTTGAGATACGATTGACATTGTCTTTTGGAATACATTCATACTTATATGTAGCGTTCTCTGTGAAACGCATTCTACAACAGCATAATCAAATCAAGACAGTACAGCCGGAATCGAAGAACATATTGATTCGAAAATATATAAGTTGCGTCATTTAGCAAAGAGTGGTAATGAACATTTATATCGATGAAAACAATGTGTAGTTTAGGCTTTTCATTGCATAAACGCAAAACACTTATGTAAATCTTAGATAAAACACAACGCATATATATTATACGCGATAAACATATCACATATTATAGGTGAATTCTGTATAGTACATATAAAAAAATTTCTAAACATTTCTCTCTAACAAGATATATAAAGTGAATATAACTCATGAAATTATAAATTATTAAAAATGCTTCTGATAATAAACATACACACACATACTATTTTAAATTAACTAAACCGTTTCGAGAAGAATCATTAAATGTGTTTTAGGTGACATATGCATAATACGCATTATTTTCACTTATGTAAAAAGTTACTTTATGTATATATATATATATATATATATATATATATATATATGTAGAGCGAGGTGGGAGATTGTACAGGATTATTCCATTACCGAATTCTGTGATGACTTCGTAGAAATTCAATGATGATTCTTGAAGTTGTTTTACTTCGTTTATTAGAAAGAGAGATGGAATACTATAAAACTATGTACAGATTATCTGTATTAGGAGTAAACAGTTCTTTGGAGACAGATAGATGGAGTCCTAATTTTTTCAAATATCGGTGATGGGAATCGAAATGAGCGCTGGCGTTCGGAGTTACCTTCAATGAGAGAAGAGAGGAGGAAAACAGAGGCGGGAGGAGTTGAAAGAGAGCGAGAATGAAACGTCGTTGAGTTTTGTTCAGCAGTAGAGGGTCATCTACTGACATGCATGACCAAATTATAACAATAAGTGGGATTTTCACAGTTTCCTGAATGCAGTCAGTTACTTACTATACTTAAAAAGTGGATCTTCTATTATATGTCTTACATATGTTCGCCCATCTCTACCGAATAACGATACCTAAGTTTCATCGTTCCATATGACTTGGACTACTGCTCATATGTTCAATTAATGGGTTCCCTTAAACACTGTAGTCTCTTGTTGCGCAGAGTTGTAAATGTAGATAAAGCTTTCTTCGTAGAATTCTACATCTTATTTTAACATCTTTTAATCATCTGATTGTTCTTTACCTTTCAGAAACACCAGCATCAGTCAGAACACTTCTGATAACCGTTGATCCAATTCTTCTATCTCGGATAAATAGTCTTTTTTTTTTTTTTTTTTTTTTTTTTGTTCTTTTGTCATCAACATAGATGATGTTATTTTTTTCCTTTTCCTGATATTTTTTTTACTGAATGTTCTCAAGATATCGTATTCCAAAATTTCAATATTTATAAGTTATCACTGAACCATCCAACTGTCTTGCAAATTCAACATTAGGAAAACCATTTTCACATTAAAAGAAAATCTTACATCTCTATCTGGGTTTCGAATCTACTCTTTTATTTGTTATCTTTGCTAAACATTAAAAAAGTTATAAACATTACTATTTAGAATTTGATTGCATACAAAACAGTTTTCATTTTACAGAAAAAAGCCCAATAATGACTTTTTCCAACTTTAAGCATATCAGCTTCTGCAGGCTTTTGATTATATTTGATTGATTGAACATGAGCCGCAAATGTCGAGGTAAATAAGATATTTAAAGAATAAAGAAAAACACTACATACTCTAGTAAAGCACTGATGTAAGTAATTGATTACAAAATGAAAGTGAAAACATCCTTCATTTTATGAAAATTTTCAAATGAATAGAGATTTTATTAACATTTTGAGTGAAGCAACTTTTGTTATTGTGAAAAAAATGGATAAAAAGGAATTTCGCATGTTGATAAAATATTGCTTTTTGAAGGGAAAAAATACAGTTGAAACAAACACTTGGCTTGATACCGAGTTTCCGGACACTGCCCCAGGAAAATCAACCATCACGGATTGGTATGCTAAGTTTAGACGTAGTGAAATGAGCACCGAAGGCGGTGAACGCAGTGGACCCCCAAAAGAGGTTGTTACCGACGAAAACATTAAAAAAATCCACAAAATGATTTTGAATGACCGTCAATTGAAATTGAATGAAATAGCAGACACTCTAAAGATATCAACTGAACCTGTACATCATATCATTCACGAATATTTGGGTATGAGAAAGCTCTGTGCAAAGTGGTTGCCGCGCGAGCTCACTTTTGACCAAAAACAACGACGAGTTGATGATTCGGAGCAGTGTTTGAAGATGATCAAGCGTAAGAAACCCGAGTTTTTGCGACAATGGATGAAACATGGCTCCATCATTTCACTCCGAAGTCCGATCGACAGTCATCCGAGTGGACTGCACACGATGAACCCGCTCCAAAGCTTGGGAAAACGCAACAGTCGGTTGGCAAGGTTATGGCGTCTGTATTTTGGGATGCGCATGGAATAATTTTCAGTGACTACCTTGAAAAAGAAGGACCATCAACAGCGACTATTACGTAGCGTTATTGGGCCGTTTGGAGTACGAAATCGCCGAAAAACGGCCGCATTTGAAGAAAAAGAAAGTGCTGCTTCACCAAGACAATGCACCGTGTCACAAGTCAGTGAAAACGATCTCAAAAATCCATGAATTGGGCTTCGAAATGCTTCCTCATCCACCGTATTCTCCAGATCTGGCCCCAAGCGACTATTTTCTGTTCTCAGATCTAAAAAGAATGCTCGCTGGGAAGAGATTTTCGTCGAATGATTGCCGAAACTGAGGCCTATTTTGAAGCAAAGGACAAATCGTACTACAAAAATGGTATCGAAAAGTTAGAGGGTCGCTATAATCAGTGTATCACCCTTGAAGGGAATTATGTTGAATAAAAAAAACTAATTTTGCCAAAAAAATGTCTCTTACAATGGTAGGCCAAGGACTTTTCAATTGACCTGTTACTTCCAGTCTAATAAATAAGAAAATACATCATAGAATTTCCCCATATTTTATTTTATATGTTGTTAAATATGCTATGTTTTATATGTTATGAAATTAAAATATTATGTTCTTATTTGAATTGAATTAAACAAATAATAATACGCGAATGCTCCAATATATTAATGATTCAAATTGTAGAAATAAAAAATAGTTCATCACAAACATCAAACATAAAATAATTGTTTATTACAGACCTCGCGGAAAAAAGTACATGTAACAATATTCGGTGTAACATAGATGATTACAATTTCTAAAATTCCTAATTAAATTTAATGTGAATAGCATTAAAATACAATAACCTTATAAGAAATTTAAACTTTATTTCATAGTTAAAGAACTAAAAAAAAATATGTGTTGATAAAAATTCCTTTCTATTTACTCTTAGAGGGGCGGTATACATAAAACATTAAATTTTAGTTAAAATTCATCTGATAAAGATTAATAATGTTCAAAGGACACCATATAAAGCTCGTAAAATTTATTTTCGTTTATTTACTGATTTTTAAGACTTGGTATATATAATATGCCCGCTTCGTAGGACAATTTAATTGTAGACTCGCTGTTTCGTGATCCGTAAAAAATAATAAGTACATATTTAGAAATTTATATTTTATCTAACTTAGAGATTTTATTGATCACAAAACCCTTCTAAAAAGATTAGAATTTTATGATGTATTTTTAATTCTAATAGTGATAATTTGTGTGAAAATATGTCATTTACTTTCAGGATATCTTTTTTTATACATATATAAATTTCATAATTTAATGATAAAGCCATAATATAAATTTAATGAAAAAAATTTAGTTGAATTGCATGTACACTTTTAAAAAAAGACATATTTTTATTGCATAGACTATAGTATTATTTTCTTCAATTTTGGTGTAAATAACTCTGATCTGTCCGTAAGTACTACTAAACATAGCAAGTTTTTCTCAATCAAAAGTCAAAGAGTAAGCATTATTTTTATGATATATATTAGAAAATTTCTTTAAATAAAATTTGAATTTTTCTGAAATAATTATGCATACTATGGTACGAAATCTGAAACCATCATGAGAAAAAATGAAAACATGAATTATACAAACCCTAGATAAAACAAAAATACTGTTGGATTATGATATCCATAGGAATTTCTGAAATATTCACAGGATGTGTACTAAATTATTTCTCTCTTTCTCTCTTAAAGTGGTATTCCTGTATTTTTTCGATTTTGAAAGAATCATATCTTATTTCAAGATTCACGTCGAGCGCCCAAAGGCTGAGAGCTCTGATTTCTTTATAACTAGGGTATCTGTTTCCTGATTATATATTTTTTCCTTGAGTGACATCCGAGAAAGGTTTACAACTCAGTTTAATTAAATCCCTTGGTGAAGACTGTCGCAAGAGTCGACGAATACCTATTTCCGGCAGCTTATCATCTATTCTTATCTCATGGCAACACCCATCTAACTCTCCATCAGATTATCTCACAGTGGTCACTTAGCATTCCAAGGTACAAGTATCTACATCTGATTCAGTTGGGATCATATACAATGAACTCATAATTAGAAGTAGACCAAATTATCATAATAGATCACCACCCTTTTTATGTAAAGGGAACCAACACTATTTGTATCTCGAGAACCCAACTGCTTCAGGCATAATTTCCAAAATTACTCGAGGCTACGTTCAAACAATTTCTCTAATCCGCATCTACATTTAAGCAATATATCCAATCATAATTCTCATTATGAGTACGGATTGACACCTTTAACTTATAGAATTTGTGCAATACAATTCATTCTAAATGCATAGCACTATGTCACAAACGTGTCCGTTGAGTCAACCCCATTTTTTAAGTAACATACTCAAGTCCAACTGTATTAACTAGTGAACAGGAATCTCTGTTTGTCCTGAACAAAATCTCATCGAAAATCAAAACAAATTTATTGAGGCCCATGACCAAGTACACTGACTATAACAAGGGTCCAGAAACCTCTCAACCAATTCACATACTTCAACATTCTCAAGTCTAGTTAACATGGAGTATTTTAACATTTCACGTGACAATGTCAATGTGATTATTGACTCAGGATCCATCCTCTAACATATTTCTGTAAATAATTTCCACAAACTTCTCATAAGTTTGAAGATGACTAGACATATCAAAGTAAAATAAACCCATGGTAAATTCCAACTTCGACGAAAGCGTGTATTTAAAAAAAGGAATAAATAAAAGATTAAAATTATACATTATTAATTTCCATTTATCTTATATAATTTTAGGATTCCCCATTTAAGTCCATTTCATTTGATTATGATAAAAGAAATAGTTATTAAAATAGAAACAAAATTATTAATTTACGTGCCCAAAATGCAAATTCAACTTATTTAATTGTGACTGAAAATGTTCCTTAGCAGGATAATACATGGGTTGGTAGATATGAAACCTCATAAGAAACATTTAATCTGCTAACTGTTAATAAAGAGTTATCCTCTATAGTTCAAAACCCTGCAAATAAAATACTAATGAATCAGCAAAAGATAAATAGGATGTTGATAGATAAAAAATAGATCTTTCGCAAAAATTTTTTACATCCGATTTACTAGTTTTTCAAAGAGCCTGTACAATTTCTTCAACTGAAGAGGTTGGAATTAATAAACATTATCAAAATTTACTAGCTGCAGATAATCAAAGAATAAAATAGTTGTCTTTTGCAACAGCTTATAAATGGGAAGAGAATAAAGAAACTAAAGCTACGTATTGAGTTTCCCAAAATGAATGCTTTTGTTAAGTCTGATAATGAATCCTTACAAATAACTGATTTATTTTCCTATTAATTGAATATAGCTTAAATATTTCTCTCTCTTCATCTTGCTTCGGGGTACTGGTATATTCCCTTTTATAAGGAAGACAAAGGGAAACATAGCCTTTGTCCCTAGAGACGGTTTGTTCGAGTTTCAATTGTTGTCATTTGTATACAAAAATGTCCCGGCTGTATATTACCGAACTATTCGATGATTTATAAATAAGCATAATTTTTCAAATTTCACCTGTACTTTTTTCGATGACTCGGTGTTTTTTCCCAAGGAATGTTAAGAACACTATGCTCATTTAGAACCAATATTTAAAATGTGACAAGAAGAAATAATAAACTTCGATTTTCCAAATATGTTTTTGCTGAAAGTCTTATCAACTTTCTCGGTTATGAAGTGAAGGAAGATTGTATTACCCCAAATATTCATAATATTGAAGGTAATAAAAAATTACAATCTCCAAAAAATGTGAAACAATTACAAGATCTTCTATGCTCTTTAAATGTGTATATTAAGTTCTTAAGCTGAAATGCTGTGTATTAGGGATTGAATAAATCAAATTCTTAGAAAAGATAAACAATGGTTTTGGACAAAGTAATGCCCGAAATTTTATGTATTATTAAATTAAAAGCTTATTACAAAACCTTTACTTTATTACACAATCCTCAATTACCTTTCCATATTTTGTGTGAAGCTTCTGAAGTAGGAATTGGTGCTACTCGCAATCCACCTAAGAAATCGAGTATACTGCATTCTGTATCATATTAATCAATAATTTTTAGAAGTTATAAAAAAATTATTGCAACACAGAAATACAATGTTTGACAATTGTAGACAGCCTTGAAAATTTTTACTACTATTTGCATGGCGAAAATTTCACAATTCCTACTTATTTTACTACACTTGTGTGGCTTAAAAATGTCAAACATTAAGAAAGAAATTATTCCGTTGGTTTCTAAAATTAAGTATGTTCTATTAGGAGATTAAATACTGAAAGGGAAGAGTAAATATCGAAGATGATATAATATACTACAGCCCAATATAGTAAACAATCTGTACACTTACTTGAATTAAAAAAAGGAAAATACAAAATTTACATAATTTGTATGATTCTAAATACGAAAAGATTAATTATGGCCTTGTTCTTAAAAAACAAAAATATGTTCGAAATTTATGTACCTTTATCTATAAAGTGAAGAATATTGCAAAATGCTCATGAAAAATTTGGACATGTAAGTTCTGAAAATTGATAACCTTAATTACTCTTCAATATTACTGACCTCACATAATTTAGATATTTCATCTTTTGTCAAAAATTGTGATATTTGTTAATTAATAAAAAAGAAATTGCAAAAAGGGATTTAATCTCTTACAAATTATACCCCTAGCCACAGATCTACCTTTTGAAAGTATTTTTAACAATACTGTTAGAGAATTTAACTATTATAACTACATTAAAATATTTGCATTTAATAATTCATCATACGATAGATTATAGTTGAGCATTTCCCTCAAAAAGTTAAATCGCAGAAAAATATGCTAATCGTCTAAAAGAATTTCCCCAAATTCAGGTACCAAAAAAACTCTTGACAAAAATGGTACATTTATTCATCTAAATTCTAAAGCTTTCTTAGAAATTATTTCAAACATTTGTTTATTTCTTCTCATTACACACACACGAATGGCAAAAAATGTAAGAGTGAAACTTATAAAGATTTATTTTTAGACTATAATAGAGTTTCTTTGAATAATAATAATTTAATTTTCATATTTTTTCCTATACTTCAATTCATGAGTAAAATATTCATTTCTATTTCCTAATACAAAACAAATTTTTCCTTTTGTTTATTAGATCACGTGCTTACTAAAATCTGTTTAATCCGCTTTCTTACAGTGGTTTAATTTTCAAAAATAATTCTTGCCAAGCATTATGTTTGCATCTAAATCACTAAGAATCAACTCTCCTAAACCACAAGGTATTAAGTGACTGTCGCACGACTGCAAAAAACGTACTTAGAAATTCCTATTATGAATTAACATACAAAAGGAAAAAATTCTCCCTCCTGTTATGATCATTATTTCTTTCCACTTCGACCGTACGAAACAACCTTGCGCTGTATCTTCATCATCATGCTATTGCGACTCTTTTAACGAAGTGTAAATAAAAGATTATTCGGCAAATTTTTGGACTATATTTTCTAAAACATGAATATTTTTTTTCTTCATTTTTCAAAAAAGATGTAATATGTATATATATATATATATATATATATATATATATATATATATAAGATTATGAATAATTAATTTTAAAAATAAGCACTGTTCTGAAAAGATAAGAAACTAAAATTTCTGATAATATAAATATGCAGAACAAAGTAAAAAAATAATTGCCTAGCTATCAAACTTAAGGATAAACAAAAAAAATGAATATTTATTTCAGTATTTATCGTTATAAAGAGAAGATAATTTTTACTATGCAATTTAAAAAAACTATATATTTTGAAATCTTATTAACTATTTCTTATTTTGTAAAACATGTTGAAATTTTTAAACCGAACAATATCTTTCAGAACTGTATACTTCATGAAGAAGAAATATATTAAAACAAAAACTCCCTCCATTTATTTGAAATTGAAGTTTGATTTGTTTTCATTAACGTAGCACTACAAGCAAGCTATTGGCGACAGACCTTGTAATTTTGAATCTCGATCAAGTGACGATTCAAGTGATAAATTGAAAAAAGCAAATATAGTTCTATACAAATTTAGGGGCATTATGAAAGCTTCAAAGGAGTTGTAGGTTCTACGAAATATGTGTCATTTTTTTTTAAAAATGATACATGTTACGAGTTCTTTAATGATATATAAGATGAATGTCATCATTATTGGATGATAATTTCTTCATCTTTTAAGAGAGTTTAAAAATTAAAATATTAACCAAAAATATATAAACATTCCAAATATTTATAACCAAACGGTTTAGCCTTTAGTTTATAAAGCACAAATGAATCATTAATTCTTAAGAAAAAATCAGGTAATGGTAAATAACTGCAAATTTCTCTATGTGTAATGAAAAGAAATGTTTATTAATTTTTACGTAAGCTAAGATACAATATACTGTGTTAGATAATAATTTTGATTGAATTGAACATTAGTTCTTTCAGTTTTTCAAATAAAATTTTGCATTACCTTGTTATAAATTTCATGGGTATAAAAAAGGTATATATTTTCACATGTCGCTCGTGTATTGCGTAATAAGAGATATTTTTTAAAAAAAGGTAACATTTAAACACTATCAACCCATGAAATATTTTGGAATCTTCTTAAAATGTTATGATTAGAAACAAATACTACAATCTTTAGGTAACATTCTTCATTTTATTATTAAATTAAATATAGAATAAAAAGAAAATTGAAAAAAATGTGAGATAAACGAAAAAGTTTTCTGCTTTAACCCTTTCGCTACCGGAGGGAGAAAAAATAAGTGTTTCTCTGGGCATATAGATTCTTACGCGCGGAGTGTCACTCTGTGTCCAGACGATTTTAGATACTAATCCTAATTCATAAAAAAAATTCTTCTAATATTAACTATTCATTAAAATATTTTGGTACTTGCAGTTGAAAAAGTATATTAATCTATCTTTACGTAATTGCAATAGAAGTTCCATAATTATTGACTATTTAATTAAACTGAAAGAAGAAGATGGAATTAAATAATAAAAGAATATTGTCTCTGGGTTGAATAATATGATATTTGGAACATTTTTTATCGTCTGAAAAAACATGACAATGACATTCTGCACAGTTTTTTGCAGAAGGGCTTACAATTATTGAGATAAATAGAAAATAATCTAGATAGCGATTTTCAGTAATCGTCTGAACTAAAACCTGATGTCCGTGAGATTTTTAATGGGGAAAATCAGAAAGATTATTTGCTCAAGTAGTCAATATTCGTGACATGTGGACAAAAATTAAGATAACTAAAATGAGCCTATTTTATATGGGGAAATCAATCATCTTAATCAAAAAGCAGTTTAGGTTTAAGAAATGTACAATTATAAGGATTACTCACCATTAACCTGCTCTTGCGCCATATTTTAAAAATATAAATTAAGCACAAAAGACTAACTCCAATGGAAGACATTCAAGTACGACAGAAATTAGATAATAAATTAATGTAGTATGAAATAGCTAATATTATACTCTTCTCAAATCTTTACTAACTTATCTATTCTAACATAATTAATAAATTCTTATCTTACCAATTCACTTCTATATGATTCAATCCCTTCACTAACATCTGATTCTCATCCGAAAACTTCTATATTAAAATCCATTTTAATCCCCATATTAATTGAAGATGGCACGTTAACTCTCATCGATGTAACGATTTCTCCGTTTGGCTTCGTGAAAATTAGAGAGGAAGCTCAGCTCGGTTGACTTTTTGTTCCTTTTGATCGAAGCTCGATATTACGATAGCAATCTACTGTATCCCATGAGTTTCTTCTCCATGACGCTTTATTAAGAAATCAATTGCAAAAGACAGATAGATAGCAATTATTACTCGGTAGTATAGGTTTTTCTCTTATTTTTCAACACCACAAAAAACATAATATTACATTTAAAACTCTTCTTTAGGACATCTGAGATAAATGATATTTATAAGCAAAAGAGCACGACATTCAATTCTATTAATCAAAAGATTCTGGATTATGCCTTCTTAAGTATTAAGTTTTGATTTATTGACATTTAATAAAAAAATCTCACAAAAGTGAAGATGAGTGAACAAAATTGGCAAAAAGAATCTGTATTAATACAACTCCTATAGTAAGCCGCAAACATTTGTATCACCTTTTCTACGTAAGATTATTTTCCTTTTTATAAGTTCAATGGACATCAGAAAATTCGGGTGTTTAATAAAGAACGAGGCAGATGGTTTTTCAATTTATCTGGCATCTTTGTACTTGATTAAAATTGCATTAATTTTTAGTTCGTAATTGCGTCATAAAATATAATTTTAAAAATTTCGTATCAATCGCCGCAGATTTATTAACACACATTCACTATCAACCAATCAATTTCCCTCTCTCTCTCTAATTAGCCTAATAATTTTTTTCTAAAAAATTAATTAAACTAATATTCGTATTTTTTTTCCATAAAATAAACAAAGAACGTTTTTTATCCTATTTTCTTATTAAAAAGCTGTATTCTCCTTTTCTGAGAAATAACAGCTATTCCTGACAATCTATAACCATATCCTTATAGTTATATAAATCGGAAATTGACTAGATAAAAAACGCTAGGTACATTTAAAAATATATTGCACAAAACTTTTGTTTTATACTGGTGTTACATTATCCTTACTATCTAAAAGGCAGTGACATATACAAAATACGCAAAATATTCACATTATACAAAAGTTCCTGTATATGTATATATATATATATATATATATATATATATATATATATATATACGGTACACAAAGTGCAAAGTTATAAACATCATTTTAAAAATAAATTGATAATTACTTTGAATACAAATTTCACATATTTGTACCGCAAAAAATTTAAGTTGCAATAATTATCGCTATACATTAGATACTGAGGATTGAATTATCTGTGCTCAGAACGGTAGCCTTTTTTATTAGAGCTAATATCAATGCTTCTTTGAACTGACGAAACTTTTAAGCACTTCCATCGTTATTACATGATGGCAGGAAAGAATTTCGTCAAATCACAACAGTAAATGGTATAATATCAGTTACCTAAATACACTCTGTAGTCTACTATATATAATATACAACTGAGTTTCAATTAATTCATCAATTAGCCATCATGTTATTCACTTGGTTTCTCATTCTAACTAGTTTCAATGTGTATTGTCTGACATTCACTGTCCCATTAACGACTGAAAAACGATCAATACCATCCTTGTGTAAATCAGTTTCAACTTCTTTTTTAAATCTTGAAAACGCTCAAATCACTCGCAAACACGTCCATGCGAAAACCCTTCATTGCCATACGCTTCATTTAATAAATTAAAAGTGTTAGTAACGGATTTTCCAAGTTTTATGTGAAATTTCCCAACAATTCTTTACTAAATTATCGTTTTCCGGCAAAACAAACAAAAAAAAAAAAAAAAATAGAATACGAACGAAGGCTACGTCTATGCAGATTTGTTTGCAGAAGGGAGATGCACTTGATTCGAAGGAAAAGACATCACGCTAAGCAGCTGTCGATCACAGCAGATCTGTAGCAGAGCATTCGCGTTATTCAGTAATCATACCTTTTTCCTTTCCACACCCTCTAAAAAAGGTTCTACCAGTTTTCTTTGGCATGGAAATTTGTGCTCCCTCAGAACAAGGAACGATTAACGCATGTTTGAGTATTTTCACGGAGTGACAATCTGTGTCCAGACCATTTTTGATACTAAGGCTAATTGGTGAAAAAATTCCTCTAATATCAGCTATTCATTAAAATATTTTGGTATTTATGTTATATCTTGTTTAAAATGCATTAAACTTAATATATACAAAAGAAAAAAGGATTTAATCGAAAATTGAATGTTTTATGCATAAAATTACATTATAAATCATACTTTTAAGAAAATACAAAATATATTTACATATGTTACATAAATTTTATGGTGTAATGATGTACAATTACAAGTAATATATGGATATGAAAGATAATTCTTATTTTGCTGTATGGTATATTTATAAAAAAAATAATGCATTGTTCAATGTCATATGTCTTACACATATATTCTGACGCTTCACGCAAGATTTTGAGCAAAGGGCAAACCTTAGTCCTTTTTTTCCCTTTTTTTTCTTTAATGTCTATGTGAAGATTTGGATTATTTTCACTAACATTAATGTTAGATTCATTCATTATTTCGCAAATATCAGTATCAGATAAATACTTTCCTTTCGCCATGACTGTCGCTACAAATAAAAACCGACCCAATGAAACGAAAAGATGAAAACATCTGCTACCAAAAGACCTAACCCCCATACAGGGCCATAAAATTTCCTTCTAACTTCTAAGAAACAAAAAGAAAGACAAAAGTAAACTGAAAGCAAGTGCACTCTTCAAATAATGTCATTACATTTAAAGAACCGCGCCTTTTAACAATAACCCCCTTACCCCCTCCTCCTGATACCCAGAAGTGAAATCCAAGCCCATATAACCAAGGTCAACATTCTAAATAACCTATCTATAAAGATTTTGAGATAATGTAACACCATCTAGTAATATTAAAAATTAAATAAAACGTTCTCTTTAAGCGTATAACTATTGATACGCTGGCCTGTGGAAAGCATTCCGGAGCGTATCTATTATGAAACGCTGGACACAGGAGAGCCACCGTGAGCGTATCAAATGTCATATGCTGGTAGCGAACGGGATAAATAAATTCTCAAGTTATTTGATAAAACAATGTTTTACTTGAAAATAGAATTTTCATTAACAGAAAGTCTGCAGCATTATCCGAAAATAAAGTCTTCTTAATTACAAAATATCAATATGATTCCTTAACAGAAATATGCATTTTCATAGACATTTTGAGGAATAGTATAAATAAATACAAGTAAACAACATCTTAAATATATAAGAAGTGATAATAGTTTATCTTTATGCTTTTGACCAATCCAGTAAATATATGTGGTCTGGTGGGAGAGTTAAACTTATAATGTCACACCATATTATTGTTACACAAAAAGTAGAATAATTTCATTATAATCATACAGTGAGATTAAAACATGGTTAATAAGTAACGCTAGAAGCACGTTATGAAGGTTCCATTGTTCGTCACAAACACGTCACAGTTTATATTAATTAAGTACTTCGGGTCGAATTTTTTGTGTCAATTCTATCACTGATTCGACACTAACAGTTACATAAGCTTCAAAACTGTATAATCCCAAAGAATAATTTTTCATAAATAAATCATTACTAAGTCTGTAATATATATATAATACCGATTAATATATCGTAATACTGGTATAGATTTATTGCTATTCAACTGATATAGATCATATGCTTACATCGTGTTTAAGTTATGTTTTAATCATTTACAAAAACTTTTTGAAATATTTATTTCATAACTGAATGCCGAGTACATTCAAGAACAAAGAATTTTTTTTAGAACTCTATCGAAATGATTAAATTATTTTTGGGAATATTCCAATCTGTTTGGGATGAGGCTAACTGAGAAATTATAGTGTCTAACTATGAATCCCGCTTACAACTGTGTTCTGAGGATCATTGAAGACGTGTCTGGTGTCCAGTGCAGCGTGAATATCTTGCTTTCACTATTACACGCCACATAAGCCCTCATTTAGGTGTTATGGTGTGGGGTGTCATTTCTCTTGATAGCCGGACATCTTTGGTCATCATTAGAGGCACACTCACAGCACAGTTGTACGTCGACTGCCTTCTGAGCCCTGTTTTGTCACCGTTTTTTTCTAGTAACCGGGCCTTATTTTTCTACAAGATAATGCTAGACCTCATACGGTATGTGTTGCTATGAACTGTCTTACAGCTTGTCAAACACTTCCTTGACTAGCCAGTTTGTCAGATCCCTCTTAAATCGAGCATCTCTGCGATATGATGGAAGAGCCCGTGGATTTACCAGGCAATGTTGAATACCTTGCCCGACAACTGAATCATATTCGGCAGTAAATTCCACAAAATACCATCAAGGAGTTTTATCACTCTATCGTGGATCAAATGTAGAAGGTCTAATATTTTCTATAATATGGAAGCTTGCATTGAGGGTAGAGGTGGATCAACACATTAATGAGCTCATTAATTTGCAACTATGTAACTCTGAAATGAATCATTCAATTTTTTTGAAATTTTATCATTTTCTATTTTGTACATAATTTTCCTATCCGCCAATTTTTGTTTCCATCGGACAACTCCTTCTTTGCGTGTCAATTTTTTTATCTTATCTAACGCTGTTTAAAAGACATTGTCAATTGTATCACGTGACAGAAAGTTTTTATTTTATGTTATGTTTCCTTCTTAACAATGAAGAAAGAGATTTCATCATGTTCGTATGCATTCTGAGTCGAATCTTATGATAGTAATCTTTTATTTGCTGTCTTTATTTATGTTTCCTTTGCAAGGAGAACGTAACTGCGGCGTATTAAAATATAGAAGGTCTAGAATTTTCTCTACTACTTTTGAGAAGAGGTATAATTTAAACTATGTGTTCCACCTAGCAGCGTTTTTCTGTAATTATTTATTTCTTGTGCCATATCATAAATAAAAGTTACAAAACTCTAATTGAGGACACATAAGAGTAAATAAGAGAAATGATTTATAATCAATGAAGAATATCCAAAGTGGCTCTGTCCAGATCTCAAACGTAACCCATAGTCCTAATTTATGATGTAAATAAGTAAATCTATATCTGAAAATAGCACTTGTATTGATTTCACAATATTCTTCGACAGTAACGACAGGCGTTAATGCTGTTAATGGAACTGACTTCCATTCCCAAAATCATGAATTATTTCAAGCTCACTAATAATTCTCTGGTATGTAATTGTATATAAATTTTATATCATTATATCTGAATCACCATTTCATTATGATGCCTGAATATAGGCAAATAAGTGAGGGTTTGAAAAAAGTTTCGGTCCTAAGGCTTTTGCTCTTTAACCTCATGATTAATGATTTTGTTGATGCCCTATGATACCATGAGCCTGGGGTATAGACCTTACGTGTTGCAGATGATCTTGTGATTTGTACTACAGGTATTGGTTTTGAACAAATGGAAAAAACACTGCTATCGACATTAGAGTTTTAGAGAGTTACACTGCCGACAATGAGATGATAGTAAACCCGGACAAAACCACATTTTAACTCTTCTCGATCAGCACTAAACATCATAACATTAACCTAAATTCCAAGGATCAAATATTAAAAAGAACTGAAACTACTGCCTACTTAGGCTTGGACTTGGATTCAAAATTCAACTGGATATGTCATATTAAAAAGGCTGTTGACAACGGAGAACGCAGGTCTAAACTTCTTAAACGTTTGGCTGGTACAACCTAGGATTCTACCCAGAATGTTCTTTGCACCACTTATAAATCTGTGTAAGACTGACAGTTTAATATGGATATGAGGCACTTATAACAATCTCAGAGACAAATTCGAAAACATTGGATTTTTTTCAAAATCGTATCTTGAGATTTATTACCGGCGGTACAATATCTACACCAAATGCCGCTACAGAACTCCAGGCTGGTTTGGTTCCCTCGTGTGATCAAAGATAGAGAATGACTAAGAATCTTACTGAAACAATCTTGAGAAGAAAAGACAATTTTCTGAATCTCTATTGGCCAGCACGGGAGAGGCTGAAAACTCAAGAAAATTATGTTTCTTGTATATATTAAGAACATGAAACTTTCGATTTTCCATTTTCAGCTCGATTTTCCTTTCCTGATCCATGGTACGCACTGAAAATTCTTAAATTTGCAGAAGATTCTTTAGATCTTGTCTTAGATGTTAGCAAAAAATACTCACTCTATTCTGATTTGAAATGTATTGCATTAGCTACTATTCATGAACGTTTCCAGTTTGATTCCTGGCTTCATGTCTACTCTGTTGGTTCAGCTGAAGGGGATATTAAAATGTTGGAGTTAGGGCTTTCTGTACTGAATTTACATTGTATTCTGTCGTTGGAAAAAACTTTGACTACTTCGAGGGTGAAATAACCGCCATCTCCTTAAACTTGGATAAAATAGATTAAAGTAAAAAAATTTGTCTTTTTCATTAATTCCAAGACATAAATTAATTTCTTAACAACCTCCTATATTTCCAATTGTGAGATATCTGGGAAATGTATGAAAAAAATGCACAAAATATTAAATATTATGAACCGCATTGTTCTGCAGTGGATTCCAAGCCATTGCGGGATTCCTGAAAATGAGCATTCAGATATGTGGGCCTAAGAATGGATCCTAAATGATGCAACCAAATCCTCCTCTGCCTCTGAAGTATATGAAAAGATTCACATGGTCTAATCTCAAACCGAATCGTCTCAGTATAATCAGAGAATAGGCCTCTGGGAGAAAATGGAAGCCCTTGTTTAAAAAATCATTAAGGATTTCCAGTTTCCTAACTGGAGCAGTTGGAAAGGCCTGCTTTAGACTTGTCACTGGCGATGGTTATTTACAGAGCCACCTACATAGAATTGGACACATGAATACAGATATTTGTAAGCTTTGAGACCATGGCATGAGCATGACTGGAGAACACCTCAGATTATGCCCTACCGTCCTCAATGTTTTTAAATATCTTAACTCTTCATATTTTAACTGACTACTTTTATTGTTCTTCACTGTATTGGGCTGCTGGTCGACTCATGACTCAGTGGTCAGAGACAGGCAGAGGATAAAAAAAATATCATTTTATTTATATCTTTATCTAATTCCAGGTAACCGAGGGGTCAGAGTCCTAAAATTGAGACTAGAATTGCCTTCATCGAGTCAAGGGCTGAATACTGATAATACAATAACAAATGAGGCGTTTAGCTTGTGGAGAATCTCAGTTTTCCATTTGGCTTAAAGTGAAAATTCGGAAGGGATGTGTCGCTTGATACAAGGTTGTCAAAAGTCTTTCTTGCCACTTGACGAAAATTGTGAGGTACTTATCCATTAATTCTCGAATGCTTCGAAGCTTATGGTTTGAAAGCAATCATTCAATCCATAAATAGCGGTCAATCAATTTCACACAAGAAATTTTCTTGAAATATTAATATTTTCAAAAAATGCATATTTATCACTCTTTCGTTTTACTTAGTTTATTGGTAAGCTTTCTTGCTGAGTGGATGTAATCATCAGTTTTTGACCAGTGATATTTCACTCGAGTCATAAAATTGATTTTTAATGCCAATAAATACTTGTCATATATTTAGAAGAGTACATAACAAGTATATCGGGGATCAAATTTCTTTTTCACATAAACACTAAAACTCATCAGATTAAGGAAACATTTCTGTCGGCAACTGATTTCATTTCAAAATAACGGTGGGCTAATGGAATTTATCAAGTAATATCATTAGTAAAAAATATCCTTTTATATTAAAGAAAGTTTTCTTTTAAAGAAAAAAAAAAACCTTGATTTTAATTTTAGTATCTGTAAAAAAGCATCAATAATGAATTTTAACTACCTCGAAAATTAGGTATTTTTATTTTTGAGAAAAGTATAATCTATGGTAAATTGAAAAAAATTCTTCAAAACTTTTGAACATAAATGTAACTTGTAAGAGTGAAGTTTTGAATTTTTTAGCCACCCAAGGGGCATTTTGGAGTACTTAATAACTTTTCAATTTTCTACGGTTATGTTTAAATTTTATTACATTTAGCTTAAAAAACAATCGGTGTAAAAATGTATCATTTGCTGTAATTTTAAATACTTGTAGCTTATATAATATTGAATTCAAAAAAATTATGTATATATATATATATCGCTTCAAATTTAATTAAATTCAGCTTAAGTATATTTATTCAAATAATTTATCTTTTTCTTTAATTTTAACTACATGTAGCTTATATTGTTGTCCATTTAAATATTCCATTGTTCACTTTATATCTAATATTTGATGGAGTAATTAAATTTTAAAACTTCAAGACCTTGGTTAGCTAAATTTGTTCTTTGTATAACTTTGCATAGAACGTTTCCATATGATTGTTTTACTAAGTGAAAACTTACAATAAATCTGCAATAATTATTGGAACACCTTAAAAGTAATACTTATGTTTCAAAAGATTTTAAGCAGTGTTCGAAATGTGATCAAGGCATTACATAGGATGTCACATCAGCTCTTCTCAATGTCTTCTCCACTAAACTGGAGGAGTTTTGGTAAAATGGTAATTGTTTGGTGATTGCTTAAAATTTCAATCTCTTCCCAACGAAAATGAAATATGATTGTGTAAATTAATTGAATATAAGATATGTTGTGATTTGAAATTCAGATAGAGATATAAAAGAGAAATGGAATTGAAAAGAAAGAAATGGAATTGAAAAGAATGAAATGGAATTGAAAAGAAATAAATGATGATAAAGGATAACGATAGTCTGATTTATAAAATAAGGCTAGATTGAATCGTCGGAATTAATCATTTGGTTTGATGCAGCTAATAGTTCAAGTAGTGAGGTTCGGATAGGTTATAATCAAGATGTTCTTGAATCAGAAAGGGTGACTGGGTAAGCTAAGTTTATTTTTCGAATATGCACTAAAATTGAATGGGTTGAAAGGACTTCGAGAAAGAGTGTTCTTATTTATCTTTTGGTAGTTGATAAAGTATATTTATCTGTCCTTACATAATTTCAAATATAGTTCCGTACTTATTGACTATTTATTTAAACTGAAAGATGATGGAATAAAATAATAAAAGAATATTGTCTCATGGCTGAATAATATGATATTTGGAACATTTTTTTATCGTCTGAAATTACATGACAATGACATTCTGCTCATTTTTTTGCAGTAGAATTTACAATTATTGAGATAAATAGAAAATACTCTCGATTGCGGTTTTCAGTAATCTTCCAAACTGATTCCTGATGTATTTGATGGGGAAGAACACAGTGATTATATGCTCAAGTAAGCAATATTCGAGACATATGAACAAAAATTAAGGTAACTAAAATGAGGGTATTTTATATGGTGAAATCAAACATCTTAATGAAAAAGCAATGTACGGTTAAGAAATGTACAATTATAACTATTACCCTTCATTTCTGTGCTCTTGCGTCATATATTAAAAATATAAATTAAGCAAAAAACACTAACTCCAATTAAAGACATTCAAGAACGAAGAAAAGTAGATAAATAGTTATAGTAGTATGAAATAGCTAATGTTGTACTCTTCTCGAATCCTAACTAACTTATCTATTCTAACATAATTAATAAATTCTTATCTTACCAGTTCACTTCTATATGATTCAATCCCTTCACTAACATCTGATTCTCATCCGAAAACTTCTATATTAAAATCCATTTTAATCCCGTTATTAATTGAAGATGGCACGTTAACTCTCATTGATGTAACGATTTCTCCGTTTGGCTTCGTGAAAATTAGAGAGGAAGCTCAGCTCGGTTAACTTTCCGTTCCTTTTGATCGTGGCTTAAAATTACGATGTCTGTGTACATTATCCACGTGTTTCTTCTTAGTGACTCGTTAATAAGAAACCTTGAATTATTTAAATCTGAAATTGACTAGATAAAAAACACTAAGTACATTCAAAAATATATTGCAGATAACTTTTGTTTTATACTGGTATTACATTATCCTTACTATATAAAAGGCAGTAACATATACAAAATACGCAAAATATTCACATGATACAAAAATTCCTGTATATATATATATATATATATATATATATATATGGCAGGAAAGAATTTCGTCAAATCACAACAGTAAATGGGATATTGTCAGTTACCTAAATACACTCGGTTGTCTACTATATATAATAGACAACTGAGTTTCAATTAATTCATCAATTAGCCATAATGTTATTTACTTGGCGTCTAATTCTAACTAGTTTCAATATGTATTGTCTGACATTCACTGTCCTATTAACGACTGGAAAACGATCAATACCATCCTTGTGTAAATAAATTTCAACTTCTTTTCGTCAATCTTGAAAACGGTCAAATCACTCGCAAACACTTCCATGCAAAAACCGTTCATTGCCATATGCTTTTTTTAATAAATTAAAAGTGTCAGTAATGGATTTTCCAAGTTTAATGTGAAATTTCCCATTAAATCGTTACTCATTTATCATTTTCCGACAATACAAACAACAAAAAAACTGAAATACGAACGAAGGCTACGTCTATGCAGATTTGCTTGCAGAAGGGAGATTCACTGTATTCGAAGGAAAAGACATCACGCTAAGCAGCTGACGATCACTGACATTTGGTCTGTAGCAGTGACAGTCGCGTTATTCAGTAATCATACCTTATTGCTTTACACACCCTCTAAAAAGGGTTTTACCAGTTTCCTTTGGCATGGAAATTTGTGCTGCCTCAGAACAAGGACCAATTAACGCATGTTTGAGTATTTTGTCCTGTAACCAAATACTGAAGAAGTAATTAAGTATAATGAATTGAGTTTGAACAAACCACTTTTTTAATCCATGTAATCTTTCCAATGTTGTAATTATTTCAGGACAAAATAATGAACAGCCAGGATGGTTTCAGGAACAAATATTATTTAATGCTCGACACGTTCCACAACACAAGGCAGGATACAAATACATAAATTAAACACAGATTCACGAACATCACTTCATCGTTCTTTTCACCAAGACTCTCGCCTTCGATCTCGATTGCGCTCGCTAGTCGTCCTGCTCACCAAAAGAACATGTGGCGCCATCTGGCTACTGTTTAATAATATATATATATTATGTATTATATATATATATATATATATATATATA
>BMAW01055010.1:57937-99818 GCA_019974015.1 Nephila pilipes
AATCTTCTTAAAATGTTAAGATTAGAAACAAATAATGCAAGCTTTAGGTAACATTCTTCATTTTATTATTAAATTGAATATAGAATAAAAAGAAAATTGAAAATAATGTGAGATAAACGAAAAGTTTTTCTGCTTCATTGACCCTTTCGCTACCGGATGGAGAAAAAAGAAGAGTTTCTCTGGCCCCTCGGCTTCTTACCGCGGAGTGTCGCTCTGTGCCCAGACGATTTTAGGTATTGAGCCTAATTGGTGAAAAAAATTCCTCTAATATTAGTTATTCATTAAAATATTTTGGTGTTTACATATCTTGTTTAAAATGCATTGAACTTAATATACACAAAAGAAAAAAGGATTTAATCGAAAATTGATTGTTTTATACATAAAATTACTTTAAAAATCTTACTCTAAAGAAAATACAATATATATTTACATATGCTACATACATTTTATGGTGTAAAGATGTACCATTGCTCCGGAATATATGAATATGAAAGATAATTCATATTTTACTGTATGGTATATTTAAAAAAAATGCATACTCCAATGTCATATGTTTTACACACATATTCTGACGCTTCACGCAAGATTTTGAGCAAAGGGCACATCTTAGTCCTTTTTCTTCTTTTTTTTTTTACTTTAATGTCTATGTGGAAATTTGGATTATTTTCGCTAATATTATTGTCAAATTCATTCATTATTTTACAAATATCCGTATCAGATAAATACTAAATACTTTCTCTCGTTCATGACTGTTGCTACAAATAAAAACCGACTGAATAAAATGAACAGCTGAGAGCATCTGCTGCCTAAAGCCTTAACCCCCGTAAAAAGGCATAAATCATTCTTGGAACTTCTAAAAAGCAAGCAAGAGAGAAAAAAGTAAACTGAAAGCAAGTGCACACTTTAAATAATGCCATTACTGTTAAAGAGACGCGCTTTTTAACAATAGCCTCCTAACCTCCTCCTCCTGATACCCAGAAGTGAAATCAAAGCCCATATAACCAAGGTCAACATACATTTCGCGGTAATGTACCACTATGTAGTAATATTAAAAAAATCAACATTCTCTTTAAAAGTATCACTATTGATACACTGGTCTGCAGAAAGCATTCCGGAGCATATCTATTATGAAACGATGGGCACAGGAGAGCAACCGTGAGTGTATCAAATATCATACGCTGTTAGTGAAAGGGTTAAATAAACTCTCAAGTTATTAGAGTAAACAATGTCTTACTTCGAAATTACAAAACATCAATAATTCTTAATTACAATATATCAATATGATTTCTTAACAAAAATATGCGTTTTCTTAGACATTTTGATGATCAGTATAAATAAATACAAGTAAACAACATCTTAAATATATAAGAAGTGGTAATAGTATATTTCTATGCTTCTGACCAATCCAGTAAAAATATGTGGTCTGTGGTAAAAATATGTGTGGAGAAATAAACTTATAAAATCCACCATATAATGTTTATACAAAAAGTAGAATAATTCCATTATAATCATACAGTGAGATTAAAACATGGTTAATAAGTAACGCAAGAAGCATGTTAAGAAGGTTCCATTGTTCATCACAAAACAAAGACTGCAAATTACAGTTTATATTAATTAAGTACTTCTGGTCGAATTTTTTCTGTCATTTCTATAACTGATTCAACAATAACAAGTAAATAAGTTTCAAAATCGTATAATCACAAGGAATAACTTTTCATAAATAAATCATTACTTAACTTTAAATATATATATAATACCCATTATTTAAATATAATACTAGTATACATCCATTGCTATTCAGCTGATGTAGATCATATGTTTGCACAGTGTTTAGGATATATGTTACGATCAGTTACAAAAACTTTTTGAAATACTTATTTATTAACTGAATGTCGAGTACCTTCAAGAACAAAGAATTTTTTTCGGAGAACTCAATGGAAATGATTAAATTATTTTTGGGAATATTCAAAACATAGAATCTAACTTAGTTATAACTACGTCCCAGTGGTGAGCAATATTTTTACTAGTCTTTTCAAATCAATACATATGTAAGAAAATAAAGCTCGACAAAAATTCGTTCAAAAGTGTTGTAGTGCCAGTCTTACTTTATAATATTAGCACTCTTCCGAAAAAAAAGAAGAGGCTGCATTTCCCGAAATTAGTAAAGCAATCGTACTATTTTTTTGTTTGACTAGAATACCTGAAAAAGAAGCATCAAGAATATATTATAGATTTTTTATAATTAATTGTGGTATAAATTAATCCGAAAAGCCCAAACACATTCTGCAGCATTAAAATTGATCCTTTTTAGAATTATTAATTATTTTAGGGGCAAGAGCTTAATATAAACACACAAATCCTCATACATAATTTTATAAATATATTTACACGCTTGTATTTGAATGTATATTTTATTTATTTTATTTGATATTTACCTTAGTTTTTTTTTAAAAAAAATTCGATTTTGTTTTTTCTTATATTAAATTGTTCTTTAGATTTAAATTTTCCATTTTTTTCTTTTTAAATTAAATAATGTTATATATATTTTCAATAATTATATGTTTTGATTATGTGCATAATTAGTCCTGTGTTTCCAGAACAACTCATCCTAATAGTCTAAATCCAGTGTAAAAATTTATTATATTATACTTCCTCATTAGAATTGTTCGATTGTTATGATATTTCGTATGCAAAGAAATTTTGACTGAACTTCCAAATGATTAAAATTGGGTGTCCAATGTATCAATAGCGGGAGCTACAGCGCTTCGGAACTGCGCCCTCAGCAGGTTTATATAAGAAACTATTCTCAAACTGATGTTCAAATTTTTTGTTGCTTTGTGATTTCGAATACCTTTCAACGACTAAAAAAGGCCTCGTCCTTAATTCGGGCTAATTACGAGCAACAGTCAGGGTTTGAAGGAAATCACATCATTGGATTAAAAGAAGCAGGTTGGGCAAATCAGAGAATCGCTCGTCACATTAGTAGAAGCTATGTGGCGATTACAAGATGCTGGAAAGAATGGGTGAACAATGACAGATTTGAGCATCTTGATGGTAGCGGTAAAATTAGGGGACACAGCAGATCGGTAGGACAGAGTGATTGTCATATCAGCTGCCATAGTGCATGATACATCGTTACCAACATCAGATCTGCGATCCACTCAAGAGTGCCCACCATGACCATTCACAGAGGGCTGATATAGGAAAAACTACTCTCGAACTGAACGCTACGCCACTTACCACTTCTTGTAGAACCACGATTCAAATTACAGAGGTGCCTGGCTCAATCTGTTTGGGATGAGGCTAACTGAGAAAGTATAGTGTCTAACTATGAATCCCGCTTAGAACTGTGTTCTGAGGATCATTGAAGTCGTGTCTGGTGTCCAGTGCAGCTAGCCGATTCTGCTTTCCCTATTGCACGCCACATAAGCCCTCATTTAGGTGTCATGGTGTGGGGTGTCATTTCTCTTGATAGCCGGACATCTTTGGTCATCATTAGAGGCACACTCATAGCACAGTTGTACGTCGACTGCCTTCTGAGCTCTGTTTTGTCACCGTTCTTTTTCTAGTAACCGGTCCTTATTTTTCTACAAGATAATGCTAGACCTCATACGGTATGTGTTGCTATGAACTGTCTTACAGCTTGTAAAACACTTCCTTGAACAGCCAGATCCCTCTTAAATCGAGCATATCCGGGATATGATGGAAGGGCGCGTGAATATACCTGGGAATGTTGAATACCTTGCCTGATAACTGAAGCACAATTGGTAATAAATTCCACAAAAGACCGTAAGGGAGTTTTATCAAACTATTATGATATTTTGGTCTGCTTCTAATTGTGAGTTCGTTGTATCTGACCCTAATAGAATCAGGTGTAGATACTTGTATCTTGGAATGCTGAGTGACCCCTGTAATGGAGAGTTTGACGGGTGTTGAAATTAGAAAAGAATAGATGATACGCTGCGGGAAATAGGGATTCATCGACTCTTGCGACAGTCTTTACCATGGGATTTAAGTAAACTGAGTTGAAAAAAATGTTAAAAATCACTCAATGACAACAGATATAACCAGGAAACAGATACCCTATTTATAAGAAAAACAGAGCTCTCAGCTTTTGGGTGCTAGATGTGATTCTTGAAATAAGATATAATTCTCTGAAAACGGAAAAAAAAATCCAGGAATACCGCTTTAAGAGAGAAAGAGTGAAATAATTGAGTACACATCCTGTGAATATTTCAGAAACTCCTACGGAGATCATACATCCAACAGTATTTTATCTAGAGTTTGTAGAATTAATGCTTTCATTTATTCTCATGATGAATTCACATTTCGTAAAAAAGAAAAATTTAAATTTAATTTAAAGAAGCTTTCTAAAGTATATCTTAAAAGGAATACCTACTCAGGGACTTTCGATTGAGAAAAATTGCTATGTTTCAAAGTCCTTTGTGATGGATCGGAGTTATCTAAAAAAAGGTTGAGGAAGAAAGTATCATCAGAGTCTATGATATACAAATATGTCTTATTTTTTTAAAAATGTATTTGTATTTCAATTAAATTTATTTTATTAAAATTTTTATTATGGCTTTATCATTAAATTTTGAAATTTATATATGTATAAAAAAAGCTATCCTGAATTAATTGACATAATTTCACACAAATCATCACTATTAGAAATAAAAATACATCATAAAATTCTAATCTTTTCATAAGGTTTTTGAGATCCCTAAATTCACCAAATTTGCTTAAATATAAATTTCATAAAATGTATTTATTATTTCTTCGAAGGATCGCGAAACAGCGTATCTACAAATAAGATGTCCTACGAAGCAAAGTTTTTTTATATACCAAGTCTTAAAAATTTGGAAATAAACAAAAATAAATTTTACGAGCTATATATGGTGTCCTTTCAACATTATAATTACATATCCGATAAATTTAACTAAAATTTAATGTTTTATGTATACCGCCTCTCTAAGGGTAAATAGAAAAGTAATTTTTATTAACAGCTATTTTTTTTAGTTCTTTAACTATGAAAGAAAGTTTTAATTTGTTATAAGGTTATTGTATTTTACTGCTCTTAAAATTAAATTTAATTCTGAATTTCAAAAATTGTAATTAGGTATGTTATACTGAATATTGTGACCTGTAAATTTTTTCGCGAGGTCTCTGGTAAACGATTTATTTTATGTTTGATGTTTAAGATGAACTATATTTTGTTTCTAAAATTTGAATTATTAATATGTTTGCGCATTCGCGTATTATTCATTGTAAAATTGAATGCAAATAAGGATACAACATTTTAATTTTATAATTGCATTTAAAATACTAAATGGGGAAATGTTATGGTGTATTTGCAAATCTATTAAACTGGAAATAAAGAACTGGACGAGCAACTAGACGAGCAAATGGACGGAAGAAAAGGACTGGAAATCAAAACATAGTATATAATAAGTAAGATTGTACGTTGACCCTCGTTCTTATTGGATTATAAATCAGGTAAGCATAGCTTTATGAGTGCATTTAATCTGCTGCTGAGAGAAGCATTTTAACTAGAGATGCCATTACGGCATTTCTATTGGTGAAAATATGAGAAGCTGTCAGGTTTCAAGTGGGGAAGAATCATATCAATGATAGAAATCAGGTGGTCAGCTTGGGGAGTAGCTCGTCACCTAAGCCGTTCTGACTGTACTGTGAGGAGGTGGTGGGACCAATAGACAAGAGATAGGTCTGTCACTTGGCGATCACTCTCAGAAAGACCTCGACTGAGCAATACTTAAAAAAAAAAAGCAGAATCATACGGCAAGCGAGCATAGAGCCAACTGTATCTCATTTTCCACCATCCAGGCAACACGTTCACTGCGGGCCTCTGGGTCTGTTCGTATTGTCGCAAGGCGCCTGTCAGAAGGTCAGTTGGTATCTCGACGCCCATGATATGTATTGTTATTCCTTCCCACTCACCATAACTTCCATTTAAAGTAGCATCGCTTTAGTAGAGATAAGACCAAAACGAATGAAATCAAGTTGTCTTCAGCGTTGAATTTAGTTTCAATTTGGGTAATGCTGACATTCGTGTTTGTGCGTATAGTCCCCATGATGAATATATCAATAATTTCTTCGCAGTACAGTGGGACACCACACCTACATCTGGTGTGATTGTGTGGGATGTTATCGCATTCGACACTCAGCCACTCCTAATATTGCTTCACAGTACCATGACAGCCCAGACGTACATTCGTGATATCCTTCAGATACTTGTGTTACCAGTCATGGAAGATTTCCATTAGCCATTTTTTAAAATGCGAATGTTTGCCCACACACGAAATTTTCACGGCACACAAACTCTGTTACGTTTCTACCTTTTCCTAGCTTGCAGGATCCCCTGATTTGTCACTAATCGATCATCTTCCGAGGTAATGTAGGACCTCAATTTAAACAGTATTTAGGTTTGGTTAAATTAAAAATGCGTTTACAGCAACAGTGGGACGAGATGTCGTTAGATATCATACGTGACTGTTATGCGTCAATAACCGAACCTTTTCCATTCTTCATTTATTTTTGACTCGTTCCAACAAGGTACTCAAATCTCCATTCATTTGAAAATTTTCTTAAACTGAATGATCGTTTCACTTTGAATTTGTAATCAATTACTTACATCAGTGCTGTAATATAGTATATAATGTTTTGCTTTATTCTTAAAATATCTTACTTGCCTCTACAGTTGCGGTTCTTGTTGTGGGAATAAATCAAATATATTCAAAAGCCAACAGAAAATTATATCATGCTTACAGTTGGAAAAGTCATTATTGTGCTTTTTTCTGTAAAAAGAAAACCGTTTCTTATGCAATCAAATTCCAAGTAAGAAGTTTTATAATTTTTTTTCTTCCTATTGATCAATGAAATCAAATAAAAGAGTAGATTCTAAGGCTAGAAAGAGATGTAACATTTTTTTAATAAGAAAATGTTTTTTCTAATGCTGAAATTACAGGAAAAATGGGTGGTTCAGTAATTACATCTAGATACCAAAATTTTGGAATAGAGTATCTTCAGAAAAATCATTAAAAAACAGAACAGGAAAAGGAAAAAAAAAATAACACCACATGTGTTGATGAAAAAAGAACAAAAAAAGACTATTTCTCCTTTATAGAAGAATTGCATCAATGGTTTTCAGAAGTGTTCTGAAGGATACTGGTGTTTCTGACAGTTAAAGAACAATCAGAAGATTAACAGATGTTAAGCTAAGAGGTAAAATTGTACGAAGAATGCCTTATCTAAATTTCCAAATGTGCTACAAGAGAATACAGTGGGGAACGGAAAGCATTAATTGAACATATGAGCTGTAGTCCCAAGTTATATAGAAGAATGAAACTTAGGTATAGTTATTCGGTGGTGATGGGCGAAAATGTGTTATATAATAGAAAAGCCTCTTCGTATGTATAGTAAGTAACTGACAGCTTTCAGGCAAATGGGAAGATTACACTTAGTGTTACGATTTGGTTACGCATGTCAACAGATGGCACTCTACTGCTGTACAAAACTTAGTGACGTTTCATTCTCGCTCTCTTTCTCCTCCACCCGCTTCTCATTTCTTCCGCGCTTCCCTGTTTGAAGGTGAACTCCGAATGCCAACGCGCGTTCCAATGCCCATCACCAATATGGGATAAAATTAGGCCTCCATCTATCTGTCTCCGAAAAACTGTTTACTCCTAATGAAGATACTCTGTGCATAGTAGTTTTATAGTTTTCCTCCATCTCTCCTTCTAATAAACGAAGTAAAACAACTTGAAGAATCGTCATTGAATTTCTAAGAAGTCAACACAGAAACCGGTAATGGAACAACCCTATACAACCTCCCACCCCCCACTACACACACACACATATATATATATATATACAGTTTAAATTAGTATGTATGCGTATGTTTATTATCATAAGTATTTTTAATCATTGATCATTTCATTAGTTATATATACTTTATATATTTTGCTAGACAGAAATGTTAAGAAAAACTTTTAAATGTATTATATAGAATTAACTTATTATATGTGATATGTTTATCGCGTAGAATATATATATATATACGTTGAGTTTTATCTTAAGATTTACATTAGAATTTTGCGTTTATGCAATAAAAAGATTAAACTACACACTGTTTCCATCGGTTAAAATGAGCATTACCACTCTATGCTATATGACGCAACTTATATATTTTCGAATCAATAAGTTCTTTGAATCCGGCTATTCTGTATTGATTTGATTATGCGATTGTAGAATGCGTTTCACTGAGAACGCTACATATAATAAGTATGAATGTAATTTAACAGACATTCTCAATCGTATTCAAAATAATGAAGAATTTTTATTTGTTTTTTTTTTTTTCCATGATCAGAGGGAGAGACTGCTTTATTTTCTTGTATTTTTTGATAGGCTGGGAAAATTGCAATACATTATCGATCATATCATATGATAGAAAGCTTTTATTTGTTATCTTTATTAACATTTTCTTCCCCTTTCGTAAAGAGGGGAGCAATCGTGTTCAATGTTAGAAGGCCTAATATTTTCTCGACCAACTGGGAGAAGAAGTATAATTTAAACAATGTGTTACACCTTGTAACGTTAATTTGTCATTATTTGGTTCTTGTGTTATATCACAATTTAATATCTTAAATACAAACTTCGAAACTCTAAATGAGGACACACAAGACTAAAAAAGAGAAATTATTTATTATTAATGTAAAATATTTAAGGTGACTCTCTAAAGAACTCAAAACTAACATATAGTCCTAATTTATAATACATATCAAAATAATGTTTCTGACCAAAACACTTGTTATTGATTCCACAACATTCTTCCACAATTATCACGTGGATTAATGTGGTTAGTGGTACTCAATACCATCCACAACACTAACGTATCTATTTCAAGCTCACTAAATGTTCTCTGGTTACCAGTCCTTAAATTTTTCTCCAGCTTTTTTTCATTATTTACATATCTGAATCACTTAACTTTATTTGTATCTTTATATAATTATCCTAAACATGTTGCACTTTATTTCGGAAGACATTGTAACTTCATGCGAATGAACTATATAAAAGTCTCCAAGGTCAGTGAAGAGAAATCGAAAATAGCGAAACGTCAAAGCGTAGAAAATCAAAACTTTCCAGCTTAAAATAAATATGAAAATTTTCAAAGTTACCCGTAGAAAAATGACTTAAAGCGTTT
This sequence comes from Nephila pilipes, assembly GCA_019974015.1. Classification (NCBI taxonomy): domain Eukaryota; kingdom Metazoa; phylum Arthropoda; class Arachnida; order Araneae; family Nephilidae; genus Nephila; species Nephila pilipes. The sequence goes on from BMAW01055010.1 coordinate 67,158, forward strand.
TAAATAGGAATTTATGCAATTTGTTTGAATAAAAAATTTTTTCGTTTTGACCATTTAGGTGCAATATGATTAATATAATGCATAATTATGTTTGCAAGTTTTTAATAGGTGGAATACAAATAAATAATACTTATCAAATGTTAGCTTCAATATATTTTTAAATATACCTTGTATTTGTTATCAGTAATGGAGTGATTCAAGACTCGTTAATCGTGCCCTATTTATTTAATTTATTTCTTAATGACATTCCCATATACACATTAACAACACTTAAGATGCATGCTGATGACATAGCTGTGCTTGCTTCCTACAGAAATCCAAAATCTGTCACCTTCGCACTCAACAAGCATCTTGCGCTACTAGAAAAATATTTTAATGATTGGAAAATTAAAATAAATGTGGACAAAACTAAAGCAATACTTTTTACAAGATAAAAGAAAAATGTTCCCCCTCCCACTTTCTTCCAAATACAAGTCCCGTGGTCAAATACTGCTAAATATTTAGGAGTAACTCTAGATAAATCCCTAACCTGGAATAAACATATTACATTCATGCGTAAGAAATTCCGAAAAATGAAATGTACAATTTACCCATTAATACGTTGGAACTCAAAATTGACATAAGAAAATAAGCTGCTTGTCTACACCTCCATTCTACGTCCCATCATGTCATATGGATTCCCGGTTTGGGCTTATGCGGCCAAATCAAATATTGATATATTAGAACGATCCCAAAATTCCACACTATGATTGATCAGAATAGCAGATTGGTACACTAGAAATGATGATATTAGAAAAGCCTTAAGAATCTCCGACTTCAAAGAATACATTAAAAAACTATCCATAAACTTTTTCAACAACTTCTATTCCACTGAAAATTAATATATGATAAATTTAGAAGAATATATCCCTCTACCAAGTACCATAAGACACGGAAGAATCCTTTTAGACTCACACCAACCACCCTAGTTTTATGAAACGTCAAAAAAAAGCCGCTTAACTAAATTACATTTAAATCAGTTCTTAAATATTCTAAAAAAACTTATTTCTCCACGGCAGCATAGCCTTTACCGATAGTCCACACCCACTCTCCTCCTTAGTAACCGCAGCCTACACGTGTAGCCAATTGGACACCTCCCCTCCTGCATCCAACGAGAAAAAGGACTTTCATACCCTACTGCTTCAGACAAGCAAAGACCTATTTCATCAAAAATCAACAGTATGAACATGCAACAGCCAATAGAAACTCTTCATTTTACCTTTCAAATAGCAGCTAATCTACCCAATAGTACACAACAGAAAGTGTAAAATCCGTCAATAGTCAAGTCTTCACTACCAGAATCATGACACCAGCTTGAAGGTCGCTCTCGCCCGATGAAAGCGCAACTTGCGTCCGTGTTTGTTATCTAATCAAATGCCATTTTACAAAATGTTATGTATGAATATTAATATGTAAAGCAGGGAATAGCTGTTACATTAAAAAAAAAGGAGAGTACAGTTTATTAGTGCAACAACAGTTTGATGAACGCTCACTTTTCTTTCGTAAAGAAAAAAAATGCTTATTATTTTTTTTTTTAATTTTTTAAAATTATATTTTAGATTATGTCGGAAAATTGACTTTTTGGTAATGAATATTTCAATAAAATTTTTGAAATTTAATACGAAATTTTTATAAATTTCTGCTTTATGATGCAAATTAATACATCCATTTTATATATATATATATGGGGTGACTTCTTGCTAATTGTTTTTCATTTTTCTTATATATTTTAATGTCGAGGATAACCATTATTACAGACAATCAATTTCTTAAAATTTTAAATTTAGATTATCATTAAAGTTTCAAAAATTGGAATTTTTCTTCATATCTTACGTATAGGTTCCAAAATATTATATTATCGTCTGTCCAGCGATTCGGGCGGGTATCAGCTAGTATTATATAAGCTACAAATAATTAAAATTACACCAAACGATATATTGTTACACTGAATATATTTTACGCTAAATATCATATAAATTAAACAAAACTGTAGGAAATTGAGATGGTGTCTGATATTCCAAAATTCCCCACCTAAAACAATAGCTACTTAGGAGCCTAAAAGACACAAAAATTCATTGCTAATAGTTACATTTATGTTCAAAAGTTTTCAAGATTTTTTCAATTTACCATATATTATACATCACTTAAAAATAAGAATACTGACATTTTGAGGGAGTTAAAAGACATTTTTGATACTTTTGTAAAGGTACTAAAAATCAACCCGAGTTTTTTTTTGTTTTCCTTAAAAGAAAATTTTCTTTAATATGAATGGATATTTTTTATTAAAAATATTACTAGGACGATTAGTTTAGCCCACCTTTATTTTGAAATGAAAACAGTTGACGGCGGAACTGTTACCTTAATCTGAAGATTTTTATTATACTCCTGGAAAAGAAATTTGATCCCCGACATATTTTTTATGTACTCGCCTTACTATGCAACAAGTATTTAGTGGCCTTATGAATCGATTTTATAAAGCGAGGGAAATATCCCGGATCAATATCTGATGATTACATCCACTTAGCTAGAAAGCTTACCAATAAAATAAGTAACTGCGAAAAAGTGATAAATATACATTTTTTGAAAATATTAATATTTCATGAACATTTCTTCTGTGAAATTGATTGATAGTTACTTACGGATTCAATGATTGTGCACAAATCATAAGATTCGAAGCATACCATAATTACTAGATAAGGACATCACAACTTTCACCATTCGTCAAGTGGAAAGGAGGACTTTTGACAACCTTGTATCAATGAAACATCCCTTCCAAATTTTCAAATTAAGCCAAATGGAAGAACTTTGATTTTCCACCCGATACACTCGTGATACTCGTGAGCGGATCTCACAAATGATGTTTGGTAACCATGAATCGGGCACTATGACAGCTGATCTGACAATCACTCTGTCCTACCGATCTGCTGTGTCCTCTAATTTGACAGCTAACAAAAGGACGCTCAAATCTGTCAATTTTCACCCTTCCTTTCCAGCATTTTGTAGTCGCCGCATCACTTCTACCAATGTAAAGAGCGATTCTCTGATTTGCTCAACCTGCTTCTTTTAATCCAATGATGCGAACTCTTTCATATTCTGCCTGTTGCTCGTAATGAGCTCGAATTCCGGGATGAGGACTTTTTAAGGCCTTGAAAGGTATTCGAAATAACAAAGCAACAGATAATTTGAACATCAGATTGAGAATCGTTTCTTATATACACATTCTGAAGGTGCAGTCCCTATGCGCTGTAGCTCCCACTATTCATTCATTGGACACCAAATTTTAATCATTTGCCAGTTCAGTCGAAATTTCTTAGCATGGAAATATCATAACAATCGAACAATTCCAATGGGGAAGTATAATATAATAATTTTTTACACGAGATTTAGAATATTAAGATGAGTTGTTCTGGAAACATAGGACTAATTATGCACATATTCAAAACATATTATTCTTGAAAATGGTTATAACGTTATTTAATTTAAAAAGAAAAAAATGAAAAATTTAAATCCAAAGAGCAATTTAATATGAGAAAAAACAAAAACGAATTTAAAAAAAAAATGTCAAATATCAAATAAATAAAAAATACATACAAACACAAGCGTGTAAATATATTTATAAATATATGTATGTGTGTATGTGTTTATATTAAACTCCTGCCCCCAAAAGAATTAATAATTCTAAAAATGATCAATGTCTAATTCTGCAGAATGTATTTGGGCTTTTCGGATTAATTTATACCACAATTAATTATAAAAAATCTTTAATATATTCTTGATGCTTCTTGTTCTGGTAATCTAGTCAAATTAAAAAATAAAATATATATATGCATCTAAATAATTTCGGAAAATGCTGCCTCTTCATTTTTCAGAAGAGTGCTAATTTTTCTTAAAGTAAGACTGGCAGTACAACACTAATGAACAAATTTTTGTCGAGCTGTATTTTAACGATATTTTCTTACATATGTATTGATTTGAGAATACTAGTAAAAATTGTGCTCACCACTTGGACGTCGTTATAACTACGTTAGATTCTAAGTTTTGAATATTCCCAAAAATAATTTAATCATTTCGATAGAGTTCTCCAAAAATTATTCTTTGTTCTTGAAAGTACTCGGCATACAGTTGTTAAATAAATATTTCAAAATTTTTTGTAAATGTTTAAAACATATCTTAAACACGATGTAAGCATATGATCTACATCAGTTGAATAGCAATGAATCTATACTAGTATTATATTACATTAATGGGTATTTTATATATATGGATATTTTATATAAGGTTAAGTAATGATTTATTTATGAAAAGTTATTCCTTGTGATTATACGATTTCGAAGTTTATGTACTTGTTAGTGTCGAATCAGAGATAGAAATGACACAAAAAACTCGAATGAAGTACTTAATTATTATAAACTGTGACGTGCTGCCTTTTTTTTTTTTTTTTTGATGAATAATGGAAGCTTCTTAATTTGCTTCTTGCTTTACTTATTAACCATGTTTTAATCTCACTGTATGATTATAATGAAATTATTCTACTTTTTGTTTAACCATAATATGGTGTGATTTTATAAGTTTATTTCTCTTTCCAGACCACATACATTTACTGGATTCGTCAAAAGCATAGAGATAAACTATTATCACTTTTTATATATTCAAGATGTTGTTTACTTGTATTTATCTATACTGATCAACAAAATGTCTATGAAAACGCATATTTCTGTTAAGAAATCATATTGATATTTTGTAATTAAGAAGACTTTATTTTCGGAAAATGCTGCAGGCTTTCTGTTAATGAAAATTCTATTTTCAAGTAAAACATTGTTTACTCAAATAGCTTGAGTTTATTTAACCCGTTCGCTACCAGCGTATTTGATACGCTCACGGTGGCTCTCCTGTGCCCAGCGTATCATAATAGATACGCTCCGGAATGCTTTCTGTAGACCAGTATATCAATAATGATACGCTTAAAGATAACGTTTTATTTGATTTTTTTGATATTACTAGATGGTGTTACATTATCTCAAAATCTATATAGATATGTTATTTGGAATATTGACCTTTGTTATATGGGCTTGGATTTCACTTTTGGGTATCAGGAGGAGGGGGTGAGGGGGTTATTGTTAAAAGGCGCGGTTCTTTAAATGTAATGACATTATTTATAGGGTGCACTTGCTTTCAGTTTACTTTTTTCTTTCTTGCTTGCTTCTTAGAAGCTCGAAGGATAATTTATGGCTTTTTAGGGGGGTTAGGGCTTTAGGTAGCAGATGCTCTCAGCTATTCATTTCATTCAGCCGGTTTTTATTTGTATCGACAGACATGACCAAAAGAATGTATTTATCTGATACGGATATTTGTAAAATAATGAATGAATTTGACAATAATGCATTTTAACCTTTTGAGGACGGCTGGACGATCTATAGGCCAAAAGGAACATACCCTTAAAATTCAACGCTGACCGATGTAGCGGCCAGGCAGTGCTTTCCCCTCTAAAGAACTTTCGAATCAGCATGAGGCATATTATTGTTAGCCCCGGAACATCATCTGCTTGACCGGTTTCTTTTGTATTCAGAAGGGATGGGGGTAGAGCTTCCTCCTTTACCCTTATCTAAAAATCCCTCTTTTTTTCTTTATACTCAAATTCTCACTAGCGGTGAGTGAATAGTTATTTTTGTAAGTGATTTTGTCATCTCGATTACTTAATCAATTCATTTTAAATTAATTTGATTTTTTTAAAAGAAAAAAACCTAAACGTAAAAGAGGACTTACCACTGAAGAGATTCAGAAAGTTTTAGCTGATTTAAAAGACGAAATTTTTGATGATTCTGATTCTGAGTTAGAAAATGAAGAAGATGATTTAGATCAATCTTTTTAAATTTGAGTCCAGAGGTTGAAGATGAGGTTGTCTCCGAAGAACAAAATAAAATAATCTAGAATGATCCAAAAATAACCCATAAAGCGATAGTTTTACCTTTTACAGAAAATAATGTGATAAAAGGAGCCGCTGTACCGTGTGTCACAGAAAGTGATTTTTTTTAATTGCATATTTAAAAACTCTGTAGTAAGAAAAATTACAGAAGAGACAAACATATATGCAACTACAATTTTTGCTGGACAATATTTTTACTAATACACGTATTGCTATGCATTTTCCAGATGTAAAAATACCTCAGTTCTACATTTTTATTAACTTTTATACCTGTAAAACTACTTAAAATATATTTGTGGAGAATTTGAAGTAATTTTGGATTCAGATTTTGATGAAAATTTGTGCATAATTACACAATGTATTGCTGTACAGAAGCGTATTTTTACTGTTATCTTAAGTTCTGCTTATTGAAAAACAATTTTTAAGAATTTTATATCGAAACATCAAAAAAAAAAAAAACTTTTTTAATCGTGTATAAAAAACAAAAAAAAGAAAAAAAAAAATATTTGCAACAAAAAAAATTACAGAAATATCTGTTTTAGATTTTTAAAACTGTACATTGCAGTCTTTCGAATTTATAAAAGCAAGAAACTAACTCCGACATTTTTTATTATGACAATTGATGTATAAAAGTTGAGCCTTCAAAACAAAAACTGTTAATTCCGATATTTTTTTCTTTCAAATTTGTAGGAAACGAATATTACGAATTCTTTAGCATAAGAAAAATTCCCCGATTTATTCAAAAACCTTAGGAGCAAGTATGAAATTTTTGCTTTTGTTATATATTATACTTTAAAAGTTCTACAGTGTTGGATTTCCTGATTTTTCGAAACTTAAAAGAAGTTTTTTTTAAAAAAAAATATATAACAAGTTTCTTTTATAATAATAATTACGAAATTTTTTTCAAAATGCTCTAAAATATATTTGAAAAATAAATATAATCAGAATCTAACAGATAATTACATTGAAATAAAAAAAAATGGGTTCGTTTTCTTTTTTTTTTTTTCTCGCCTATTTATTCATGAGTCACAATTTTTATGTACGATAGTACAAAAAAAGGAATGTTCGGGTGCGCTCTAAGGCTATTAATGTTTGAAACTCTGAATAGAGAATCGGGTGGCTCTTGTAAATGAGCATGAAAAACAAGTTGTAAGAGCTTTCATATCGACAAAGAATGCTTCTCCCTCTTAATTATTGTCGATTCTTCCAGGTTTTGGTCATTATTGATTATCATATGCCTTTTTGGTGTAATAAAACCTAGAAATGCATATCTGCCTTCTTGTAAATCTTCAAGGTTGCTTTCATGTAGCCGGAAAACTTTTCTTCCGTGGTTCTTCCTCTTATTGCCGTGAGAAAGCTTTAGAAAATGCATTTCTTTTCCTGTTACATTGTCGGACATAGGAAAAATAGAAACTATGCCGACCAACTTAAAAGAAGGCCTTCTACTTTGCGAACGTTATCGGGAAAATGAAAATAACCATTCAGAGAACTGATATTGTGTTAGATTTTGAGAGATAATGTAAAAAGGACCCAGTAGTTTATTGTGTATACCTTTGTCTACAATGAAATAAGCGTTTCATTTTTTTTTAAGCAATGCTTTATATTATCATCATTGTTTTGTGCTATTTCTCTCAATGCTCATAATAATATTGAAGAGGAAATCTAGGTGAAAAGCAGCTTAAATTGTTAGGAAATAATTTATTTTTTAAAAAAATAAAATAAATAAATATCTCGAATTTTCTTGAACTGAAATCGTAATTACTATACTGAGTTCTCCAAGAAAATATGTTTCCCTAAGAAAGGGAGACTCTTTGTATTTAGGGACTTTCTAAGCCGCGAACATCCCCATTGATCTGCTGGACACCAGCAATTATCCTGTTTCTTTTGTAAGCCTATGCATGGTGTCATCAGTCAACGATAAAAAAGGGGGAAATAAACATTGCCTAAAGCGCCGTCTTTAAGGGCCTCTTCCTCACAAAACCCGCCGTCTTCAAAAGGTTAATGCATTTTAAATAAGATATGTAAATACCAAAATATTTTAAAGAATAATTGATATTAGAGGAATTTTTTTTTACGAATTAGGCTTAGTATCTAAAATCGTCTGGGCACAGAGTGACACGCCGCGGTAAGAATCTGTATGCCCAGAGAAACACTCCTTTTTTCTCCCTCCCGTAGCGAAAGCGTTAATGAAGCAGAAATTTTTTCGTTTATCTCAATTTTTTTTTTCAATTTTCTTTTTATTTCATATTCAATTTAGTAATAAAATGAAGAATGTTACCTAGAGCTTGCAGTATTGGTTTCTAATCTTAACATTTTAAGAAGATTCCGAAATGTTTTATGAGTTGCTAGAGTTTAAATGTTACCTTTTTTTAAAAAAATATCTTTTAATACGCAATACACGAGCGACATTTGAAAATATATACCTTTTTTATACCCATGAAATTTATAACAGGGTAATGCAAAATTTTATTTAAAACCAGAAAGAACTTATGTTCAATGCAATCAAGATTATTATTAAACACAGTATATTGTATTTCAGCTTAAGTAAAAATTAATAAACATTTCTTTTCATTACACATAGAGCAATTTGTTGTTATTTACCGTAAATTGAATTTTTTCTCATGAATTAATGATTCCTTTGTGATTAATAAACTAAAGGCTTAGGGCGTTTTTTTATGAATATTTTAATTTTTAAACTCTCTTAAGAGATGAATGAGTTATCATCCAATAATGCTGACATTCACCTTACATACCGTTAAAGAACTCGTAACATGTATCATTTTTAAAAAAGGACACATAAATAGTAGAACCTACAACTCATTTAAAACCTTCTTAGAGTCCCTTGATTTGTATAGAACTATATTTGATTTTTTCAATTTATCAATTTGTCCTCGTCACTTGATCGAAATTCAAAATTACAAGGTAGGTCGCCAATACCTTACTTCTAGTGCTACGTTAATGAAACCAAATCAAACTTCAATTTCAAATAAATGGAGGGAGATTTTTTTTTAAATATATTTCTTTTTCATGAAGTACACAGTTCTGAAAGGTAATGTTTGCTTACAAAATTTCTAAATGTCTTACAAAATAAAAAAATAGTTTAAAAAATTTCAAAATTTTTAGTGAGTGTAAATTATATTAAGAAAATTATCTCCGCTTTATAATGAAATATACTGAAATAAATAATCAATATTTTTTGACTTCATCCTTAAGTTTGAAAGCTACAAATTTTTTTTTTAATTTGTTCTGCATATTAATAATCTCATAAAGTGCGTTTTCTTATCTTTTCAGAAGAGTGCCTATTTTTAAAATAAAAGATTTATAATCTTTCTCTAAACATCAAGTTTTGAAGACAAGTAAGTTAACGAAAAGTGCTTTGTTTTGTATCTAGAAATCTGTAGAAAACTCTTTTACAATTTGTAATCACATTTGGCTGAAACTCAATGGAAAAAAAATAATTCATATTATATATATATATATATATATATATATATATAATTTTTTTTTTAAGATTAAAAAAAAAATACATGTTTCAGAAAAAATAGTCCAAAAACTTGCCGAATAATCTTTTATTTACACTTCGTTTAAAGAGTCGCAATAGCATGATGAAGATACAGCGCAACGTTGTTCGCACGGCCGAAGCGAATAGAACATACAATCATATCAGGAGGAAGAATTTTTTCATTTTGTATGTTATTTCATAATAGGAATTTCTAAGTACGTTTTTTGCAGTCATGCGATAGTCACATAATACCATGTGGTTTAGGAGAATTGATTCTTAGTGATTTAGTTGCAAACAGAATGCCTGGCAAGAATTATTTCTGAAAAACAAACCACTGTAAGAAAGCGGATTAAACACATTTTATTAAGCACGTGATCTTATAAACAAAAGAATAATTCTGATTTGTATTAGGAAATATAAATGAATGTTTTACTCATGAATTGAAGTATAGGAAAAATATGAAAATTAAATTATTATTATTTAATATTAAAAGATAAATATTTTTGTCTGTTAAGAGTTTGGGGGTACCTGAATTCGGGAAATTTGCTTTAAACAATTAGCCTTTTTTCTGAGATTTAACTAATTGAGGGAAATGCCCAACTAAAACGTTTTATATGATGAATTATTAAACGCAAATATTTTTAGTGTAGTTATAATAGTTAAATCCTCCAACAGTATTGGTAAAAAGACATTCAAAAGGTCGATATGTGGCTGGGGGTATAATTTGTAAGAGATCAAATCCTTTTTTGCAATTTCTTTTTTATTAATTAACAAATATCACAATTTTTGAGAAACGATGAAATATCTAAATTAATGTGAGGTCAATAATAATGAGGAGTAATTTAGGTTATCATTTTTCAGAACCTAGATGTCAAAATTTTTTCTCTACCATTTTGCAGTATACTTCACTTTATAGATAAAGGTATATAAATTTCGAACATGTTTTTCATTTTTAAGAACAAGGTCATCATGTATCTTATTGTATTTAGAAACATACAAACTATGTAAATTTTGTATTTTTTTTTAATTCAAGTAAATGTACAGAATGCTTATTATATTGGGCTGTAGTGTTTTTTAACAGCTTCATTATTTACTCTTCCCTTTCAGTATTTAATCTCCTAATAGAGCATACTTAATTTTAGAAACCGACGGAATAATTTCTTTCTTAAATGTTTGACATTTTTAAGCCACCTACGAGTAGTATGATAAGTAGGAATTGTGAAAATTCGCCATGCAAATAGTAGTAAAAATTTTCAAGGCTGTCTACACTTGTCACCTATTCTATTTCTGTATTGCAATAATGTTTTTCATAACTTCTAAACATTTTTGAATAATATGATACAGAATGTAGTTTCCTCGATTTCTTAGGATGATTGCAAGTTGCACCACTTCCTACCTGAGGAGCTTCACACAAAATAAACAAAGGTAATTTTGGATTATGTATTTGAATTATAGGTTTTATAATAAGCCTTTCCTTTCATAATACAAAAGCTTTCGAGCATTACTTTGTGCAAAGCCATTGTTTATCTTTTCTTAGAAGTTGATGTATTGATTTCCTAATACTTAGCATTTCATTTTATGAACGTAATATACATATTAAATGAGTCAAGATGATCTTGTAGTTGTTTCACATTTTTTGGAGATTGTAATTTTTAATACTTTCAATATTACGAATACCTGGGGTAATACAATCTTCTTTCATTTCATAACCGAGAAAGTTGATTTGACTTTCAGCAAAGACACATTTGGTTAATCAAAGTGTAATATTTTTTCTCGACACATTTTAAATATTTGTTCTAAATGAGCCTAGTGTTCTTCCAATTCATTGGAAAAAAACATCGAGTCATCGAAAAAAGTACAGGCAAATTTTGAAAAAATATGCTTAATTACAAATCTTCGAAAAGTTCGGTGAAATATAGTCGGGACATTTTTGTGTACAAATGACAACAATTCAAACTCGAACAAACCGTCTCTAGGGACTAAGGCTATGTTTCCCTTTGTCTTTCTTATAAAACGGAATGTACCAGTGTCCCGAAGCAAGATGAAGAGAGAGAAATATTTAAGCTATATTCAATTAATAGGAAAATAATGCAGTTATTTGTAAGGATTCATTATCAGACTTAACAAGAGCATTCATTTTGGGACACTCAATACGTAATCTAGTTATTTTTATTCTAATCCCATTTATAAGCTAACGCAACAGGAGAGGATTAGCAACTATTTTATTCTTCAATTATCTGCAGCTAGTACATTTTCAAAATGTTTATTAATTTCAACCTTTTCAGTGGAAGAAGTTTTATAGGCTCTTTGGGAAACTAGTAAATCAGATGTTAAATTTTTTCTCGAAAATTCTATTCTTATTCTATCAGCATCCTGTTTATCTTTTGCTGAAACATTAGTATTTTAATTGTAATATTTTGAACTAAAAAGATGATAATTCCTTATTAACAGTCAAGAGATTAAATGTTTCTAATTAGGTCTCAGAACTACCCACCATTCTCTTTAGGAACAGTTTCAGTTAAATGTAAAAAAGTTACATTTGCATTTTTGGCGCTTTAATTAATAATTTGGTTTCTATTTTAATAACTATTGTTTTTGTCATAATCAATAATTAAATTAAATAGACTTAAATCGGGAATCCTAAAATTATATAAGATAAAGGGTTATTAATAACGTATAATTTTAATCTTTCTTTATTCCTTTTTTTAAATAAGTTTCACACATTCGTGGAAGTTGGAATTTACCATGGATTTAATTTACTTTGATAGGACTAGTCATCTTCAACCTTATGAGAAGTTTGTGGAAAATATCTGCAGAAATATGTTAGAGGATGGATCCTGAGTCAATAATCACATTGACATTGTCACGTGAAATGTTAAAATACTCCAAGTTACCTAGACTTGAGATTGTTGAAGTATGTGAATTGGTTGAGAAGTTTCCGCACCCTTGTTATAGTCAGAGTACTTGGTCATGGGCCTCAATAAATTTGTTTTGATTTTTAATGAGATTTTGTTCAGGTCTAACAGAGATTCCTGTTCACTAGTTAATACAGTTGGACTTGGGGATGTTACTCAAAAAATGGGGTTGACTCAAAGGACACGTTTGTGACATAGTGTTATGCATTTAGAATGAACTGTATTGCACAAATTCTACAAGGTAAAGGAGTCAATCCGTACTCATGAAGAGAATTATGATTGGATATATTGCTAAAATGTAGATGTGGATTAGAGAAATTGTTTGGACGTGGCCTCCAGTAATTTTGGAAATTAGGCTTGAAATAGTTGGGTTCTCGAGATACAAATAGTGATGGTTCCCTTTACATAAAAAGGGCAGGAAATCTATTATGATACTTTGGTTTACTTGTAACTGTGAGTTCATTGTATCTGACCCTAATTGAATCAGGTGTAGATACTTGTACCATGGAATGCTAAGTGACCACTGTGAGCCATTCTGATGGGGAGTTAGATGGGTGTTAACATGAGATGAGAACATTTGATAAGTTGCTGACAATAGGGATTCATTGATTCTTGCGACAGTCTTTACCAAGGGATCGAAGTAAACTGAATTGAAAAATTTTGTCGAATGTCAGTCAATGACAAAATATACAATCATGAAACAGATACCCTATTTATAAGAAGAACAAAACTCAAAATTTTTGACCCCATATGTGAATCTTGAAATAAGAGATGATTCTTTCAAAGCTGAAAAAAAATTCCAGCAATACCACTCTAAAAGAAGAATAGAGAAATAATTCAGTAAACATCCTATAAATAATTAATAAACATCTTGGGAGACCATACATTCAACAGTATTTTAATCTTATCTAGAGTTCGAAGAATTCATGTTTTCAGTTGTTCTCAAGACGGTTTTAGATTTCATACAATAGTGTGTATAGTTATTTCGGAATTTATTTAAAGTAGCTTTCTAAAAAATTTTTAAAAATTTTTTTTACCCCCCTTTTTTTTTTTTTAAAAAAAAAAAAAAAAAAAAAAAAAAACAACTTGCTATGTTTGAAGGTACTTTCTGGTGGATCGTACTTATCTACAGAAAAATTGAGGAAGAAAATATCAAAATAGTGTATGTAATAAAAATATAGCACTTTTTAAAAAATCTGTATATGTATTTCAACTAAATTTGTTTTATTAAGTTTATACTATAATTTTATCATTATATTATGGAAATTATATATGTATAAGAAAAGCTATTCTTTAATTAAATGACATATAAACACACAAATTATCACTGTTAGAAATAAAAAATACATCATGAAATTTTAATCTTTTCATAAGGGCTTTGTGATCTCTCAATTTCCCTAAAAAACTAAAATAATATAAATATCAAATTATTTCTCCGAAGGATTACGAAACAACGTATCTACAAATAAAATGTCCTACCGGGTTGGTGGTTTATTATATATACCAGGCCTTAAAAATCAGAAAATACACAAAAATAAATTTTACGCGCTTGATATTGTGTCCTTTTAACATTATTAATACATATGAGATGAATTTTATCTAAAGTTTAATGTTTTACATTTACCGAACTTCTAAGGGAAGGAATTTTGAATAACATTTATTTTTCGTTCTACAAACAATGAAAGGAAGCTTTAATTTCTTACAAGGTGATTGTAAAATTTGCTGCTATTCAAATTTAATTTAATTAGGAATTTAAAAATAGGAAATATATAAGTTATACTGAATAGTGTTACATATAAACTTCCCTACGTGAATTCCGGTTAACGAATTATTTTATGTTTGATGTTTGAAATGAACGTTTAATTTTTTCTTCAGTTTGAATCATTAATATATTTGCCCAATCGTGTCTTATTCATTGTATAATTGAATGCAAATAAGGAAATAACATTTTACTTTTAAAAGCAATTAAAATAATATATGGGGAATTTCTATGGTGTTTTTACATATTTATTAAAAAGATGTATAGAACTGGACTAAAATCAAAATATAGTATATAATACATAAGATAGAACATTGTTCTTCATTCATTTTGGATTACAAATCAGTTAAGCAGAGCTTATTTGTGTGTATTTAAACTGCTGATGAGAGAAGCTTTTTAACTAAAGAAGCCATTACGGTGTCATCGGACACAATTTACATAGCTGTCAGATTTCGAAAGTGGAAGAATCTTATCAATGGAAGAAACCAGATGGTCAGCTTGGTGAGTAGCTCCTTACCTAATCCGTTCTTATTTTACTGTGAGGAGGTTGTGGGACCAGTACACAAGAGAGAGGTCTGTTACACTATGATCAGTCTCAGAACGATATTGACTGAGCAATACTTTTGAAGACCGTCGCATTATATGGCACGCACGTATAGCGCCAACTGTGCCTCATTTTCTAACATCCAGGCAACACATTCTCTGCGTGCTTCTATGTCTGTTCGTACCGTCACCAGGCACCAGTCTGAAGGACAGTAGCTATCGCGATGCATACGATATGTATTACCATTCTTGCCCATTCACCATGCCTTCCATTTAAAGTAGCGTAGATTTCGAAAGGATAAGGCTTTAACGAATTAAATCAGGTTGTCTTCAGCGTCGAATTTAGTTTCAATTTGGGTATTGCTGACATTCGTGTATGTGCGTGTAGTCCCCATGATGAATATCTCATTAATTTCTTCGCAGTACAGCGGGGCACCACACCTAAATCTGGTGTGATTGTATGGGGTATCATGGCATTCCACGCACAATCTCCCCTAATAATGCTCCACAGCACAATGACATCCCAGGCATACCTTCGTGATATTCTTCAGCCTCATGTGTTGAAACTCTTGGAAGGCTTACATTAGCCACTTTTTACAATGAAAATGTTAGCCCACACACGAAGCGTTTCACAGCACACAAACTCTATTACATTTCTACCTTTCCCTGGCTTGCAGGATCCGCCGACTTGTCAGTAATCGAGCATCTTCTGAAGTAATTTAGGACCGCAATTTTGACAGTATACGAGTTTGGTAAAATGAAAAGTGCGTATACAGCAACAGTGGAACGAGATGTCGCAAGATATCATACATGATTTGTTTACCTCAATACCAGAACGTTTCCCATCCTTCATTTATTTTAGAGTTGTCCTAACATAGGTACTTAAATCTCCATTCATTTGTAAATTTTCTTAAAATGAATGATGATTTCACTTTGATTTTGTAATCCCTTTCTTTCATCAGTACTGTACTAGCGTATGTAAAGTTTTGTTTTATTCTTAAAATATCTTACTTACCTCAACCATTGCGGTTTTTGTTCTGGAAATCAATCAAATATAAGCAAAAGCCAGCAGAAGCTGATATCATACTTACAGTAGGAAAAAGTAATTATTGTGCTTCTTTCTGTAGAATGAAAACTTTTGCTTATGAAAAAAAATTCCATGTAGGAATTTTTATAATTGTTTCTTAATATTTAGCAATGACATCAAATAGGAAAGTAGATTCGAACACCAGAAATAGATGTAAGACTTTTCTAATGAGAAAATCGTGTTAAGAATGTTGAAATTGCAAGACAGTTGGGTGGTTCATTGATAACTTATGAATATTGAAATTTTGGAATACGATATCAGGAGAAAATTCAGTAAAATACACACCAGGAAAAGGAAAACAAAATAACATCACTTCTGTTGATAACAAAAGAACAAAAAAAAAAGACTATTTCTCCTAGATAGAAGAATTTGATCAACGGTTATCAAGTGTTCTGAATGATGCTGGTGTTTCTGACAGATAAAGAAGAATCAGAAATTAAAAGATGTTAAACTAAAATGTAGAATTCTACGAAGAAAGCCTTATCTAAATTTACAACTGCGCTACAAGAGACTACAGTGTTTAAGGGAATCCATTAATTCAACATATGAGCAGCAGTCCCAATTTAAATGGAACGATAAAACTTAGGTATCGTTATTCGGTGGTGATGGGCGAACATGTGTAAGACAAATAATAGAAAATACACTTCCTAAGTACAGTAAGTAACTGCCTGCATTCAGACAACTGTGAAGATCCCACTTAATGTTACGATTTGGTCATGCATGTCAGCAGATGGCCCTCTACTGCTGATCAAAGCTTAGCAACGTTTCCTTTTCGCTCTCTTTCTCCTCCTCCCGCTTCTATTTTCCTCCTTTCTTAACTCGTTGAAGGTGAATTCCGATTGCCAACGCGTGTTTCGATGCCCATCACCAATATGGGATAAAATTAAACCTCCATCTAGCTGTCTCCAAATAACTGTTTTTTCCTAATACAGATAATCTGTATATAGTAGTTTTATAGTTTACCTCCATCTCTCTTTCTAATAAACGAAGTAAAACAACTTCAAAAATTATCATTGAATTCCTACGAAGTCATTTTACAATCCGTAAATGGAATAATTCCTGTACATTATCCCACCCCTCTTTACATATATATATATATATATATATAAAGGATCTTTTTATATCAGAGAAAATCATGCGCATTATGCATATGTCGCATAAAGTACATTTATTGCGCTTAGTTAGTTTAAAATAGTATGTGTGTGTGTGATTATTATCATAAGTATTTTTAATTATTTATCTTTTCATGAGTTATATTCACTTTATTTATCTTGTAAGAGAGAAATGTTAAGAAAATTTTTTAAATGTATTATATATAATTAACCTTTTATATGTGAGATATTTATCGCGTATAATGCATATACGTTGTGTTTCATTATAAGATTTACATAAGATTTTTGCATTAATGCAATAAAAATACTAAACTACACACTGTTTACATCGATATGAATATTCAGCACCACTCTTTGCTAAATGACACATCTTATATATTTTCGAATCAATAAGTTCTCGGAATTCGGACAGAACCTTTCTTTTCTGATCACGTTATTATAGAATGCGTTTCGCTTAGAACGCTATTTATATGTATGAATGTAATTCAATCGACCTTTTCAATTGAAACACAATTATTTATTTGTTGTATGTTTTCATTGGACAGAGTAAGAGATAGCGTCATTTTCAATTGTAGAGAGATTAGGTCATTTTCTAGTAGTTTTTTTTGGCTGTTAAAATTTGTATGCACTATCGACCATATCATATCATGGAAAGCTTTTATTAGTTATCTTTATTAACATTTTATTCCTCTTTCGGAAAGAGGGAAGACTGCATCGTGTTCAATATAGATGGCCTAATATTTTCTCGATTAACTGGTAGAAGAAGTATAATTTATATTATGTGTTACGCCTTGTAACGTTAATCTGTCATTATTTGGCTTTTGTGTTACATCTAAATTTAATACCTTAAATAGATGCTAAAAAAATTTAACTGAGGACACACAAGGCTAAACAAGAAAAGTTATTTATTATGAATGTAAAATATTTAAGGAATTCTCAAGAGAACTGAAACCTAACACATAGTCCTAATTTATGATACAAATAAGAAATCTGTTTCTGACGAAATCACTTGTTATTCATTTCACTACATACTTCCACAATAATCACGTGGATTGATGTGGTTAGTGGTACTATCTTCTATCCATAAAACTAACAGAATTATTTCAAGTAACATAAATATTCTCAGGTTACCAGTCCTTAACTTTTTTCACCGCTTTTTTTCATTAATTACATATCTGTATCACTTAACATTATTTGTAACTTTATCTAGTTGTCCTAATCATGTTGCACTTTTTTTTGGAAGAAATTGTAACTTTATACGAATGAACTGTATAAAAGTCACCAAGGTTAGAGAAGAAAAATCGAAAATAGCGAAACGCCCCAGCGTGTAAAATCAAAACTTTCCTGCTTATAATGCATATGTTCATACCTCTTTGATAGGTGGATTACAAAATACTAATATTTATCAAAAGTTATCTTCAACATATTTTTTAATATACCTTGTGTTTGTTATATAGTCAAATGTCATTTTACAAAATATTAGGTATGTATATTAATATGTAATGCAGGGAATAGCTGTTACTTTTCAAAAAAGGAGAATACAGCTTTTTAATGCAACAACAGTTTAATGAACGCTCACTTTTCTTTTGTAAAGAAAAAAAAACTGCTTATTATTGCTTTAATTTAATTTTTTAAAATTAAATTTTAGATTATGTCAGAAAATTGATTTTTGATAATGAATGTGGCAATAACATTTTTGATCTTTAATACGAACTTCTTATAGTTCTTCTTTATGATACAATTCCGAATTGAAAATTAATACAATTTTATTTCAGTGGAAAGAGCGGCAGTTAAAATCAAAAAAAAATATGTTCCATGTACCTAAATTAAACACTAAATATAAATAATGACCATTATACTTATAACAGGAAAATAATCGTCCGAAGAAATGTGATATAAATGAGCGTGTCTTACAGAATAAAATGTATGAATAGAGAAATTCTTTTTCTGCAAATTTATGGACTCGTATTCGCTTTTATAAGTTTGTATTAAAAATCAAGAACTCAAAATCTGATATATAAGGGTATGATTAATGAAATAAATGCCGTGCCCTTTTGCTTACAAATAATGTTTATCATTGATGTCCTGAAGTATTGTATTAAATATAAGATTTTGTTTTTTGTGATGTTGAATATTTAGAGAAAAACCTATATTACAGAGTAAGAATTGTTATCTATCTGTATTTTGCGATAGATTTCTTATTAACGCCGCACTGAGAATAAACACGAGGGATACTGTAGATTGATATCGTAATTTAGAGCTTCGTTCAAAATTAAGGAAAAGTAACCCGACCCGAGCTTTCTCTCTAGTTTTTATACCAAGCAAAACAAAAATCGTTATTTCGATTATATATGCACTCTTCCATTAGTATGAGGAAAGAAATGTAAATTATAATAGAAGTATTAGGATAAGGAATACATGTTTGTGAAGGAACTAAATCATAGAAGTGTGAATTTGTATGTTAATAATTTACTAATTGTTTCTAAGTTAGAATAGACAAGTTACTTAGGATTCGAGGGAGTACGGCATTAGCTTTTCGATAGTACATACATATATAAGATGGTTGATCAGCATCAGGGAATCATCGCTTTTGCTCAGAATGTAGGAAAAGGGGTAAATGAAAAGTTCAGGAGATGGCGCAACTCGACGAGAGGAAGTAGTTGGGAGGAATGATTGAAGAAAAATGGATCAGAGAAGTACCCGTGATTCCATTCAGTATCAGCACAATGTGACTTAGATGTAAACAATATGAAATACAAATGGGAATGCTATAATCCTTACTGGAAGTGAAGTATTATTACACAATTAATGAGAGTCAGTATGGAAGTTTTAAGGGAAGAGACCATTTGGTTGTCTTGTATGTGAAATTGAATTTTGAATGAGGATTGGTAAAATAAGTTTGAGATCTGATAATTTCATTATTGTGATTTAAGATGGAGTTGAAAACATTTTGCGACATCTTGGTGATGTAGACTTCAATACAATTAATATTTAAGTCGTTATGAATAACTGAGTTTCTGATGTACCAGGGGGAATTTGTCATTATTCTTAGGATCTTATTTTGCATTACTTGCACTTTTGTCATATGGGTGGTTGCGGCCGACCCCCAATCGTTGGCGGTATAATTGATGATTCAGCGAAAAACTTTTTTGTACAGTAGCACTTAATTTTTTTAGGGAAATAGTTGAGTTTCTGCCAAAAGTGAGATGCATAGGTGAATTTTATTCCAAAATTTTTTCGGAAAGATATCTGATATGCTGTTTGTAGGTTAGTTTGCAGACTTTTTGGAGTCCCAGATAGCGTACAAAAGAAACCCTTTTGATCTCTTCTTCGAAAATGTTTAAAGGTAGGGTCAATTTTTCCGTATCTTCTGAAGATAATGATTTGAGTTTTATTGATATTGATTGCTATCCTCCAGTCAGTTAACCAAAGTTCGAGAGTGTCGAGTTACTTATAGAGAACTTTAATAGTATATTTGAGGTTTGCTCCTTGTGCAAGAACGGCAGAGTTATCGGCGAAGATACATACACTGACTGTGGCGTGGAGTGTGAAGTTTGAAGTGAAAATATTATGCAATAGGGTGCTTAAAATTGACTCCTGCGGACAGCCCGCAGCCATTGTACTATTATTAGAAAAACTATCATTAATTTTTACTCTGAAATATCTACTTATAGAAAGCTATGAATAGTTTTAATGAGGTAAGTTGGGAAATTTAGATTGATCATTTTGTATAGCAGAATGTCGTGCCACATCCTGTCGAAAGATCTCTTTACATCCAGGAAGATGCCTATGGTATAAAATTTATAGGTGAAACCTTGCTATTCGATAGTGTTAAGGAATAATTTCTTTTCTTTTTTCTTACATGTTTTTAATTGGAGTTACTCTTTAATGCTTAATTTATATTATTTTTTGGCGCAAGTCCATGGTGAAGAAGAGTACAATTTATAATTATGAACTGCTTTACTCGAAACAGATTTTTCAATAAGATAGCTTATTTCCTCACAATAAATGTCTTCATTCCTGTTATCTTAACTCTTTTGGAAGTGTCATAATATTTGCTTACTCTAAAAACTAAACGCTTTTTTCTTCCCCATCAAATGCATTATTGATCGATGGGGTAATTCGTGCAAGCCTCAAACAAGAGATTTTTCGCTTTATCTCAACAATTGTAAGAAATTACGCAAGAACATCCTACAGAATGACATTCCCATGTTATTTTAGATGCTAAAAGTATTCCAATTATTATATTATTCAAACCTGAGGCAAGATCTTCTTCCTTTATTTAAATCCATCAGTTTCTTTCAGTTCATTTTCAGATCTGATAAATATACTTTATTGACTACAAAAAGATAAATAAGATAACTATCTTACGAATTCTTCTAAATTCAGTGAGTCTTAGTGTATATTCGAAAAATAAAATCTTAGCTTACCCAATCACCTTTTTAGATCTCGGTTATAGACTATTCGAATCTCATTACCTGTACAATTAGCTGCATGAAACCAAATGATCAATTACTGTGATTTAATCAAAATACAGTTGTAAATCAGCCTGTATTTTTTTTAAAATTTTTTCTTTAATTCTTTAATTTCAATTATATTTTACTTATATATATATATA
Organism: Nephila pilipes; assembly: GCA_019974015.1. Taxonomy (NCBI): domain Eukaryota; kingdom Metazoa; phylum Arthropoda; class Arachnida; order Araneae; family Nephilidae; genus Nephila; species Nephila pilipes. Next base: position 88,656 of record BMAW01055010.1, read on the forward strand.
TATATATATATATATATGCTATATATATATATATATATATATATATATATATATATATATATATATATATATATCCCCCTCTAATTAATTCATATCAGTACAAATCTTATATTCAATTAATTTACACAATCATGTTTCATTTTGGTTAGGAAGAGATTATTATTTTATACAAATCAAATATCAAAATTCCTCGAGTATAGTAAGAAGAAAAAACTCGAATAGCCCAAGTCACTTTCTATGCAATATCCTGAACACATTTCGATCATGGCTTATAATTATTTGAAACATAACAACTTTTTAGGTGTTCCAATAATTATTCCAGATTTTTCTTAAGATTTGAATTACAAACAATCATAATGAAAATTTATATGCAAAGTTTTGCTCAGAACAGATTTATCCACCAAATGTGCTGATATTTTTTAAATTAATTACTCGATTATTTATTAGAATTTAAGAATACGATGAAATATTGAAATGGAATATAACATAAGCTATATGAAATTAAAATTTTATCAAACGGTAATTTATTAAATGAATATGTTTAAACTAAAATTATTTAAATAATGTAAAACTATAAATTATTTAAATTAATGTATTTTTTCTAAATATATTTAAAATTGAAGTTATATATACATGTAAATAAAATTAAAGCAAACGTTACATTAATACACGGAATATATATTAAGTTAAATATAATATCAATTAAGCAAAACCGTAGAAAATTGAAAAGTTATCTGTACTCCAAAACGTCTCAATTAAAATAATAGCCCATTTGTTGCCTAAAAACGAATTACTTTACTGCTACAAATTACATTTATGTTCGTAAGTTTTGAAGTTTTTATTCAATTTACCATGGAATATACTTTACTTAAAAATAAAAATACTGATATTTCAAAGGAGTTTCAAGGTCATTCTGCATACTTTTATACAGTTACACAATATGAACTCAAGTTTTTTTCGTTTTTAAAGAAAACTTTCTTTATTATGAAACGGAGTCATTTATAAAAAGAAAAAAAAAATGCTAGGGTAATCCGTTAAATCCTAATCTATTTCGAAATGACAACAGTGACGAAGGAAAAAATATCCTATTCTGATATCTTTTATTGTACTCCTAAAAAAAGAAATTTGATTTCCGATATGTTTATTATGAACACGCCTAACTGTCCGACAATTAGTTAGCGGCATTACATATCGAATTCATGACTCAAGTGAAATAACCCGGGTCAAAATCACACGATCATGTCCAATCAGCTAAAAATCTCACTAATAGACTTAGTAACTGCTGAAAAGTGGTAAATATGCATTTTTTAAGTTACTAATATTTCTTAATATTTATGTAGGATTTTGATTGATATCTCGTTATGATTTAATGATTGCTTACTTAACTTAATCTTCGAAGCATACGAGGATTACTGGATAAGGACCTCAAAATTTTCACCTTTTGTCCACTAGCAAGGAAGATATATGACAAACTTGTATGAAGTGACACATCCCTTCCAAAATTTCACTTTATGCCAAATTGGAGGACTGCGTTTATTGACCCGATATACACCTTTTCTATTATCACATTAGTTTCAAACCCTAATTCTATGAAATATAATACCTAGTCTCAATTTTAAGACTCTGGTCATTCGATTATGCGGCAACACAATTTTTGCGATAACAGTATTAGAAATTCTGTAAATGCATAGTATTGTAATAAGTAGCACTAGAAAAAAAGACTATACATATATATATATAATATATATATATATAATATGTATTTATATATAACTCCTCACTGAACAAAATTAATAATTCTAAAAATAAACTATTTTAAGTATAATAGGTTGTTTTGAGCTTCAACGATTAGTTTATACCACAATTACATATAAAAAAAATCTTCAATGTATTTTTAAAGCGTCTTGTTCAAGTAATGTAGTCAAAGAAATACCATAAGTAATGCTGCTAAATTCATTTCGAGAATCGCTAACTCTTCTCTTTCGGAAGAGTGCTACTTTTTAATTAGAAATATTGACAATACAACGCTAATCATCAAGTTTCGAAGTATTTTAATCTTACTGTTTTATTTATATTTGCATTTATTTGTAAAAACTAGTAAATATATTGTTCACCATTGGGATGCCGAATAACTACTTTAGGTGCTAAGCTACGACTATTCCAAAATTAATTTTATCATTTTGATAGCGTTCTCCAGAGAATATTCTTTGTTTTTGGAAGTACCCGGCATTCAACTACTAAATAATTGCTTCAAAGAATTTTTGTAATTGATTCAAACTGATCTTCTAAACACGAGATGCAAGCATACGAGATATATGATTTGAATAGCGATGCATCTGTACACGTATTAACTTTCAATGTATTTCATTTGAAAGCTTAAGGCTCCCGTCTACCCGCCATTTTTATTTCGTGGACGTAATGTTAATCCTATGGAATTTTAACTTTAATTCTCCTATCTTTACTATTTGATCTATTTGAATGCAATAAACTGCATCAGAAAGAGCAAAAAATAATGAAAGCTTCTGTAGAATTACTTTCTTCCTCCGATTTTTAAAAATATTTTTATTCTTATTTTAATTATTCGCTTTTGAGTTTTCCGGTCTTTAAAAAACAGCAAAAAAAAAAAAAAAAATTCTGAAAACTTTTATTAAACGTATCTTTGGGTGTCAATAAATTGTTATAATCTGAATTTTTATAACTGCCTAATTTAACACCAACTTAAAATTTCTATTTCAGAAAAAGAGTTTTTATCGTTTTAGACAGTGCTGCTTTTCCGAGACCACTTTTAAGGCTCCCTTATACCCGCCATTTTGATTTCATCAGCTTAATGTTAATCCTATGGAAATCTGACTTTAATTCTCACATCTTTACTATTTGATCGATTTGAATGCAATAAAGTGCATCTGAAAGAGCAAAAAATAATGAATGCTTCCGTAGAATTACTTTTTTTCTCTGATTTTTAAAAATATTTGAAAATATTCTTTAAAGACCGGAAAACTCAAAATTGAATCATTAAAATAAGAATAAAAACGTTTTTAAAAATCTTAGGGAAAAAGTAATTCCACAGAAGCATTTATTATTTTACTCTTTCAAATGCACTTTGTTGCATTCAAATAGTTCAAATAATAAAGATGTGAGAATTAAAGTCAAAATTCCATAGGATTAACATTACGTCCACGAAATAAAAATGGCGGAAAGACAGGAGCCTTAAGTAATGATTTATTTATTTATTAATGTTACTTGTTATTAAATGAAAATGAATGAAAGGTTATTCTTTGTGATGACACTGTTTGGAAGCTTGAACAAAACGAAAATTTTGATTTGAAATACTGATTCAATACAAACTATGACGTGCAGTCTTTGCTTTGTATAGAACAAATGAATTGCTCAGTGCGTTACTTTTTCACCATGCCTTAGTCTGATCTGTATGATTATAAGAAAATTTCACTAGTTTTTGTGCTCCCATAATATGGTGTGACCTTATTAATTGCAATTCTTTTACCAGACCACATATATACATTGGATTGCACAGAAGCAAAATTTTTCTGATATTTAGAAATTAGTGGCTGTATATAGTCATATTCCATCGCCACGAATTTTAGAGTCAATGCTTCGAATTATTCTGTTGATCGTTAAGAGCTTACATTTAAAGGATATTTTTAATATTATATATATATAAGTTATACAGCACTTTATAAAAAAATTCCAATTTTTTTTACATCTTAGAAAATATTCAAAAGTATACAATATTTCATTAAGAATTATATCAAACATTGTAAATAAGCGAACGGATAATATATTACCTCTCCTTATACAATTAAGACGGTAATTTAATTATATTTCCTTAAAGTGATCCTCAAAATGAGTATGAAAATGCGTATTCATATTTAAGAAACACATTGTTATTTTGTCATTGAGAAGTCTTAAGTGTCGGGAAATGCTTTGGTCTTTCTCTTAATGAGAGAATTCGGTTTTTTGATGTAAAACAATGTTAAAAGCAAGAAATTTGACTTAATTTAATGATGAACAAAATATAACGTTTATCACACATTTGTTTTCCTTTTTCTTTTTATTCTATATTTAATTAGATATTAAAATGAGGGATGTTAGCTAAAGCTTCCAATATTTTTTCCTGTTCTTAATGCTATACGAGGATTCCAAAATATTTTATGAGTTTCTAATGTTTAAGAGAAACCTTTCTTTTAGCTAAATGTAATTAAAAGCAAAAGAAACGATAAATTATTTAATTTAATATATTTAAACTTTTTTAGTTTAAAATTACAGAAATTAATAAAATATTTAATTTAATATTTTAAATAAATATAATTAAAATTAAAGCAAACGATAAATTATGAAATTGAAAATATTTAAGCTAAATATAATTAAAATTGAATCAAACGATAAAAAATTTAAAATGATCTGGTATGCCAAAATATAACATGTAAAATAATAGCCATTTGAGTATCGAACAATAGGCAATTAATATTAAAATAATTTGAGCCCAAAACTTCCCAAAAAGAGAGCCAAACTAAAAAAAAAGCAGTTTGAAATTCTTGAGGCAAATAAAGGTTGGAAAGAAAAGGTTGCATCACAACTTAAAATTATCAATAAATCTATACTTTTCAGTCATATCTTGATTCAAATTTATATAAGATTTAAGGCGGAACATGTACAGATAAGTAAATAAAATACTGAATTTTCCTATTTTATTCCCTTCAATCCAATGGAAAAATTGAGGAAACTAATTTCCACATATTTTTCAAAAATGAATTCATCAGTAGTGAAAGCAAGTATGAGACATATATTGTATATATTTTATTTGAATCCAAAAAGAAATTCAGGATAAATTTATTATAGCGAATTTTTGAAAATTAAGTTCGTTACTGGTGAAAGCAGACATCAGTAATATACGCAAAACAAGAAAAAATTGTGAAAAGAGGTCGGCTACGACATTTATGGGTTAACTGAAAGAATAGCTGCATAGATGGCTAATAATGCATGAATATTATCTAATTACATTTCACGTTCTAAATATGGTGACCATTTTTCAATTACTTCACTAAAACCTAAAGCACATCTCTTGAGATTGTGACTGATTAAAGTCAGATATAGCTTCAATAATACAAGATATTCCTTTACACAGTTTGTCTGAAAAATTATGAAGAACAATTAAAATATGATTCCCATCATAGAAAAATAAAATTTATCTCAATAGAGAATACAAATAAAATATTAATGATTATAAAAATTAAAATTTTACAGGTATTCAAAATTTCAGGATTATGTTAAATATAAACTCTTCACACACACGGACAAATATATATATATATATATATATCAGCCAAAAGCATTTGCGCACCAAGAAATAGTTGTCAAAATAAAACGAAATTATTTATACGTATGTACAACGATAATGTGAGTAAAGCATATCAGAATCCAAGCAAAATGAGGATTACAAATTACCATCAAGAAAAATTACAAACTAATGGAGATTTTAATACTCTGTTGGGCCAACTCTATCATGAATACATGTTGTGATATAGTTGGACAATAACCCGTTTGTTCTCAGCGTATCATATGTGATATAATCACGTTTCCTCTTCTGTGCCTTGCGTATCACATTTGATACGCTTCGTGAGTGTCTTTTACGACCGAACGTGTCAATAGAAATACGCATGATGAAAACGTTTAATTTGATTTTTTTTAATGTTACTATATTGCGTTACAATATCGCGAAATCTATATAAATAGGTTATTTGGAGTGTTGACCTTGGTGATATTGGCTTGAATTTCACTTCTGGCTACCTGGAGGGGGGTAATTCTTAAAAGCACATGTTCCGGCTCTGCTCTTTAAATGTAATGACATGATTTATAGGGTGCACTTGCTTTCGGTTTGCTTTTTTTTTCTTGCTTGCTTCTTAGAATTTAGAAGGAGAATTTATGGCCCTTTATGTAGGTTAGGGCTCTTGGTAGCAGATGTTCTCAGCTGTTCGTTTCATTGGGTCGGTTTTTATTTTATTTTTCATGACAAAACGAAAGTATTTATCTGATACTGATATTTGTGAATTAGTGAATGAATCTGACAGTGATGTTAGCGAAAATAATCTAACTCTGTACATAACGATTAAAGGTAAAAAAAAGGAAAAAAAAAAGATTTGCCCTTTGCTCAAAATCTTGCGTAAAGTGTCAAAAGCTTCCAAAATATGTATGTAAGACATGTGACGTTGGACTATACATTTATTATTTTTTTTTAATAAATATAACATACAGCTAAATAAGATTTAATTTTCATATCTATATGTTCCATGTAATGGTACATCATTACACCGTGAAATTTACTTAACAAATGTAAATATATTTTGTACTTTCTTAAAAGATTTAATTTTTATGTCATTATTTTACATAAAAACATAGAATTTTCGATTAAATCTTTTTTTTTTCCGTATATATAAAGTTTAATGCATTTTAAATAAAAAATGTAAATACTAAAATATTTTAATAAATAGCCAATTTTAGAGGAAATTTTTTCGTTAATTAGGCTTAATATCTAAAGCCTTCTGGGCACAGCTTAACACTCCTCGATAAGAAGCCGCGGGCCCAGAGAAGAACATTTTTTCTCCCTCCGTTAACGAAAGGCTTAATGTATAAAAGTCACGTATGATATCTGGTGATATCTCAATACACAGTTGCTGTAAACGCATTTTTAATTCGGACAAAGTCGTTTACTATCCAAATTGTCATCCAAAATGATCCAATCATGCGAAGGCATCCAATACCATCACACCAATTGTGGGAACTATGTGCCAATGTACAGCTGAGGCAGGATTAAGACGTTCAGCACAGGACCTCTATACACGTACATGATTTTCATTACAGTCCAGATTGAATTTGGAATCTTCGATACACACGACTTGATTCTATTTAGATGTAGTCCAATCCCTTCGACAGTGACACCACTCCAGATGGTGGTGGTGACGGGGAGTGCAAATCACTGGCACTATACAGAACGGGCGTCTCTATAGCTACTGTAATTCAGACATGCTTTTTGTAATAGTACGAACTGACACAAAAGCCCGCAGTAAAGGTTCTATCAATGTATGGCTGGTGGGAAGGAGACAGTTGGTGCTCTGTGTAAGTGTTCTTTTGACGTAAAGGTCTTATGTTAAACTGGTTAAAAGTGTCTCTCTGCAACAGATTAAATATACGTAAACCAAATTTGCTTTCTTGTTTCATAATCCAAGGAAAATAATTCCAATGCTCTCTGGCATCAAAAAACAAAATGCAATGCCGCTGCTTTCTTAGTTATTTACATATCTGCTAACACGAGCTTTAATTTTTAGCTTCATATCAATACCACGATTACTTCTTGGTGCACAAATTTTATGGCAATGATTATATACAAAATTTTGAAAAACATTTGATAAGTTCAAAGTTAGGCTTAATTAGATGAGGAACAGGCGGAAAAGAACGAAATAATGAAATATTTATTTCCTACTAGTTTTGAAAATCAGGAATTTCTATACTTGTCTATATTGTTGTAGAACCATTATTAGGAGGTTAAAAAAATAAAGTTGTCAAAATATTTTTATATGCTCGAAAATTTTCTCTTAAAATTGGATGACTCTAAAACTGAGTTACTTGGATATTTCTACTCGATTTCATAACCTTTCTTCGTTTAAAAGCTTAGTAATGAAAAAAAAAAGTATCTTGAAAAAAATAGCACTATTTTGAATATGAGGAAACAAGCTTCTAAGTAGAACGCAACAGTAAAACTCTGAAAACTTGGTTTTTGGTACAGAGTTAATTAAAATCAATATTATGAGACACATTAAAAAGGAGAATGTCAATTCATTTATTACATCTAAATAAAGAACAAGTAGATTATTTTCATTTTACGAAAATCATTCAGGGAAAGGGAGTGGATAAGCGTTCTAATAAACGTTTATGAAGTGTAGAACATATTCAAAAATTATTATGCAGCAAAATCGCATGTTTCTAATATAACGTCAAATCACTAACTAATCTTCACATATATTTTCAGCTTGAGCTGAATGTGTTTCTCCCAAAATAAATTAATGATAATAATCTGAAACAAGATTTTGTTCTTAAAGCAATCTGTGGCCCCAACATATATACATTGCAGTTATAAATAAAGAGCAGTTGTATGTTTTTGCAATTGCAGTAATTTGAAGTAATTTGAAGAAGCGTAGAGGCGGGCAAGTATTCCTCGAATCAATAGTTTGAGCTTTTATGCTGCTGAAGAACTGCTATGAATTGAAATCTATATTGTGAGAAGTAGAAAGAGACTGACGCACGTGCGGTTGAGATCCGATGTCCTCCTACCTGTGTAGCCTTTAATTTTGGAGAGAAAGGTGCCAGCGTACATTGATTTCTGGTTACCAGAATTAAGTTCAAAACTACGAGATCAGTTACCAACAGCCTTTTTGTTACTTCTGAGTGCGAAGTTAATAAAATAACGAAATCAAACTAAACAAGAAAAGCAATCGAACCTTTATACATCAAGCATAGAACAAATAATTGAAAGCTCCGTCTCTGTCTATAGCAGGAATAATTAAAATCTACTGAATTTTAAAGCATTTTTTAACATATGTAGAAAATGTCATTGTAAAATAAAATGATTTTTCTGTTTGATAAATACATTTAAATTGATAAAAAGTGTTTTAAGAAAACCTGATGCACTGAATACTAGCTTGATGTAAAATAGATTATAACTTTTAAATTATTATAACTTTTAAATTATTAAATTATAACTTTTATTGTATCAGACAAAAAATTGTGGTATTTTCCGAAACATTAATAAACATGTGTATAAACATGTAATATAGGAGAAGCTAAAAGTGCCTTTAACACATGGATCAATAAGTCCCGAGACTGTGCAGTCGTTTTTTTGCGATTTCCTCCTACAAACGCACCAGCAAGTCAATATAATAATCACTGTTGATCGATTTACCTTTTTCGAGGTAGTCAATGAAAATCACGCCATGCGTATCCCAAAAAACTGACGCCATGACTTTGCCAGCTGACTGCTGCATTTTCGACGCTTCGGACGGCTTTCGCCAAGCTATGCGCCACTGCCGCTTCGACTCTGGGTGTGGATTATCCATGTTTCGTCCATGGTCACGTAACGACCAAAATCTTTTTTGTTGCGGTAAATGGCGATAAACGCTTACGATCATCGACTCAGTTGCTGTTTGTTTCAATCAAAGCATCAGCGGCACCGTGGAAAAACCTTTTCCCTCCTTCATAAAACCTTATCAATAAATCACTTCCATATGATATCTGTGTCATCTCCAGCAATCTGGGCTTCTGATCTTTCAGTATAATTTTGTCTTGCTCATTTTCAGTGTAACGGCTACAGGTCTACCCGAGCGTTCCACGTCATTTGTGTCAGTTCGACCGCAACTCAACAAACCACCGACAAATCGTTGTTTTGAGGACATGAGTCCAGGTAACATTTTCAGTCCATTGTTTAGCTTTTGGTGTTTTTATTCATAATGTTTATCAGAACCTGAAACTCAGTTTTACATTTTTAAACAAACTACAAAACGACTTTACTCCAACCTCGATAACTCTCGGCTGTTTCTGGTCGATCGACTTAAAATTTTGACGTTTCAAGCAAGGTTAGGCCTCTAGAAGAGACCTGGTTACTGGTTTACTACAGAGCTCATCTCTGAGTTAGTCCTCGGAACTTATTGATCCAGTATTATGGGTAAGGAGACAGTATACCATACGCTGCTGATATGAACGTCACATTAGTAAATTATAGTAATTATTTTTGAACTTAAAATATTTCGCTATAAAATGGTATTTGCTCATTTAACAAAATGTCTCAACACTTACGCTTATCGTATTTCTAAAATTACTGAATCTTTAAATCTGTTTAATTTTAACTCATTCTGGTTACATTGTTATTTTAGAAAACTAGGTTCAAATTTATGGGATTAAAATACATGAATTCTTTTCTACATTTCAAAAAGCTTCTTCTAGAAATTAAAAGCCTGGATTATTGATTTAAACTTAAATTGTACGATTGAAAGTATACTCTTTGTTAAGAATATTAAGGCTCTGCGAAACTCTTTCTAAATTCAATCGTTAATAGGAACAATAACTGACATGTAGTATTAACAAATTCCACCACTTTTCTTCAGAACTCAGTAACATAAAACATAGTTTTCTATTTCTTAGTGTATTTAATTAAAGTGTGTCACATGGATGAGTAGGCCAGTTGAATTGAACTCACTGAATATGTATTTAAGATAACGATGTTTATTAAAGGGCCAGGAACACGGATTTATATTCATGAGTGATAATACTCTTCGGAAATGAAATAATATTCTAGTCTTAGAAATTAAAATTTAAAACAAGAAGAACATTAGCATAAATTCTTAATAGTATTGACAGTGGGTTTTGAACCGGGGACTCTTGATATAATGGGCAGTGCACATTAATTCACGTAATCAGACATGCATTGAGGCAGTATAATTTTCAAAACAGTTTTCTTCTATTCTATTTGCTGTGATCTTCACGGAAAAGTAGGTTTTTCTCTTAGTGTACAACACCACAAAATACAAAATATTAAATTTGATACATTTCTTTAGGACATCGGGGATAAATGATGTTTATTAGCTAGGACACTACATTCAGTTCATTAATCATAACCTTCAAGTTTTATGCCTTCCTTAAAATTAAATTTTGATATTTTAATATTTAATTAAAATTTGTTATAAAGCGAAGATGGGTTATTTTGCAAAAGCATTATCTGTATTCATACAAATCCTAGTGTAGAACACATTTCATTCACATTTCGAAGAAAAATTACTCTTTCCTTTTGTAAATTACAAAGGGACATTCGTAAGTCGAGTTTTAAAAATTAGAAACAAGGCAAATGCTACTTTAATTTTATCTTATGTCTATCCACTGAAATAAAACTTCAGTGTTTTCAATTAGTGCGTCATAAAGTCGTTAAAATTTCTTTTAAACGTTAAAGATTTAATAGTTAGTTTATATTAACGTCGCACTAGAAGAAACACAGGGGCTATTGTGGCGACGGACCTCGTAATTTTGAGCTACGGTCAGAGTGACAAGGACGACACCTGAACTGGCACCCCTCTCCACAACATCCACACCAACAATACATGGCAG
>BMAW01055010.1:107706-134460 GCA_019974015.1 Nephila pilipes
ATATATATATATATATATATATATATATATATATATATATATAATACATAATATATATATATTATTAAACAGTAGCCAGATGGCGCCACATGTTCTTTTGGTGAGCAGGACGACTAGCGAGCGCAATCGAGATCGAAGGCGAGAGTCTTGGTAAAAAGAACGATGGAGTGATGTTCCTGAGTCTGTGTTTAATTTATGTATTTGTATCCTGCCTTGTGTTGTGGAACGTGTCGAGCATTAAATAATATTTGTTCCTGAAACCATTCTGGCTGTTCATTATTTCACTGTCTTTAGATAGTAAGTATAATGTAACACCAGTATAAAACAAAAGTTATCTGCAATATATTTTTGAATGTACTCAGTGTTTTTTATCTAGTCAATTTCCGATTAAAATAAATCAAGTTTTGAAGATTATCGGGAATAGCTGTTACTTCTCAGAAAAGGAGAATACAGCTTTTTAATTAGAATAATAAACTTTCTCTATTTATTTTATGTGAAAAAAAAATATTAATTTAATTATTTTTTTTAAAAAATTTTGGGCTAATTAAGAAAATTGACTGGTTGACAGTGAATGTGGTATTAAATCTGCGGCGATTGATACGAAATTTTTAAAATTATATTTTATGACGCAATTACGAACTAAAAATTAATGCAATTTTAATGAAGTACAAAGATGCCAGATAAATTGAAAAACCATCTGCCTCTTTCTTTATTTAAAACCCGAATTTTCTGATGTCCATTGAACTTATAAAAAGGAAAATAATCTTGCGTAGAAAAGGTGATACAATTGTTTGCGGCTTACTATAGGAGTTGTATTAATACAGATTCTTTTTTGCAATTTTGTTCACTCATCTTCACTTTTATGAGATTTTTTTATTAAATATCAATAAATCAAAATTTAATATTTAAGAAGGCATAATCCAGTATTTTATGATTAATCCAGAATGTTATGATTATGTTTTTTGTGGTGTTGAATAATAAGAGAAAAACCTATTCTACCGAGTAAGAATTGCTATCTATCTGTCTCGTGTAATTGATTTCTTATTAAAGCGTCACTGAGAAGAAACACGTGGGTACTGTACACAGACATCTTAATTTTATGCCACGTTCAAAAGGAACGGAAAGTTAACCGAGCTGAGCTTCCTCTTTAATTTTCACACGAAGCCAAACGGAGAAATCGTTACATGAATGAGAAATAACGTGCCATCTTCAATTATAATGGAGATTAAAAGGGATTTTAATATAGAAGTATTAGGATAAGAATCAGATGTTAGTGAAGGGATTGAATCATATAGAAGTGTTTTGGTAAGATAAGAATTTATTAATTATGTTAGAATAGATAAGTTAGTTTGGATTCGAGAAGAGTACAACGTTAGCTATTTATACTACGTTAATTTATTATCTACTTTCTGTCGTACTTGAATGTCTTCCATTGGAGTTAGTCTTTTTTGCTTAATTTGTATTTTTTAAATATGGCGCAAGAGCAGGTTAATGAAGGGTAATCGTTATAATTGTATATTTCTTAACCCTAAACGGCTTTTTGATTAAGATGATTGATTTCCCCATATAAAATACTATCATTTTAGTTATCTTAATTTTTGTTCATATGTCACGAATATTGCTTACTTGAGCAAATAATCACTCTGTTCTTCCCCACCAAAAATCGCCTGAACATCAGGTTTTAGTTTAGACGATTACTGAAAACCGCAATCTAGAGTATTTTCTATTTATCTCATTAAATGTAAGCCCTTCTGCAAAAACCCTATCCGATTATAACCTATCCGAATCTCACTACTTGAATTATTAGCTGCATCAAACTAAATGATTAATTCCGATGATTCAATCCAGCCTAATTTTATAAATCAGACTATCGTTATCCTTTATCATCATTTCTTTCTTTTCATTTCCATTTCTCTTATATATCTCTATCTGTATTTCAAATCACAACTTGTCTTATATTCAATTAATTTACACAATCATGTTTAATTTTCGTTGGGAAGAGATTGAAATTTTAAACATTTCATTTTACCAAAACTCCTCCAGTTTAGTGGAGAAGACATTGAGAAGAGCTGATGTGACATCCTATGTAATGCCTTGATCACATTTCGAACACTGCTTAAAATCTTTTGAAACATAAGTATTACTTTTAAGGTGTTCCAATAATTATTGCAGATTTATTGTAAGTTTTCACTTAGTAAAACAATCATATTATATATATATATGTGTATATATATATATATATATATAATTTTTTTGAATTCAATATATTATATAAGCTACAAGTATTTAAAATTACAGCAAACGATACATTGTTACACTGAATATATTTTAAGCTAAATGTAATAAAATTTAAACATAACCGTAGAAAATTGAAAAGTTACCAGGTACTCCTAAATGCCCCTTATGTGGTTAAAAAATACAAAACTTTACTCTTGAAGTTATATTTATGTTTAAAAGTTTGAAGAATTTTTTTTCAATTTACCATATATTATACTTTACTTAAAAATAAAAATACTGACTTTTCGAGGGAGTTAAAATTCATTATTGATGCTTTTGTACAGATACTAAAATTGAAATCGAGGTTTTTTTTTCCTTAAAAGAAAACCTTTTTTTAATATTAAAGGACATTTTTTACTAATGATATTACTTGATAAATGGAGAACTGGGATTCTCCACAAGCTAAGCGCTTCATATGTTATCGTATCAGTATCCAGCCTTTGACTAGATGAAGACAATTCTAATCTCAATTTTGGGACTCTGACCACTCGGTTACCTGAAATTAGATAAAGATATAAATGAAATGATATTTTTTTTATCCTCTGCCTGTCTCTAACCACTGAGTCATGAGTCGACCAGCAGCCATTTACAGTGAAAAACGATAAAAGGAGTCAGTTAAAATTTGAAGATTTAAGAGAGTTAAAAACATATTGAGGACATTAGGGCATAACCTGAGGTGTTCTCCAGTCATAATCATGCCATGGTCTCAAAGGGTACAAATATCTGTATTCATGAGTCAATTTCTATGTAGGTGGCTTTGTAAATAACCATCGCCCGTGACAAGTCTAAATCAGGCCTTTCCAACTGCTCTAGTTAGGAAACTGGAAATCCTTAATGACTTTTTAAACAAGGGCTTCCATTTTCTCCTAGAGGCCTTTTCTCTGATTATACTGAGACGATTCGGTTTGAGATTAGACCATATGAATCTTTTCATATATTGCAGAGGTAGAGGAGGATTTGGTGGCATCATTTAGGATCCATTCTTTGGCCCACATATCTGAATGCTCATTCCCATTAATCCCGCAATGGCTTGGAATCCACTGCAGAACAATGCGGTTCATAATATTTAATATTTTGTCTATTTTTTTCATATATTTCCCAGATATCTCTTAATTGGAAATATAGGAGGTCGTTAAGAAAATAATTTTTGTCTTGGAATTAATGAAAAAGACAATATGTTTTTTCTTTCTTTTTTTTTTACTCTGCTCTATTTTATACAAGTTTAAGGAGATGGCGGTTATTTCACCATCGAAAGTGTCAAAGGTTTTTAAAACGACAGAATACAATGTAACACATCAATCAATAACTCCCGAGACTAACATTGAAAACAACATTTTTTTTGCAAATTTTTTTTTTATCATCAACATAACACCTTTTGTTAATCACCTTTTAGGGTGATACAATCGTTCCAACGCTTTTCCATTTTTTTTTTCTTTTTCTTTTTTTTGCAAGAAATCTTTTTTGTTGCGAGTAAATAGCGATAAACAGCTTTCTGAATCATCGACTCGTTGCTCCATCGAAAGCAATCGCGGCACCCACTTGGAAAAAACCTTTTTCACGCTCAATTTTTCATGAAGGATAGTAAATACACTTCCATATGATATCTATGTCATCTCAGCAATCTCACGGAGCTTCACTTTACGATCTTTCATTATAATTTTTGTCACTTCACTCACATTTTCCGGTGTAACGGCTTCCACAGGTCTACCCGAGCGTTCCGCGTCATTTGTGTCGGTACGACCACGTTTAAACTCGGCAAACCACCGACAAATCGTTGCTTTTGATGGACAAGAGTCCGGGTAACATTTTTCAATCCATTGTTTTGCTTGCACGGTGTTTTTACCCATTAAAAAACAATGTTTTATCAGAACACGAAACTCGGTTTTTTCCATTTTTTAAACAAACTACAAAACGACTTTACTCCAACCTCGATAACTCAGCTGTTTCTGGTCCGATCGACTTAAACTTTTGACACGTTTGAAGCAAAGGTTAGTACTCTAGAAAGACCTGGTTACTGGTTTACTACGAGCGCCATCTCTGGGTTAGTCTCGGGAGTTATTGATTGATGTGTTAAATTCAGTAGAGTAAGCCCCAGCACCAGCATTTTAATATCCCCTTCAGCTGAACCAACAGAGTAGACATGAAGACAGGAATCAACCTAGAAACGTTCATGAATAGTAGCTAATGCAATACATTTTAAATCAGAATAGAGTGAGTATTTGTTACTAACATCTAAATCAAGATCGAAACAACCTTCTGCAAGTTTAAGAATCTTCAGTGCGTACCATGGATCAGGAAAGGAAAATCGAGCTGAAAATGGAAAATCGAAAGTTTCATGTTCTTAATATATACAAGAAACATAATTTTCTTGAGTTTTCAGCCTCTCCCGTGCCGGCCAATAGAGATTTAGAAAATTGTCTTTTCTTCTCAAGGTTGTTTCTGTAAGATTCTAAGTCATTCTCTATCTTTGATCAGACGAAGGAACCAAACCAGCCTTTAGTTCTGAAGCGGCATTTGGTGTAGATATTGTACCGACGATAATAAAACTCAAGATACGATTTTGAAAAACATTCAATCTTTTCGAATTTGACTCTGAGATTGTTATAAGAGCTCCATATCCATATTAATCTGCCAGCCTTACACATGTGTTATAAGTGGTGCAAAGGACATTCTGGGTAGAACCCCAGGTTGTATCAGCCAAACGTTCAAGAAGTTTAGACCTGCGTTCGCCATTGTCAACAGCCTTTTTAATATGACATGTCCGGTTGAATTTTGAATCCAAGTCCAAGCCTAAGTAGGTAATAGTTTCAGTTCTTTTTAATATTTGATCCTTGTAATTTAGGTTAATGTTATGATGTTTAGTGCTGATCGAGAAGAGTTAAAAGGTGGTTTTGTCCGGGTTTAGTATCATCTCATTATCGGTTGTCCAACCCTCTAAAACACTAATGTCGATAGCAGTGCTTTTTCCATTTGTTCAAAATTAATACCTGTAGTACAGATCACAAGATCATCTGCAAAACGTAAGCTCTATACGCCAGGCTAATGATTGCATAGGGCATCAACAAAATCAGTTATCATGAGGCTAAAGAGCAAAGTGATTAGGGCCGATCCCTGTTGTAATCCCTACGGTTAGGGCCGATCCTTATTCGCCTATATCCAGACATCGTAACGAAATGAAGTGATTCAGATATAATGATATAATGATATAAAATTTATATACAATTAATAAAAAAAAAGCGAGATACATAATATTAGGGCTGACAACCAGAGAATTATTAGTGAGCTTGAAATAATTATGGATTTTTGGAATGAAGGGAGTTCCATTACCAGCATTAACCCCCGTGGTTACTGTCGAAGAATGTTTTGAAATCAATAACGTGTGCTCTGGTTAGATATAGATTTAATTTTTTACATCATAAACTAGAACTATGTGTTACGTTTGAGTTCTAGACAGAGCCACTTTGGATATTATTCATTGATAATAAAAAAATTCTCTTATTAACTCTTATGTGTCCTCAATTAGAGTTTTGCAGCTTTTATTTAAGATATGTCACAAGAGTCAAATAATTACAGATAAATGCTTCCAGGTGTAACACATCGCTTAAATTATACCTCTTTTCCCAGGTATTAGAGAAAATTCTAGACCTTCTATATTTGAACACGACGCAGTTGCTTTCTCCTTACAAAGGAAACATAAATAAAGACAGCAAATAAATGATTACTATTATATGATACGACCGACAAGCATACTCATTTTCCTAGCTAGACAATAAAATATAAGGCTTTCTACATGTGAACACGATGAAATCTCTTCCATCTTAAGAAGGAAACATAATATCAAATTAAAACTTTCAGTCATATCATACGATTGACAGTGTCTTTTGAACAGCGTTCTATAAGAGAAAAAAAAGACATGAAAAGAAGGAGTTGTCCGATGGTAAGAAAAATTGGCGGATAGAAAATTATGTACAAAATAGAAAATGATAAAAATTTCAGAAAAACTGAATGATTCATTTCAGAGTTACATAGTTATAAATTAATGAGCTTATTAATGTGTTGATCCACCTTTAACCTGAATGCAAGCTGTAATGTTAGATAAAATATTAGATCTTTTACATTTGATCCATGATAGAGTGATAATGCTCCCTGATGGTCTTTTGTGGAATTTATTGCAAATGTGCTTCAGTTGTCGGGCAAGGTATTCAACATTGCCTGGTAAATTCACGGGCTCTTCCATCATATAGCAGAAATGCTCGATTTAAGAGGAATCTGACGAACTGGCTAGTCATGGAAGTGTTTGACAAGCTATAATATAGTTCATAGAAATACATACCGTACTAGCTTTAGCGTTATCTTGTAGAAACAAAGGCCAAGTTACTGGAAAAGGGACAGTGAAAAAATGTTTCTCAGAAGGTAGTCGACGTACTTTTGTGCTGTAAGTGTGCCTCTAATGATGACCAAAGGTGTCTGGCTTTCAAGGGAAATGGCTCCTAACACCATAACTCCTAAGAGGGCCTATATCGCGTGCAATAGTGAAAGCAGGATCGGCATGCTGCGCTGAACACCAGACACGTCTTCAATGATCGTCAGAACACTGTTGGAAACGGGATTCATAATTAAACACTATACTTTCTCCGTTAGCCTCATCCCAAACAGATTGAACCAAGCAACACTGTAATTTGACTCGAGGTTGTGCAAGAAGTGGCAAGTTGCGTAGCGTTCCGTTCGAGCGTAGAATTTCCTCTATCAGCCTTCTGTGAATGGTCATGTTGGACACTCGTGAACGGATACGCATCTGATGTTTGGTAACGTTGAATGAGGCTCTATGACACCTGATCTGACAATCACTCAGTCCTACCAATCTCCTGTGTCCCCTATTTTGACCGCTGCCATCATGACGCTCAAATCTGTCATTGTTCACCCATTCTTGGCAGTATCTTGTAATCGTCCCATCGCTTCTACCAATGTGACGAGCGATTCTCCGATTTGCCTAACCTGCTTCTTTTAAGGGGTGTCGGAACGTCAAATTCTTCAAAAAATCATGATTTGAGATTTTTTTATTTCCAAATTTTATAGCTTTTCCCCTTTCTAAATATATCTTATTTTTATCTCTACGATAATTAGAAGCTTCAAAAACTTATTTCTATATAAGCATTGAAACTGGGTCACTCCCATTTAAAGGGCCAAAAAGTGTAAACAACGCACTTCATTTTTGGACAATAGTTCTATGTGCTACTCTAAATGAATTTTTTAAAATTTTCCTTATAAATGAGCCTTTCTTTTATTTGCATTTGCTCTTAAGAAGTTTCACTGTATCTGTGACTGATATATATTTGTTTATACTTTCATAAGCACGTTTTAGTTTGACTACTACGAGCTGGTTCATTTTAGTTAGTGTTTGTATCAAAACACATAGCTAAATTATTTTAAATTGTTGTTTTCAAGCAATTTTATCATGCCTAGATCAAAGACAAGAGTATTTAAACAAAGAAAAGGACATTTTAACAAAGGCAGATGTGAAAATGTGAATGAAAGTAATGACTCTTCCGTAGGAAATAGTGATGTAGCAAAACATTCCAAGGAAGAAATAAATGTATCTTCCAGTGAAAAGAAGGTAAAAAATATGGATACTTCATATTCGAATGATACTTATTCTGGTTTTAGGAATGCCATTATGGATATCAATCTTTTAGCCTATGCACTTTTTGAGGCTGTAAAATGTTTAAAGTGTGGAAAACAAGGAATTAGATTGCTACAACATGAAAAAAACTGTGGTGCAGCTGTTCAGTTTGATATAAAATGTCCTTATTGTCATTATAATTATACTTTTTAAAATTCTAAGCAGTGTGACAATAATTTTGAAGTCAATAATAGGTTAGTTTATGCCATGCGATACATAGGGAAAGGGGCTGAATCTGCAGTAATGTTTTGCGGTATTATGAATCTTGCACCACCACCAACAAAATTTACAAAATCTAATAATATTTTAATTCAAGCAGCTAGAGAAACTTACGAAGTGAGTATGGCAGAAGCAGTTCATGAAACAGTTGAAGGAAATGACGAAGGAAGAGACGTTGCGGTTGATGGTAGGTGGCAGAAACGAGGCTTTTCTTCGAAGAATGGTGTAGTGAAGTTACAAGTGTCGATACAGGTAAAGTAATTGATGTGGAAATATTATCCAAACATTGCATTTGTCCAAACAAAATTAAGCACCTTCAAAACTGTAAAAGAAATTTTGTTGGTTATAGTGGCAAAATAGAGGTGACAGGTGCTCTATCAAATTTTCGCCGTTCTGAATCAAAGTACAACGTTCGATACACAAGATACTTGGGTGATGGAGATTCGAAAGCATATGATTCCATTGTAGAGAACAATGTGTATGGGAACGAGTGTGCGGTGACAAAATTAGAATGTCTTGGACATGTATTGAAGAGAATGAGGACACGTCTTCGACGCTTGAAAGCAAAAATGAGAGGTCAAAAGCTTTCAGACGGTAAGCCTTTGTTTGGCAAAAACAGGCTGACAGAGGCAGAAATTGATCGTCTACAAACCTATTACGGTCTAGCCATTCGAAGAAATTTATCCAGTGTAAAAGATATACGACAAGAGCCGTGTGGGCAACATTTTTACACAAACTGTCGACTGATGAAAAACCTCAGCAAGGATTTTGGCCATCAGATGCCGATACATGGTGCAAGTTTAAAAAGGCAGATTTGCTTGGGGAAACCTATCATCATAAAAACAGTTTACCTGTTGCTGTTGTGGAGGCTATGCGACCCATTTTTAGGGATTTATCCAATCCAGAACTATTGAAAAAGTGTTTGCATGGCTATACCCAAAACCCAAATGAAAGTGTAAACAACGTTATAAGGTCTCGTGTACCAAAGAAAACTTTTATACATATAGAAGACCTCTCTTTAGGTACGTATGATGCTGTATCTTCGTTCAATACAGGTAATGTATCAAAACTACAAATTTTGAGAAAATTGAACATTGAGCCTGGTGACTATACGATACAGGCAATGAAACGTCTCGACAAAGAGAGGCTGATAAAAGCTCGATATTCTTGTTTACAAAAAAAAAGATGTTAGAAAGGGAAAAAAAAAGCTCAAAAGGAAAAGAGAGGATTAAGAAATTTAAAAAAAAATGTGGATAATTTAGAATATAGGGAAGGTATGTTTTGATAGGTAAGTACATTTACATTAAAACTCATTTTTCTCAAAATATGAATTTTTCCTGTTCGATGTATTTTTTCTCAGAAACTACTGTTCATATATGTGTAATTTTTATAGAACATGTTCATAAAACTAGCTAATATATACTGAAATGAGCTTTTTGTAAAAAATTGAAAAATGTATTTTTTGCAAATTTTCTTATATGAAAAAAGAGTGAAAATTAACATTGTCTGATATAATATTTTTTAAATTGATAAAAAATTCAAAATTAGCTAAAAGTTCATTTCCGTATTATAAGAAAGATATATTTTACTTATGTAAAAAAAAATTCAAATTTGCATCTGTATAGAGTTTGAGAAAAGGTACATCGAAAACAGCCAATTTAACATTATCGGTATAGGACGTTCCGACTCCCTTTAATCCAATGATGTGATTTCCTTCAACCTCTGACTGTTGCTCGTAATGAGCTCGAATTCCGAGACGAGGCTTTTTTGGTCGTTGAGAGGTATTCGAAATCACAAAGCAACAGAAAATTTGTACACCAGTTTGAGAATCGTTTCTTATATACACCTGCTGAGGGCGCAGTTACGATGCGCTGTAGCTCCCGCTATTAATTCATTGGACGCCAAATTTTAATCATTTGCAAGTTAAGTCGAAATTTCTTTGCATACGAAATATCATAACACTCGAACAATTCCAATGGGGAAGTTTAATATAATAAATTTTTACACGAGATTTAGACTATTAAGATGAGTTGTTCTAGAAACATAGGACTAATCATGCACATATTCAAAACATATTATTATTGAAAATGGTTATAACGTTATTTAATTTAAAAAGAAAAAAACGAAAAATTTAAATCCAAAGAACAATTTAATATGAGAAAAAACAAAAACGATTTTTTTTAAAAAAAATAATATCAAATATCAAATAAATAAAAAAATACATACAAACACAAGCGTGTAAATATATTTATAAATATATGTACGTGTGTGTGTGTTTATGTTAAGCTCTTGCCCCCAAAAGAATTGATAATTCTAAAAATGATCAATTTTTCATGCTGCAGAATGTGTTTAGGCTTTTCGGATTAATTTATACCACAATTAATTATAAAAAAATCTCAATATATTCTTGATGCTACTTGTTCAGGTAATCTAGTAAACGAATAACATACAAGCAAAAGTATTTAAGTAATTTCGGGAAATGCTGCCTCTTCTCTTTTCAGAAGAGCGCTAATTTTTTTCAAAGTAAGACTGACAATACAACACTAATGACCAAATTTTTGTCAATCTGTATTTTAACTTTGTTTTCTTATATATGTATTGATTTGAAAAGACTAGTAAAAATATTGCTCACCACTGGGACGTTGTTATAACTAAGTTAGATTCTAAGTTTGGAATATTCCCAAAAATAATTTAATCATTTCCATTGAGTTCTAGAAAAAAAATTCTTTGTTCTTGAATTCTTTGTTCTTGTTCTTTGTTGAATAGCAATGAATCTATACTATATTATATTAATGGGTATTATATATATATTAAAAGTTAAATAACTTTTCGGATTAATGTATACCACAATTAATTATAAAAAATCTTCAATATATTCTTGATGCTTCTTGTTCAGGTAATCTAGTCAAAGGAAGAAACAAAATATACATATATTTAAATAATTTCGGGGAATGCTGCCTCTTCATTTTTTCAGAAGAGTGCTAATTTTTCTTGAAGTAAGACTGGCAATACAACACTAAAGAACAAAGTTTTGTCGAGCTGTATTATAACTTACATATGTTTTGATTTGAGAAGACTAGTAAAAATAGTGCTCATCATTGGGACGTCATTATAACTAAGTTAGATTCTAAGTTTTGAATATCCCCAAAAAAAATTTAATCATTTCGATAGAGTTCTCGAAAAAAAATTCTTTGTTCTTGAAAGTACTCGACATTCAGTTATTAAATAAGTATTTCAAAAAGTTTTTGTAACTTATTGTAACATATCTCCTAAACACTGTGCAAACATATGATCTACATCAGTTGAATAGCAATGGATCTATACTATATTATATTAATGGGTATTATATATATATTAAAAGTTAAGTAATGATTTATTTATGAAAAGTTATTCCTTGTGATTATGCGATTTTCAAGCTTTTGTACTTGTTATTGTTGAATCAGTGATAGAAATGACACAAAAAATTCGAATGAAGTACTTAATTAATATAATTTGCAGTTTTTGTTTTGTGATGAAACCTTTTTAACGTTCTTCTTGCGCTACTTATTAACCATGTTTTAATATCACTGTATGATTATAATGAAATTATTCTACTTTTTGTGGAAACATAATATGATGTGATTTTATAAGTTTAACACTCTTACCAAACCACATAAATTTTCTGGATTATTCAGAAGCATAGAGATAAACTATTACCACTTCTTATATATTTAAGATATTGTTTAATTGTATTTATTTATACTGATTCTCAAAATGTCTATGAAAACGCATATTTTGGTTAAGAAATCATATTGATATTTTGTAATTAAGAAGACTTTATTTTCGGGAAATGCTGCAGGCTTTCTGTAAATAAAAAATCTATTTTGAAATAAAAGATTGTTCACTCAAATATTTTAAGATTTTATCAAACCCGTTCGCTACCAGCGTATCACATTTGATACACTCACGGGGCTCTCCTGTGCCCAGCGCTTCATAAAAGATATGCTCCGGAATGCTTTCTACATGGTGATACATTACCGCGAAATGTATATAGATTGGTTGTTTGGAATGTTGACCTTGGATATATGGGCTTTGATTTCACTTCTGGGTATCAGGAGGAGGAGGAGGAGAGGTGGTTATTGTTAAAAGGCGCGTCTCTTTAACAGTAATGGCATTATTTAAAGTGTGCACTTGCTTTCAGTTTACTTTTTTCTCTCTTGCTTGCTTTTTAGAAGTTACAAGGATAATTTATGCCTTTTTACGGGGGTTAGGGCTTTAGGTAACAGATGCTCTCAGCTGTTCATTTTATTCAGTCGGTTTTTATTTGTAGCGACAGTCATGAACAAAAGAAAGTATTTAGTATTTATCTGATACGGATATTTGTAAAATAATGAATGAATTTGACAATAATGTTAGCGAAAATAATCCAAATTTCCTTATAGAAATCAAAGTAAAAAAAAGGAAAAAAAAGACTAAGATGTGCCCTTTGCTCAAAATCTTGCGTGAAGCATCAGAATATGTGTGTAAAACATATGACATTGGACTATGCATTTTTTTTTAAATATACCATACAGCAAAATATGATTTATCTTTCATATCCATGTAACAGTACATCATTAAATTATAAAATTTATATAATATATGTAAATATATTTTGTGTTTTCCTAAAAGTTTTAATTTTTAATGTAACTTTATGTATAAAACATTCAATTTTCGATTAAATCCTTTTTCTTTTGTATATATTAAGTGTAATGCATTTTAAATAAGATATGTAAATACCGAAATATTTTATTGAATAGTTGATAGTAGAGGAATTTTTTTTACGAATTAGGCTTAGTATCTCAAATCGTCTGGGCACAGAGCGACACTCCGCGGTAAGAAGTCGTGGGGTCGGAGAAACTCCTCTTTTTTCTCCCTCCGGTAGCGAAAGGGTTAATGAAGCAGAAAACTTTTTCGTTTATCTCACATTATTTTCAATTTTCTTTTTATTCTATATTCTCTTTAGTAATAAAATGAAGAATGTTACATAAAGCTTGCAGTATTTGTTTCTAATCTTAACATTTTAAGAAGATTCCAAAATGTTTTATGAGTTCCTAGTGTTTAAATGTTACCTTTTTTTAAATCTAGTGTTTAAAAGTAGTCTTTTTTTTAAAAAAATATAGCTTATTACGCAATACACGAGTGACATTTGAAAATATATATCCTTTTTTATACCCATGAAATTTATAACAGGGTAATGCAGAATTTTATTTAATACCAGGAAGAACTAAGGTTCAATGCAATCAAAATTATTATTAAACACAGTATATTGTATCTCAGCTTAAGTAAAAATTAATAAACATTTCTTTTCATTAAACATAGAGAAATTTGCAGTTATTTACCGTTACCTGATTTTTTTCTTAAGAATTAATGATTCCTTTGTGTTTAATAAACTAAAGACTAAATCGTTTGGTTATGAATATTTGAAATATTTATATATATATTTGGTTAATATTTTAATTTTTAAACTCTCTTAAAAGATGAAGAAGTTATCATCCAATAATGTTGACATTTATCTTATATATCATTAAAGAACTCGTAACATGTATCATATTTAAAAAAAATGACACATATTTCGTAGAACCTACAACTCCTTTAAAGCCTTCCCATTGCCCCTAAATTTGTATAGAACTATATTTGCTTTTTTCAATTTATCACTTCAATCGTCACTTGATCGAGATTCAAAGTTACACGGTCTGTTGCCAATAGCTTGCTTCTAGTGCTACGTTAATGAAAACAAGTCAAATTTCAATTTCAAATAAATGGAGGGAGATTTTGTTTTAATATATTTCTTATTCATGAACTATACAGTTCTGAAAGGTACTGTTCGTTTAAAAAATTTCAAAACGTTTTACAAAATTATTAACTAGTTTATAAAATTTCAAAATATTTAGTGTTTGTAAATTGCATAATAAAAATTATGTTCGCTTTATAACGATAAATACTGTAATAAATATTCAGTTTTTGACTTTATCCTTAAGTTTGATAGCTAGGCAAAAAAATGTTTTACTTTGTTCTGCATATTTATATTCTCAGAAAGTTTAGTTTCTTAGCTTTTCAGAATAGTGTTTATTTTTATAATAAATTATTCATAATCTTATATATATATACATACATATTAAATCTTTTTTGAAAAATGACGAAAAAAAAACATTCATGTTTTAGAAAAAATAGTCCGAAAATTTGCCGAATAATCTTTTATTTACATTTCGTTGAAACCGTCGCAATAGCATGAAGAAGATACAGCGCAACGTTGTTAGCACGGCCGAAGCGAAAAAAACATACAATCATAACAGGAGAATAAATTTTTTCACTGTGCATGTTAATTCATAATAGGAATTTCAAGGATGTTTTTTGCAATCATGCGATAGTCACATGATACTCACGTGGTTTAGGAGAATTGATTCTCAATTATTTACCTGCCAAACAGAATGTCTTTTAGGGATTATTTCTAAAGAATTTACCGTTTTAAGAAAGCGGATTGAACAGATTTTAATATGCACATGATCTAATGAACAAAATGATTATTTTGAATTGAATCAAGAAATAGAAATTAATATTTTAATCATGAATTGAAGTATAGGAAAAGATAGAAAATCAAATTCACAGAAACTGTATTATAGTTTAAAGTTAAATCTTTAAAAATTTCACTTTTAAATTTTTTGCCATTCTTGTGTGGGTAGTGAGAAAAGGTAAACAAATGTTTGAAATAATTTCTAAGAAAGCTTTAGAATTTAGATGAATAAATGCACCATTTTTGTCTTTTAAGAGTTTGGGGGAACCTGAATTTGGGGAAAATCTTTTAGATAGTTAACATATTTTTGTAGGTTTCACTTTTTGAGGGAAAAGCCTAACTACAACGTCTTATATGATGTATTATTAAACAAATACTTTTAGTGTAGTTATAATAGTTAAATCCTCCAACAATATTGGTAAAAATACATTCAAATGATCGATCTTTGGCTGGGGGTATAATTTGTAAGAGATGAAATCCTTTTTTGCAATTTATTTTTAATTAATTAACAAATATCACAATTTTTGACAAAAGCTGAGATATCTAAATTAATGTGAGGTCAGTAATATTGAAGAGTAATTAAGGTTATCAATTTTCAGAACATACTTGTCCAAATTTTTCATGAGCATTTTGCTATATTCTTCACATTATATATAAAGGTACATAAATTTCGAACATATTTTTCTTTTTTAAGAACAAGACCATCATTAATCTTTTGGTATTTAGAATCATACAAATTATGTAAATTTTTCATTTAATTTTTTTAATTCAAGTAAATGTACAGAATGCTTATTATATTGGGCTGTAGTGTTTTATAACAGCTTCAATATTTACTCTTCCCTTTCAGTATTTAATCTTCTAATCTAACATACTTAATTTTAGAAACCAACGGAATTTTCTTTCTTAAATGTTTGACATTTTTAATCCACACAAGTGTAATAAAATAAGTAGGAATTGTGAAATTTTCGCTATGCAAATAATAGTCAAAATTTACAAGTCTGTCTGCAATTGTGAAGCATTCTATTTCTGTATTACAATAATATTTTTCATAATTTCTAAAAATTCTTGAATAATATGATACAGAATGCAGTTTCCTGGATTTCTCAGGTTGATTATGAGTTGCACAACTTCCTACCTGAAAAGTTTCACAGAAAAATATGGAAAGGTAATTTAGGATTATGTAATTGAAGTATAGGTTTTATAATAAGCTTTTCCTTTCATAATACAAAAGCTTTCGAGCATTACTTTGTCCAAAGCCATTGTTTATCTTTTCTTAGAATTTGATTTATTGGTTTCCTAATACATAGCATTTCAGTTTATGAACTTAATATACACATTAAAAGAGCATAGAAGATCTTGTAGTTGTTTCACATTTTTTGGAGATTATAATTTTTTAATACTTTCAATATTATGAATACCTGGGGTAATACAATCTTCCTTCACTTCATAACCGTGAAAGTTGATAAGACTTTCAGCTAAAACATATTTGGGAAATCGAAGTTTATTATTTCTTCTTGTCATATTTTAAATATTTGTTCTAAATGAGCATAGTGTTCTTAACATTCGCTGGGAAAAAACCCCGAGCCATCGAAAAAAGTACAGGCGAAATTTGAAAAATTATGCATATTTATAAATCTTCGAATAGTTTAGTAATATACAGCAGGGACATTTTTGTATACATATGATAACATTTGAAACTCGAACAAACTGTCTGTAGGGACAAAGGCTAAGTTCCCTTTTGTCTTTTTCATGGAAGGAAATGTAACAGTACTCCGAAGCAAGATAAAGAGTGATATATATTTTAGCTATTTTGAATTAATAGAAAAATAAATCAGTTAAGGATAAGGATTATTTATCAGACTTATATAGAGCATTAAATTTGGGACACTCAATACATAGTTTTAGTTTCCTTATTCTCTTCCCATTTATAAGCTAATACAACAGGAGAGTAGTAGCGTCTATTCTATTCTT
This sequence comes from Nephila pilipes, assembly GCA_019974015.1. Classification (NCBI taxonomy): domain Eukaryota; kingdom Metazoa; phylum Arthropoda; class Arachnida; order Araneae; family Nephilidae; genus Nephila; species Nephila pilipes. Next base: position 124,386 of record BMAW01055010.1, read on the forward strand.
TGATTATCTGCAGCTAGTAAATTTTGATAATGTTTATTAATTCCAACCTCTTCAGTTGCAGAAGTTGTACAGTCTCTTTGAAAAACTATAAATCGGATGTAAAAATTTTCGCGAAAGTTCCATTTTTTATTTATCAACATCCTATTTATCTTTTGCTTATTCATTAGTATTTTATTTGCAAGGTTTTGAACTGGAGAGGATAACTCTTTATTAACAGTTAGGATATTAAATGTTTCTTATGAGGTTTCAGATCTACCAACCCAAGTATTATCCTGTTTAGGAACATTTTCAGTCACAAGTAGATGAGTTGCATTTGCATTTTGGGCACGTAAATTAATAATTTTGTTTCTCTTTTAATAACTATTTCTTTTATCATAATCAAATTAAATGAACTTAAATGGGGAATTCTAAAATTATTTAAGATAAATGGAAATTAATAATGTATAATTTTAATCTTTTATTTATTCCTTTTTTTAAATACACACATTCGTCGAAGTTGGAATTTACCATGGGTTTATTTTACTTTGATGTGACTAGTCATCTTTAAACTTATGAGAAGTTTGTGGAAATTATCTACAGAAATATGTTAGAGGATGGATCCTGAGTCAATAATCACATTGACATTGTCACGTGATATGTTAAAATACTCCTAGTTACCTGGACTTGAGGTTGTTGAAGTATGTGAATTGGTTGAGAGATTTCTGGACCCTTGTTATAGTCAGTGTACTTGGTCATGGGCCTCAATAAATTTGTTTTGATTTTCTATGAGATTTTGTTCAGGACAAACAGAGATTCCTGTTCACTAGTTAATACAGTTGGACTTGAGTATGTTACTCAAAAAATGGGGTTGACTCAACGGACACGTTTGAGACATAGTGTTATGCATTTAGAATGAATTGTATTGCACAAATTCTACAAGATAAAGGTGTCAATCCGTACTCATAAAGATAATTATGATTGGATGTATTGCTAAAATGTAGATGTGGATTAGAGAAATTGTTTGGACGTGGCCTCCAGTAATTTTGGAAATTAGGCTTGAAATAGTTAGGTTCTCGAGATACAAATAGTGTTGGTTCCCTTTACATAAAAAGGGCAGGAAATCTATTATGATACTTTGGTTTACTTGTAACTGTGAGTTCATTGTATCTGACCCTAATTGAATCAGATGTAGATACGTGTATCTTGGAATGATAAGTGACCACTGTGAGATAATCTGATGGAGACTTAGATGGGTGTTGCCAGGAGATAAGAACATTTGATAAGCTGCTGACAATAGGAATTCGTCGACTCTTGCGACAGTCTTCACCAAGGGATTTAATTAAACTGAGTTAAAAACCTTTCTCGGATGTCACTCAATTACAAAATATATAATCAGGAAACAGATACCCTAGTTATAAAGAAATCAGACCTCTCAGACTTTGGGCGCTAGATGTGAATCTTGAAATAAGGTATGATTTTTTCAAAATCGAAAAAAAACAGGAATACCGCTTTAAGAGTGAAAGAGAGAAATAATTTAGTACACATCCTGTGAATATTTTAGAAACTCCTATGTATATCATGCATCCAACAGTATTTTTGTTTTATCTAGCGTTTGTAGAATTCATGTTTTCATTTTTTCCCATGATGGTTTCAAATTTCGTACAATAGTGTGCATAATTATTTCAGAAAAATTCAAATTATATTTAAGGAATTTTTCTAATATGTATCATAAAAATAATGCTTACTCTTTGACTTTTGATTGAGAAAAACTTACTATGTTTAGTAATACTTACAGATGGATCAGAGTTATTTACAGAAAAATTGAAGAAAATTTTACTATAGTCTATGCAATAAAAATATGTCTTATTTTTTTAAAACTGTACATGCATTTCAACTAAATTTGTTTCATTAAATTTATATTATGGCTTTATCATTAAATTATGAAATTTATATTATGGCTTTATCATTAAATTATGAAATTTATATATGTATAAAAAAAGATATCCTGAAATTAAATGACATATTTTCACACAAATTATCACAATTAGAATTAAAAATACATCATAAAATTCTAATCTTTTCAGAAGGTTTCAGTTGATATCTTTAGAGTGTCTGCTATTTCATTCAATTTCAATTTACGGTCATACAAAATCATTTTGTGGATTTTTTTAATGTTTTCTTCGGTAACTACCATATTTTGGCGTCCACTGCGTTCACCGAATTCGGTGCTCATTTCACCACGTCTAAACATAGCATACAAATCCTTGATGGTTGATTTTCCTGGGGCAGTGTCTGGAAACTCGGCATCATGCCAAGTTTTTACTTCAACTGTATTTTTTCCCTTCAAAAAGCAATATTTTATCAACACACGAAATTCCTTTTTATCCATTTTTTTTCACAATAACAAAAGTTGCTTCACTCAAAATGCTGTAATTCACAAACTAATTATCCGACAGCTTTCAAATTTATACACGCATCTTTTGAGGGTTAGGGCTAACTAAAAAACACATGGATTTAATTCTAGTAGCGCCATCTATGTGCCAGGCCGGGGACTTTTCAATTGACGTGTTATAGAACTGAACTAAAATCAAAATATGGTACATAATACATAAGATGGTAAATTTTCCTAAGTTCTTCTTTAATTATCAATCAGTTAAGCAGAGCTTATTGGCCTGTATTTAATGTGCGGCTGAGAGAAGCTCTTTACCTAATGATGCCATTACGGTGCCATCGGAGGCGATATGAATAGCAGTCATAATTCAAGAAAGAAAGAATCCTATTAATTAAAACATGGTAATCAAATCTCTATTCATTTGAAAATTTTCTTAAAATGAATGATGATTTCACTTTCATTTTGTAATCAATTGCTGACATCAGTGCTTTACTAGAGTATGTAGTGTTTTACTTTATTCTTAAAATATCCTATTTACCTCGACAGTTGCGGCTCTTGTTCTAGCAATCAATCAAATATAATCAAAAGCCAGCAGAAGCTGATATGCTTAAAGTTGGAAAAGTCATTATTGGGCTTTTTTCTGTAAAATGAAAACTGTTTCGTATGCAATCAAATTCCAAGTAGGAATGTTTGAAACTTTTAATGTTTATGAAGACATAAATAAAAGGTAAGATTCAGAACCAAAAGTAGTGTAAAGATTTTTAATGAGAAAAATTGTTTTTCCAAATGCTGAATTTGCAAGACAGGTGAGTGGTTCAGTGACTACATCTAGATACAGATATTTTGGAATACGATATCTTGAGAAAATTCAGTAAAAAACATAGCAACCAATATTTTTAGTTGTTGATTTTCAAGAAATAAAAATATTGGTTGAAAATTTATATGTAGCTTGAAATATACAAAACACTTTCGCTACAAATTGTTTCGTATATAGAGGTTCTTTAGAAGAGAAAAATTTTAAGAGAAGTCACATATTATTATTGTATTATACGTTTTTTTTTCAAGTGTGATCTAATTGCATAGAAGTCTTTTCCTCTGTTGTGAATATCTGTAGTGATGGGAATAGAGAGTGTTTGGAATTTAAGCTAAATTTTCAAGACATTTTTATATCTTTTATTGACTAAGGACCTCCATCATAAGATGATCCTTACAAATGAACTAGACGTTTCAGCAGAATAAATTTTCCCTGGGCAAGAAATCTCAATTCAAGGTAGATTTCCTGACTGACTTTTCCGAACATATAAAACACTCAGCGTGAAGGAAATATTTTGTCGAGGACGCTTTTTCCTAAAACCTTATATATATGTGTGTGTGCGCGCGCGCGTGTGTGTGTGTATGTGTCATGCGTGTGCAAATATTTTCGCTTAGGGGAAATGTTATAGTTACAGAGAAATACGGAGAATGGTATTTTAAAATGGTTATATTTTTTAGATAAGCTTAGAATAAATAAAGGAATACATTTTACCTTAAAAGTGAATAACTAAAAATTAAATAATTTTATGCCATTTCTAAATAAATTATTAATTATGGTAATTTAATATGATTTATATTTAATTTTAGAAACGGTTTAATGAGACAATTGTACCCTATCAAAGTGTTGTAATTTTTTTTTAAAAATTAAGATTGAAATTGCTTTACAACTCTCTTCATAGAGTTAATGTTTCTCATCAAGTTAATGTTTGTGAGACAAAATCTATATTTAAACTTGTACATCTTCAAGAAAGAAAATTTGCTAGAAATTCTTTAAGTAGACCCAAATATTGAGAACACTTTTGCAGCAAACTTTCCCATACATAGAAGTTTTCAATTGAGCAAAATTTTAAAAATCAAATATTGTATAATATTTAAATTTATTTCATATTAAGATCTAACTATAAAGAAATAAACTCAATCTGGAATTCCTCAGGTGTTGTGAGAATAACAGTAGTGATGGAAAAAGAGAGATAATTGTATTTAGTCTAAATCATCATGAAACTTTGAAATCTTTTTGTGACAATGCCTTCAGACTTTACAGTTGTTCCTAATCTTGACCGAAAAATTTCAAAGTACTTTCCATTTTCCTAATACATTCACCAACTCTAATTTTAAATGTAAACAGTTTTGCTAGGAATGATTATATGCCCTGTTGAACACGGGCAACATAGAAACTCTCACCTACCGCGTCACTATATATATATATATATATATATATATATAAATTTTAATTTTAAGTGGTAAATTATTTAAATTTTTTTTTGACCGAATTCTGAAGTAAAAACATCCCCCGTAGCATTATCGCACATATCTCCAAGAATAATATGCAAAATACAGGTAACCATCAGATAGCGCCTATAATACATTACAGTGACGAAAAGGTAAAAGTGGTGTGTATATGGATTGGTAATAATGAATTAAAATAGTTCTCCTGCTACTCAGAGAGCTACTGCTAACCCCTTTTTTTTTTTTTTGCCAAAAACGTATAGTTATGAGAGAGAAGTTGCTTTTGAAAGATTTTTTACTTCGTAGAATTATTTACCACCTGGATTGTGGACATACTCATAATGAAGTATCTGAGGAAAATAGAATCGTGCCACATCAAATCTTAGGCAATAGTTTCAAAACGGTTAACATTTCAGTCGATGTTATAGTACAGATCGACCGCGTGTTACTACACTTAATGGCGATCGATATTTGGCATTAACTTCAAAAGGAAACAAATAAACCACAGAATCAGACCTGTGGATCGCGGTAGCCTAGTGGGCAAGGTCGTGGACTCGCGGCCGCCGGGTTTCGTTCAGTCGCGGGTTCGATACTTGGCTACCAAAGACCCGCCGTGTAGCCGGGGCTGATGCAAGTTAAATCTGTTAAGGGGCCAAAGTCCTCCCGAAGGCGTGGTGCGGATGTTAGGAGAGGGGGTGCCAGCTCAGGTGTCGTCCTCGTCACTTAACGTGGTTAAAAATTACGAGATCTGTAGCCAATAGCCCTCGTGTTGCTTCTAGTGTGACGTTAATAAAAAACTAAACTAAACATAGAATCAGACCTTTCTCTCCAGCCATATTCATCCATGAGTACGATAGTTTCTAGATAAACCATCTACTTAATTTTATATGAGCTAATAGACATATCATATGTTTTCTGCTCATGGAAACTCACTGTTTCCAGTGGGTAGCCTGGAACAGATATATAATGTGAACATTGTCACAGTTGCCATGCGTGATGTTTTCCAACAAAGCCTGGTTAGCTTGCACTTGGATTTACATTGGACTTTCATTTGGTTAACTACAAGTACCCACTACCACCATGGCATCATTCAACGGGACCCTTATGATATTGCAACATTGCTCATTTCGGGAGAAATTATACTGGGCTCCAGAACCGAACGATGCTGATAGCGGAACAATGTCAGGTCAAATGTTCCGGAACCTGAATCTGGAATTACAATTGTGTTTATTTTGAGGTGCCACGAGCGAAAAATTTGTGTTTTCCTCCCCAATTTTTTTTTGTTCACCATCCAAACATTGTAAACGAATATCTTCAATATGAGGATATCACCCGAATGGAACGGCCAGCAATAACACCTAAATTTAATCCGATACAGCATGTGTGAGACATGCTTAGCCAACGAATTGATTCCTATAAAGCACCTCCTACATGTGTGCCGGAAATTTGGAAAGAGTTGCATGCTGAGTGGAGTAATCTTCTCTAAGATCATCTCGATAATGTAATATTTAGCAAGTTTAATTGTTATCTGGACTGTATTTCATCGTCTAGGAGACATAGAAGGTATTTCCTGTCATTATAAAGATGCAATGTTAAGTTTTGCTCCATTGAGCTAAAATCGAAGTCTTAAGGAATAGTATCATACATTCATACAAACACCTTCTTTTTTCATTGTTTATCTTTTTTTTTTTTTTAACAAATACACTTTATGAATAAGATTTCTTTCTTAATTTCTTTTGCCTGATTTGGCATTATCCTTAACTTATGGTCATGAATATATATATATATATATATGAATCTCAAGATTGGAGAAAAGCGAAATATCACGAAATATCAATAAAACCTTAATAAGCCTAAATACGTTTAGAAAATTTAGGAAGAAGAATATATTTCATGTTGTAACAAGAATTATTCTGTTTAGCTGAGATATCCTACGTGCCTTACTATCGTCATAAAAAATATAATGCTTAAAGTATATATGTGTGTGTGTTTTAACGTGTGTTGCGAAAATTTATTAGAATAAAATTTTTGAGAAATGTTTATTAGATTATTTAACAGGAGGAAATAGTTTTCAACCCTGGCCGCTGGTTTTTATTTCCGAGTCAAACTTTGGTTTAAAAAAGGGATAGTTTTACGTTATTATAGCAAGTTTAATTTCGTGTAGGCATTTAATAAATTTAAGCGCTTAAATTTAGTCCACATGGTTCCAGGAATATTAAGAAACAGCATTGTATTAATATGCACCATGGTGGTCTTTTCATATAGAGGTTTCCAGAGGATTTTCGGATATGTGTTTATCCCAACAAAGTGAATGTCGATGTCTTCTCCTCCTCTTTCGAACAGCGTGTTATGAATAAAAAAATGAGTTTGAGAGCTGAATCCTGCTGTCTAGACCTTGACTAATGGGTAATTTACGTACATTTCGATGCATCTCTCTCAAAAAAAAAAAAAAAAAAAAAAAACCTTAACATATATAATTATAGATATTTATAACATATATGTGTGTGTATAAATAAATATGTACATCGTTTTTCCTCTCCAACAAAATTAATATTCCTAAAAATGATGTATGTTAAATGGAAAAGAATATTTTATAATTCTAAGGTTATTTTATACCACAATTTATTATAAAAGTTCTTGAATATATTTCTAATGAGTCTTACTTTGTTGCCATAAACCTTTTGTTCTTTCAATTTCGGGATATCCTGCTCTTTTCCAGAAGAGCGCTAATTTTACAAGAAGAAGAAGTAAATGTAACTGATAAAAAATGAATCACTGAATTTATGATTGTATATTTGTTTTTGCTTTAAGTTTGCATTCAATTTTAAAAAACTAGTAAATATGTTGTTCCTGTGTTGGTCACCAAATGATTGATGCATGTGGCAACTTTGAGGATTTCCACTGTATTATTTTTTCGAGTTTTTTCTTGAGAATATTTTCGATGTTTCTAAGAATACATTGTACTCGGAATCCCAGAATTAATTTAAAATTTGTTTCAATTATTTTTGGAAATTTATTACAGCATACCTCGTAAACGAAACAATTATATGAGACATATCAGTTGAGTAACAATTAACGTTTCCAAATGTTAGCTTTCAGCATATAATATATTTTAAAAAATATATTTGCATATTTTATTTCACTTTTAATGTTTTAAAAGATTAATAGTTTTTATTGCAAAATTTGTACTGTTTCTGAATATTATATATATATATATATATATATATATATATATATATATATATATATATATAATTATTCCAAAAATAATTGAAACAAATTTTAAATTAATTCTGGGATTCCGAGTACAATGTATTCTTAGAAACATCGAAAATAATCTGAAGAAAAAACTCGAAAAAATAATACAGTGGAAATCCTCAAAGTTGCCACATGCATCAGTCATTTGGTGACCAAAACAGGAACAACATATTTACTAGTTTTTTAAAATTGAATGCAAACTTAAAGCAAAAACAAATATACAATCATAAATTCAGTGATTCATTTTTTATCAGTTACATTTACTTCTTTTTCTTGTAAAATTAGCGCTCTTCCGGAAAAGAGCAGCATATCCCGAAATTGAAAGAACAAAAGGTTTATGGCAACAAAGTAAGACTCTTTAGATATATATTCAAGAACTTTTATAATAAATTGTGGTATAAAATAATCTTAGAAGTATAAAAGATTCTATTCCATTTAACGTACATCATTTTTAGAATTTTAATTGTGTTGGAGAGGAAAAACGATGTATATATTTATTTATACACACAGACACACACATATATATATATATATATATATATATATATATACATCTATAATTATAAATGTTAAGGGTTTTTTTTTTCGTAATTTTTCAGAGAGATACATCGAAACGTACGTAAATTACGCATTAGTCAAGATCTAGACAGCAGGCTACAACTCTCAAACTTATTTTTTATTCATAATACGCTATTTACAAGAAAAATAGAAGACATTGACATGAACTTTGTTGCGATTAACAATTATCTAATAAACCTCTGGAAACCTATACATTGAAAGACCATCATGGTGCACTTTAATACAATGCTGTTTTTTTAATATTTCAGGAGCCAGATGTGCTAACTTTAAACGCGTAAATTTACTAAATACTCACAGGTAATTAAGCTTGGCATGCGAACATAAAGCTATATGTAACGTTTTAAACCTAATATTTGACTCGGAATTAAAAACCAGCAGCCATGATTGAAAATTATTCCCGCCTGTTAAGAAATCTAATTAACATTTCTCAAAAATTTATTTCTAATAAATTTTCGTAACACATTTACAAACACAAACACATTATATTCTTTAAGCATTATATATTTTTATGACGATAGTAAGGACCATAGGATATCCTAGCTAAACAGACTAATTCTTGTTATAACGTGTAATATATATTTCCATTTTTTAAACAAACTACACAACGACTTTACTCCAACCTCGACAACTCAGCTGTTTCTGGTCCGATCGACTTAAAATTTTGACACGTTTCAAGCAAAGGTTAGTACTCTAGAAAGATCTGGTTACTGGTTTACTACGAGCGCCATCTCTGGGTTAGTCTCGGAACTTATTGATCCATGTGTTATATATATATATATATATATATATATATATATGTGTGTGTGTGTGTATATATATAATATTCAAAATTCAAAAGTTATACCTTGTCGACTCGTAAGATTTATTTATACTTGTTTATTTAAAAAAAAATCTTGAACATAATATTAAATATGGCGTTTCAGGCATCTAGTCAATTCCTGAAGACTTAAGCGTTTTTTTTTTTCGAGAAATGGTACCTCTCTTTGGGAGTCTGCTAAATTTTAAAACTAAGCTTAGCGATACCCTAATTAAACATACAAATTGTGTTGAAAAATATCGGTGCGTTAAGTTATTTGTTTTGAATTCAATTTTAGGTACAAAATATATAAAATATTCACCCTTAAAATCACTTCATCACTATGCCAAGTACTTTCTTTAAAGGAAGGAAAAGTTAGTTTAATACCTTCTATTGAGTTCTAAATAGTATATTCAGTAGTTGTTCCATAATAACGCTACATTTGGTGTCCCGCAATCAAATTAGTTTAGTTTCAAATAGTTTTTTTATAGGCTATTATGTAACAAACCATTTACTCTATACAAACATATATGAAAACTCCGAAATGTCTTTAACATTAGTTGTATGTGTCAACATTCAGCTTAGTTTCTGAGATATAAATGACCATTACTGAGTTTATGGTAACGAATAGGCTAGTGTTCTTGCGAGGAAAGACTGGAATTTGTTACAGTCAAGACGTTCAAAAATTTCATATTAATCTGTACAGCTGTATATGGAACAGACTAGGTCATAAAATGTTAGTGTGCAACTAGTAGATAATAATTTTAGAAATTTAGTGGAATCCCTGAAGAATCGTGTCCAAATGTTAATAC
>BMAW01055017.1:0-17588 GCA_019974015.1 Nephila pilipes
AAATATTTTTAAAAATCGGAGGAAAAAAGTAATTCCACAGAAGCATTCATTATTTTTTGATCTTTCAGATGCACTTTATTGCATCCAAATAGATCAAATAGTAAAGATGTGAGAATTAAAGTCAGAACTCCATAGGATTAACATTAAGCTAACGAAATCAAAATGGTGGGTAGACGGGAGCCTTAAGAAAAAACATCTATTATAATTAAAAATAGAAAAAAGATATTAATACAAGTTATTTTTTAACATTTAATAAAAAAATAAAAATAATTTTTAAAAAGGAAAATCAATAACAGATAATAAATACAAAAAGTAATTAAACAAAAAAATTATTCATTTTTTACAACTTTAAGAATTAAACTATTTTATAATTTTTATATTTTGAATTAATTTTTAGAAAATTTATTGCGTAATCAGTTTTTACACAGTTCGTATTAGTTGCCCATAATTCAAAGTAAAACGAAAAACGAATTAAAGGGTTATTAAATTAAAATTGGCAGTCATTGTGTATGAAAAAATATTAAGAACTATATAATATGATTAATTTTTAGATTTCCAAAGTAAGATTCTATATACGTTATATGATCTACAACAATATTTCCATAATGTACGAGTATAATTGTTCTTTATAACTCAAAATTAAAGATTGCAGTATTTTACAATGCAAGTATTATTTGTTTCATCGAATAAACAATACTTGCTAAAAGCAATCTTGTGAAGAGAGCTAACAAAATTATAATAAGAAATCAAAAAGAAACAAAATCAATTTAATTTTACAGTGACACTGGTACTAATTTGATTTTTAAAAGAAGGTATAATCATGTCTGTTCATTTTTAAAAAAAAATGTAAAACAAGTTATTTCCGAGAAATGTGCACTGTGTTAAAAAGATTATTCTTTCTTCTCCGCCACTTACATGAAACTTAATTACACAAGAAAGATTTTCAATTCATACTTTCACATCTTCAGCGAAAATACGAACTTTCATATAATTTCAGTGTAATTTAGTTTTAAGTATATATTTCATTAGCCATTACACTTTTGAAACCCTTTAGATGTTGGAAATCTAAAGATTTTGTCCAAGCTTTTATAATATGATTATTATTTCCTCAAACTATATTCACATTTCATTTAATTAGACTTATACTAAGTAAATCTGTTTCGTAAGAAGTGCATCAAAATATATTAAGGCAATAATTTCAACTTGGAAAAAACTTAAATTAAAAAAAATTTAAAAAAAAAAAAAAAAAAAACGAAAGCATGATGAATACAATAAACTAAATTCTGCAGTTGTATTTTTTGATATCCTGAAACGATTTTATTTCCGATTTTTTCAAAACACTTCGAAGACACGCAAATTTTTTTTTTTTTTTTTTGAGGAAGGGAAGAGACTTTAGAAATAAATATTTTAATACTTACATTAAAAACATTTAACACATTCAAATTTTACATTACAAATTTGTATTTTTATAAACATTCTCAATATGGTAGAACATGGATTACCCGAAATAATTGGAAACTGTGGATTTTCGGACAACTAATTTTTCGGATGATTGATCATATACGAAAAAAAATTGTACCAGTGTCAAAGGAGTTTTATTAAACGAAGAAACTGTGATATTAAACACAGAGCTATATATATATTGAATCACACATCTTACAAATAACACAGGGAACGGACTAGCTCAATTTGACACGTTCAGAATGATCATTAATGTAGGCTTACAATCCATTTCAACAGATTTTGGACTTATCAAACGACTACTTATAGCATGTCCTTTGCTACGTAAATATATAAGCCATACATACAGGGGTTGGACAAAAATATGGAAACACCTTTTAAAAAACATGTTTCTTTGCTTAATATGGTGTAGGAAACCCGTTGGCATCCAAAACAGCTTGCAGTCTTCTCGGAATGGATAAATACAGTTCCTGTATGTGTGCCAAGGGAATATTATACCATTCTTCCTGCAAAACGGTGGCAAGTTCAGATGACGATGTTGGCGGTGGATAACGAGAACGCACTTTCCGTTCCAATGTAGACCACAAAGGTTCGATAATATTCAGGTCTGGTGACTGTGGTGGCCAGGGGAGATGGGACAAATCCTCCTCGTGCTCAGAAAACCAGTCCTGGACAATGTGAGCTGTGTGAACAGGGGCTTTGTCGTCTTGGAAGACACCATCACCATCGGGGAACAAAGTTTGTACCATGGGATGAACTTGATCTGCCAAAATGTTCACATAAGTCTTAGCAGTCATGTGCCCTGACACAGTTATCATGGGGCCAGCAGAGAACCACGATATGGATGCCCAAACCATAACAGAACCCCCGCCATGTTTCACTCTTGGCAACAAGCAGTCTGTATTATAGGCTTGAGATGGCGTTCTCCAGGCGTAAACTCGGCCAGAAGTGGGAAACAATGTGAAAGAAGACTCGTCAGACCATATTACACGCTTCCACTGCCCTATAGTCCAGGCTTTATGACTTAAACACCACCTTTTCCTGTTACGGGCATTAGCATCACTGATGAGTGGCTTCTCAATTGCAGCACGGCCAGAAATTCCCTGTTTATGAAGCTCCCTTCTAATTGTTTTGGTACTCACAGGGTTCTGTAACACAACATTCATTTCAGCAGTAACTTTTGCAGCTGTGGTCTTCTTATTTTTCGTCACAATTGCCCTTAATGATCGTCTGTCATGATCACTCAGCACACACTTTCGTCCGCGTTGTGATTTAGCAGATGATGTTTTTCCGCTTTTCAAATATGCGGAATAAATCTTCGATACAGTACCTCTTGAAACACTAAACACCTCGGCTACCTTGCTTACGGAAGCACCTACCATACGTGCTCCAACAATTTGCCCACGTTCGAAGTCTGTTAACTCTGACATAATGCAATGACAACCTCACATAACAGTACTCCGACAACAACTGAACTGTTTAGCACATTTACGAAGTTGTATAGGTGGCGTTAGTAGTCAAAAACGCCAGCGCCACCTACATATTTCATTAAAATCAATCTTTCTTTTCAAACATGCATTTTACAAGGTGTTTCCATATTTTTGTCCACCCCCTGTAGATGGCAGTGCTAAATCCTAGTTCTCTCTCCTTTTTAATTGTGCAAGTTTCTGCCTTCACTTACAAATACGCTCGCGAATTTTATGATGGAGTCACTATTCTTTTTAATGTCCGATATTATTGCCTTTCCAACTCTATAATCCCTAATTAAGTTGGATCCATTTGCACCAATCTTCAACTAGTTTAAGATTTTTAAGTTTAACGGAAACATTAAGAACAACACTATTCATTTAGTCACTATTATGAACATCAATACAACAATCTCACAAGCGAAGCTCATACACCACTGACGACGAGATTATTAGGTTGGTTGACAGAGAGGGGGGAGCATTAGTAGCTCCTAGCGGAACTTTTACATTGTGCATAAATTTGAATTTGCCGACTAGAACGCTTTTCGATTAACTGATCTTTCGGTTGATCGATATTTGGATAAGCTATGCTCTTCTGTACTTGCATTAGAAACAGTTTCTGCTACAAGAAAATGTTTTTGATTTTCTTAAAGAAAAATAAAAAAATTCCAAATAGAATTCGGGTTTATCGGCTCATTTAGTTATAACAAAAATATACATAATGCTTTTATTAAGAGTACTTAAACTTCTTTTTATCATTTAATGAAATAATATACATTTTGCTTCATGCATGTTAAAACATATTTCGTATTAAAATAACATTATCAGTGGAATCATTTTCTAAAATATCTTTTAAAAACTACGAAAAATATATATTTAAATCTCTTCAGCCAAAAACATTTTTACAAATCTTTGTAATTCTTTAATGTGTTCTACGATAACGTTAAGACTCAACCAGCTTCAGTTTTTAGAGAATTTCATTTCTTTCCTTTGAATAAATACACAATGAAGAAATAAATGTATAAAAAATTAAATTTTGAAAAAACACTTTTTCTATAATGCTCTTTTTAACCCATTAAATATCTTGTGATCTTCTTATAACTTAAGTACCTGGTTTTTTAAACGTTTTAACTCTTTAAAAAAATATTTTTGTAAGCAATATAAACATTAAGAAGTACGAGAAAAAGCAAAGTACGATTTTTTAAGAAAAATCCACTTAAAACATACTATTTTTTTTTCTCTGTTACTTCCGCAAATGAGGTTAAATTCTGTTGCGGATAAACTTAGAATACTTGTAAAAATAAAGCCTAAATATTTAGGTAGGTTAAAATTTCTATATTTTTCTAAGCGTATGAGAAAAATATTTCATCTTCATGATTTTTTCAATTTCGTTTCAGGCATCGCTTTATTTTAGCAAAGTCTGCGTATAATTGACCATCGTTTATATCACAGAAAAATGAAAGATAAAAACTATGTATACACGATCGATATATATAATAGTGATATAATACGAAGAACAATAAAAAGGCTGTCTGAATTATAGGAATTAATTAAGCAGTTTTGGTAATATATATACGTATATATATATATATATACTGAGAATTAAAATCTACGTGTATGCTTACCAGAAACCACTGTTACTTTTTTCATAAAATAGAATAGAAGCCAATTAGAATTTAATACTATGGATGTTGTTACGAGTGTAAGACTTGACAGTGTGTGAGTGTGTACTATTATTTTTAATAATTATTATTAATATATTAATTATATATTAATTAAATAACAAAATATTTTTCAAAAATTCAAATTTCTTTTTTTTTTATTCAAATAATACCTTTTAGAGTCCTTTTTTTTACAATAGAAATATATTAGAAGTACAATGAACTATATAACTAGGAATGTACGAGGTGTGGATATCAGATAGCGAGGTTGACTCAGTTATAGAAGTACACATGCGCCAAACACAAGCCATCAACAGCTATTTAGTGTGAAGTCTTCTCTTTCCAATGCAGTGCCTCTCGCTTCTGTAAGCAAATCCATACAGCCTTATCCTTCATTATCATTAGAGTTGTTTCTTTTGCACCGCCGGAAAAATGATGAGAGAGCAACAAAGTGTTGTGAAATTTCACTTGAAACTTAGAAAAACCGCTAGTGATAATGTATTGAAAAAAGTGTATGGCATTCACTGCTTAACATGTGCACGTGTTTTTGAGTGGTTTAAGCGTTTTCCAGATGGCAGAAGAAACGTTGAATGCCCGGGTTGCCCGTCCATGTGAAAAATGGATGACAATATTGAAAAATTCGGTAATATGGTTCAATCTGACCGTCGGTTAAATACTAAGATTACTAAGACTGTAGGAATTGACAAAGTATCCGTCCAGTAAATTTTACATAACAATTTTAACATGCAAAATTGTGCATAAAATGTTCACGTTAGAAGCTCGCAAAATTTTTTTGTACTGTCACTTTGAATGACATTGAAAATGTCTCAAACTTATAGTAACGTGTGATGAATCGCGTTCTTTTTTTACTTATGATCCGGAAACTCCAGTCCATGCATTATAAGAGCCAGTCCTCAGGGAGAGCCAAAAAGTTTCAAATGAGCAAATCCAAATTCAAAGCAATGATGATTGTTTTTCATGAGATTGTGTACCTTCACTAGGTTACTGAAGATCAAACTATTAATTAGCATTACTACCATCACGTTCTTACTGAACTCTGTGAAAGAACAAGAGAAAAGTAAGCCGAATTGGGAAAGGGCAAGTCATTCCGCATTGTCTATCAAGAGGTTTCTAGCGAAGTAAAGAATCCTAGAATTAGATTATCCGCCTTATTCACCGCATTTTGCGCTATGCGACTTCTATCTGTTTCTTAAGGTGAAATCTGAATTACAAGAAACAAGATTTGAGTCCATTGAAGCTGTGAAAAAGAAAGCAGCACGACTCCTGAAGGAGCTGACAAAAGACTTCCAGTACTGTTTTGAAAAATGGAAGATTCGCACTCAATGTGGTGTTAATAGAGGAGGGGTATATATTGAAGGTGATAATAAATAAATATATATGAAATTAAAATGTTTTGCAGTCTCATATCTTAATGATCACACCTTATATTTTGAAGAGCTAAATCATTATTACTACCCACATTATACTAAGTTGTTCCACCTTTGGCTCACGAAATAGTTGCAATCCGCCTTGGTATGTGTGCTACAAGCTCTTGGAAGATAATTGGTCATAGATTATACCAGATGTCCAAACAGAGGTCACACAATTCCTTAACATTCCGAGGCGGGTATATGTGAGCTCTTATTGCCGTTCCATACCATTACAAACGTACTCTCTTGGATTAAAATCCATCGAGTTAGTGTCCCAAGGCTAAATTTATTCACTTGAATTCAATGGCATGCTTTATGAACCACTGCACCTTGATTTCTACCTTATTACGTGGAACTTTGTTTTATTGGAAGACTTCATTCCTGGTGGGACAAACGCTATGCAAAAGTACAATGATATTGAAATAGTCCTTACCTTGCGGGTTCTATCACAACCAAGGGTACCAGATTCACGCATAAGAACACGCCCTAACAGCACTACTGGCCAGTTCATAACTTGCAACTATTCGATTGGATGACAAAGTACCCTGACACGACAATCTGTGTGATGAATTCGAAATCATGATTCATGCGACCACACAACTTGTGACAGTGGGCTATTCACGATTTTCTCTTCACTAACCTCGGGAACTTAAAAATAAATTGAATTGCATAAAATTACAATTTCTTCCCGACTAAAATGAAATGTAATTAGGTAAATTAGAAGAAAATAGAAGTGAAATTAATAGAATCAGAGACAATATATAAATAGAATATAGATTGAAAGGAACATGAAGGGAGACAGAGGATATCAAGCTGATAATTGGTAGTAAATTGAATTGAAATATCGTGAAACGATTCTTTGTTTGATAACTAAGCTAGGAAGTTACTGTTATCGAGAATTATTGAAATCAGAACGAGTGATTTGATAAGATACGATTTCATTTTTAAATCATAATTCAAGATTTTTGAGTTAACTTAATTGGGATTCAAGAGAGGACGACCTTATCTATGCTTCAACTACAAATAAAATATTCTATCTTGATTTTGCCTATTTTCAATTGGAATTTAACCCTTATTGAATTTAAGCTGACTGAAAGATGTTGTGGAACTCTCTTTCATTGTCCAATCATGAAGTTTCCCACCCACTTAGGAAAAAAATAGGATAATGCTTGATTAACAGAGATACAGGAGAGAGGTGTCCGTTGTACACTCCTATGTACAACAGAGACTTATGAAGTGTGAGTACTTCTATTAAGACCAGCATTGTATTCAATTGCCATATAAGCCACTGGCTTCCAACGATTTTTTCGTTTATAACGCGTAGACGTTCCTTGCCGTGGAGTCTAGTAGTAGTATTTCAGTCATGCATCCACTTTATATAATTATTCACACCTAGCGAGCACACGACGAGTTGTGCACTCTTGGATAAGCGAGTATGAAGCTGTTGGACCATAACAATTTGCCCTCAATCAAAGTCGCTCAGAACAGCAGCTTTTTCCATTATACTCAATATAATCAACAGAATGATGATTCAATATCCCCAGAAATATCAACCTGATTGCGTACCCTCAACGTTATCCTGGAGAGCTCATCGAAAAAGGAGGGTCATAATAATGTGTATTTTCAGTATATATATATATATTATAGTCTCTCTCTTAAGTTTGTTTTTAATTGGTTTTCTTTAATTTTGTCTAGGTCAAAATTTTAAAAGCTTTTTTCTCTCATTTCAAAACTCTCAACTGAGTTGAAATTTTCTGTACACGATTGGTTTGGATGACAATACGATAATTTTACTAAAAGAATAAAAATTTATTGATTAAAACTAATTACTTAAAGAATTAACTTTTACGCCAAGTATCTCGCCAAGTCTCCAAATGATTGCCAAATCCATCGTTTGATAATTTATGGTTTGTTTTAATTTTAATTACATATAGTTTAATTGATTAACATAATGCTTAATTGAGCTGAAAAGATTTACGCGTATTTATTTTCGATGATAAATTTAATAAACGTCGAATAATAAAATAAATATTAAAACTACTTATTGATTAAATTTAATTTGATTAAACGCTCCCTTTTGCTCTTAAAATTTGAGGGAAAAAATCACATTACGCAAAGTGTGAAGTTTGAAAGAAAACCCATGTTGAAAAAACTCGTTTTTTACCAGCGTTATTTTACGCTACATCCAGGCTGGGCATGTTTTCTACTTAATAGTTAAATCCGCCTTCGATATAGTTACAATTCAACTGCTGTCAATTAAATATGGAATCAATGGTCCCATATTTCATACTGGAAAAATCCAACTTAAAGAACAGATGAGTAATGCTAGCATTCTACAGTGCAAATATCTAGTGTATGAGCATCACGGATCGTATAATTATATCACATTAGGGAGCCTAACAGGAGCCAGACTATCTTTAGATCAGTGGTTTCCAACGAGATCGTTGGGTGTTGATGAAATCCAAGAGGGTATTTTGGCACCAGATTTACTTAGAGGGTGTTCAGGACTAACTGCCGCCCCATAGGCAATACACACGAAAAGCGCTGAAAAGCTTGATTAATACTAAAAATAATCCAAGAAATAGTCAAATATGCAAGATTAGTAGTAAAAGAAGGTGTTTGTACAGTATAGCTTTGTTCCCAATACTTTATTGACTAGCACATGAACGAGCTGGTCCATGCGCAGTGAGCCACAGTCCACATGCTCGGACACGATCAACAAAGCATAAATTTAAAAGTTTGGACAGGTCACGATAATATTAAGGCTCCCAATCGAATGCAATTTTCAAGACCACGTACCAATTAAAACTTTGGAAATTAATTTAAACTTTGTAAAAATGGTATAAAATTTTAACTATATTTAAATTAAATAAAAACATCGGTAAAAAATGAGTTTTTTAAACAGGGGTTTTCTTTCAAACTTCCCACTTTGCGTAACATTATTTTTTATACCTTAAATTTTAAATAACATTCGCCAGTCTGTAACATTCACCTGTCTTGAAGTTGAGGAGCAATATTAGCAATATTACGAATATGAGTTGATGCTTCACTGTAACGCTTCTAAAAAAAAAAAAAAAAGGAAAAGTAGATTAACAGAGATTTTACTCCAGTTAACGAAAGAGAGCTTAAGTAATGACCCCTTTACCTTTGCGCCGAATTTAACGAATATTTGGCGACTTGGCGAAAAACATGGATTAAAATTTAATACTTTGAACAGTTTTAATCAATTAATTTTTATTAAAAATAAATAAATTATCGTATTGTTATCCAAAACAATCGTGTATAAAAATTTCAGCTCAATTGGGGTTTTTTAAAATGGGAGAAAAAAGCTTTTAAAGTTTTAACCCAAACATAGTTACAATGTGAGTAGAAGAAAACCCATTAAAAATAAGAAACTGGGTTTTTTTAAATGCGATGTACACAATTGGGTAAGTTCTAACTTAGGAAATATCTGTAGCGTTACTAAGCAGATTTCATTTAACCAATTAAAATAGAAAAAATTATTCGATTATAATAGATACTTTCGCATTTAAAAAATCGGATTCTTTTAGAAATCTAAATAAACGACTTCCATCAGTTTAAAACAAAGATACGTTAGCAGAACATATTACATTTTTAAAAACTATCTAAATCCTACTTAAAATCAATACTTACCACCAAAGAATTATTTTTATATTAAATTAAAGGAAGTACTAAAACAATAAAAAGCAAACTTTATTTTTTGTCTTGTTTTGTAAGCAGATAACCCCTTTTTATCATCGTTAAAATTTGCTTTACCACTCTACAAGTATTTCCGTCGTTTGAAAATTGGATCAATGGAGAATTTAAAAGAACTCTGAATACATCAAATGAAGTCCATTAATTACTATTTTCAAAGATAAGCTTGATGTTCATTAAAGTAAAGCCACGATAAGCTATAAATTTATGTGGATTACATCTTGATATTTATCGCCTAATTCGTTCCCAAACGATGTATTTAACTTATGCAATAAAATCTCAGTGAAAAATGCTTAATCAACTCGTTTTATAATTAATACAACATCCTTTTAATACCTTTTGACTTATTTATGGATGGTGATGTAAATGCTTATAAGAGTTTAGTATTAAGTGTAAGGAACTCATCTTATTTTTGTAAAAATGAGATGCGTCAGATTTGTATACAGTAGAAATAAAATATTACTGTAGATCAATTATGAGATAAGAAAGTAAAAGTAAAATATTACTTCGCAATACTTAAACTTATATGACTGTATTAATTAAAAAAATATATTATTTAATAAGAATAAATATATTTTTTTTTTCCTTTAAAATTGAAGATAAACTTAAATTTTCAATAAATTTGCTTATTTTTACAATAAACTTTAACAAAAAAAAATATAGAAGCTTTTCTTTATTTTGTAAATTGAACCAGAAATAATTTTTGGGGACAGCAAACAATGTCCCTTTAAATGATTTAATCTATAATACAGTGGCATTTATTTAGTTTTTATTTTTGGTGTATACAACGGTCCATCTTGAATTTTCTTTTTTGTTCTATTTTATTAAACATTCGAATTTCATAACAAGATAACACGTAATCGAATAATGTTAAATATGGTTTTTATAAAATTTAATTTAATAAATAGTATAAGTATATATTTATTCAAGCACAGCCAGTAAAATATTTTCATTTAATTTATTATGTATAATGAAATAAACTGTTTCCCAAGCACGCGTTAAATGTTACAAAATTTAAGAAATACATTTGGAACATTATAATTGTCTAACATATAATAAAAATTGAATGATATTAAGATGTAGAATAAAATACTCTATAAAATGAAGTTCTTTTCATTTCAATCAACATGGTAAACGATGAGAAAATTTCCAATATTTAAACTTCTTCAGAATAACTATGCTGATTTATTTAACACTTTTATCAAGATGACACGAAATTCACTTTGGGCCGATAAATTTCATTGGAGAAAAGGCTCAAATCTAGTCAAGGTACGCAAAAACACCAAGTTGGATAATGGGAAAATTCGTTGTGAGCCATTAAACTCCATTGGAGATAATACTCAAGTCTAGTCATGAGTTCGGATGCACAAAAAACCAAATAGGATATTGGGAATATTCGCTGTGAGCCATGGGGGATAATACTCAAGTCTATTCATGGGTTCGAGTACAGAAAAGCACAGAACAAGGTAATGGGAAAATTTGCTGAGAGCCTTTTTAGATAATGTTCAAATCTAGTCATGGGTTCGAGTGCAACAAAACACCGAGTAGGATAATGAGAAAATTTACTGTGAGCCAATAAACTCCAATGGAGATAATGCTCAAGTTTAGTCGATGTTTCGAGTACCTTTTTCTACTACATTAAATTGAATTATGCTTCAAGTGATACAGTAGAAATAGAGTTAGATACCACCTTCAGATGTTACCCTTTTCTGGTGGTTGTAGAATATTTTGAAATGTTAGGTGGCGCTGCGAGCACTGCGAAAGTTTTTGTAACTCTCCCGTATCAGATAAGAATAAAGTGTGACGCTCACTCGCGGTAACTTGAATCGGCTGAGCTACAGAATAAAAGAATTTACTTGAAACCTGAGAGTGAGAATTTTTTTAATCGTAGCTCAAAATAAAACGTGGTTCAAATATCTCTCAACTGAATAGAAACGTTGAATCAGAATTTATTAACCAATTAGTTAATTAGCTCGTAATTTAAAATCCCTTCCAGAGTTAAAGATTAATCATTAATTAAAGCAAATACGGTTTTTCACTTCATATTGATCAAATTTTTTAAAGTCTATATTATGAATTTAAAATTTATTTTTTAAAACCCAAATATGTTACTGAAGAAAATATCTTTTAATCAGTTCCTACAAGAATAATAACATTTGCATACAAACATAATCATAATCTATTGCATCAAAAACTATCTCAATATCATTGCTTAGTATGAATATTCATCCAACAAAATATGAAATAAATTAAGAGTAATATGTAGCGTTAATGAATCTGTTTTCCTTTTATAATCTGAAATATATTTTTTCGCTCATAATTACACCTAAAATACTCGATTCTAGGAATTCATTCGTTAATGTTGTTTCAATGTATTTCAGATTTTTCCCTGGAAAAGCAATTTTAAGTTTATGCGTTTTATCAAAAAACTTTTAAAGAAATTTGAAATAAATAATCTGGTATTAAACGACATTACTAATACATTAGTATTAGTAAATTACATATATTTAGGGTGAACTGTATCTTTTAGAGGTTTCTTACGTGTAATGCTATTTTTGAATACAATCGAGAGGAGAGAAAAAGATATATATGCTGAATTCACGTCGTGAGCACACAGGAAATATAACTGTTCGTCCTCTTTTTGTAGATGAAGTTAAATTGGGATGCGATTTTTAGATTTGAATATAAATGTCTAATTCACATCATATTCATCATGAACATCCTTAAGTTGAATTAGTTATTCCAAAAAAGTGCAAAACTTTAAGCTTCTCAAGTGGCTTAGAATAAATTCAAAATAGATAGGACGATTTGTTATGCAAGAATGAAAAATCTTGTGTTTGAAGTAATTAGTGTGCTTCTTGTAAAATATATTACATCGATTCACTTACACATATACGAATACATCTGAGTTCATCGAAAGCTCCCTTCCAAATCTTGCATTCATATTATAAGGAGGATAAAAGATAAAAAGAAAATACATTCAAATTCTTTATCATTCTTACAACTGCTAATTGGTGCAATTATCGCTCATTTGGCGATTTTTTCTCGAAATTCAAAAAGTATTTCAGGAAATTCTTTTATTATACTATTATATAGAAGTTAAAATATTTAAAATAATATTTTTTTTCTCTCCATGCTTAAATTTTTTTCATCATGAAAAGAAAGAAGGATTTCAACTAAGCCGATTTCTGAGAAAAGAGTAAAAAAGTCTTTTTTGTATCTCTAAATGGTGCCTTTGGGTCTGTGTTTGTAGACGAAAAGAGGAGGGGGATTTCTATAGAAAATGCACCTCCCAAAATTACAAATTTTATTTTTTATGGTATCTTAATTATTTTTCTTTAATAATCTTCATTTTTGTATATTTTATTACTTGATAAATTATATCAATACTTGAACAGTTTTAAATAGGAGAAATAAGACTAATTTTGCATATTATTTACTTTTTACCAAGTGGTAATTCTAAACTATAAAATTGCTTCTTTCATGATGCTGATGATTTGCTCCCCCAAAATTAATTTCAGGGTACACTCCTCTGTATTTTATTATAGTACTTCTCAAGCTGAGAGCTTGTAATACCTGGTGCCGTGAGTGTTCTGCCTTTAAATCCAGGAACTAATTGAGTATGTTGGATATATATACAAAGGTATTCTTATAATTTATACGTATCATGTAATAATCAATTACTAAATATCGTACTTGTTTTACTTTCTTCCTCGAAATTTACCAACTTATATGTAGAAACCTGTTTTTTGGGAATATGTTAAATACATTTTTAATACAATTTGCACACTAGTTTAACTAATCAGTCTCGTCGTACATTTTAATCAATTACTATGTCTAAAGTCGAATTTTTAGGATACTTTTAATCATCGAATTCTTCCAGTATCTTTCTTCCTTTTGTCAGCTGATTTTTCAAAATAAATGTTATTTATTTATTTTTTGATTTTTACATGAAATTAAGGTCTTTTCTGATAATCTATTATTTTATAAAATACTCAGCAAAAAGATCGTACTGATTAAATAAATTCAAACAACAACAAATCAAGAAGTAGAAAGGTTAATTCCATCAAGTGCAAGGCCTGGGACTCCAAGCTTAGCACTTAAGAAAGCGCAATCGAGTTGAAATTTTGGACACTCGTGCATTTCATGTAATTGCTTTTTAATCTAAAATTTCCAAATTAAAAATAATTAAATAAAGGTAAATTAAAAACATTTTTCAATCAAACTCTTATCTAAAGCTGACTAAAAATATTTAAAAAACTTTTTAAAGTAAAATAATACATAATTTATAAAAGCTTGAAGCGTTATTACTTCTTTTGATTTCATGTATTAGTAAGTAGCTGTGGTACTTAATTTTTTGATTAACCAGTTATTTTTGTTCAGTACTAAAACTTTTATAAATTATGCGTTATTTTACATTTAAAAAAATATTTTTATGCCTTTTAATCAATCTTTAAGTAAAATCTTGATTTAAAATTATTTGTTTTCCCTCATATTTATTAAATCTTGAAGCAATTTTGTAAAATCCTTGTTCAAAACAAGCTACGACCTAAGGCTTGAGGTAGAAATAAATCGAATTTTATTTAATTACTTTTTAAAAAAACGTAAAAGTATAAAGTTTTCTCAACAAAACAAAATAAACAACTTAAAACTAATAAATAAAGCTGCAAAAATAAATAAAATATATGAAAAATAATAACTGAGAGAATGATAATAAAAGAAATTAAAAGGCGAAAATAATTTAAAAATAATCAAATAAAATAAATAAAAAGTAAATGTTTAGAATATTTAATGTTTCCTAAATAATCCTTCAATAAAAATATTAGATTCACGTTCTATTTTTGAAGTTCCTATAAAATTTCTGGAAAAATTAAGATTTTAAGCAATTTTGTTTAATTTGTGCATTATTAGGGATAAAATGAAATAAATGAAAAAATTTTAATTTCGAAATAAACTAAAAATTTAATCAGGGTTGATAAAATTTCAGACTTCCCAATATGTTGTCCATCCTTTACTGCTACCTCTAAAAATAAAAATTTAAACATTTCTAACTCACAGTTTCTGTAAAGAGCCGTCAATTTCAATTTTGTAGCTGTATGTGTGCTGATTTAAAGATAGATAAGCTTAAAAACTTTTTCATTTTTTCTTTTAGAGCACATAAATTTCTTCAAACTTTTCTAGTTTTAGCTCAGGCTGCCATGAAAATTGGTGAATTCAATATTCTAGATAAATTTGTTATTACATAAAAGTGTCAAATGGTGTTAAATATTATATTTTTATTAATGTTTAAACAAAATACTTCAATGCAAGCATGGGAGTCTAATGAATTATACACTCTTTGTGAATATTTTTAAACTTCAATTGACATTTTATTTTAAAAATTTTATATAATTATTGCAATTTTATTCGATTTGAAACTAGTAAACGTTCTCTCTTAACTTCTCTTCCACATCTTTATTTCAACAATCACACATAATCACTTGCTGAGATAGTCGATAAAGTAAGATTACTCTCAAAAAACACATATTTCTCATACATACGAGGATGACTCAAAAAGTACCTGTTTTTTAAAATAGATGGCATTGCAAAAGCAAGCTGGTGTTACCATTTTGTGCTGTCATCTATTAAAAAGATCCAAAACGAATTTGACATTGATTCATTGGTTAGTTTTGATTCGGCAAAATTTGAATGATGCCAAGTTTAGATGTCATCGCCATTTTATGTCGAATTGTCATTGATGACAATTCGACACAAAATGGGTTGCGAAGAGCGTTATATTCGTAAACCTTTCAGAAAAAGAAAAAGTAACAATACTACTTACCTTATTCCTTTTCTCTTATTCTTGATGCTTCATTTCCTATTTTAAACCAACCTATTTGAAAATTTTAAACCTACCATTTCCTATTTGAACCAACCACCACACGAATAGAAATAAAACTATAGAAATAAAAAATGTCAATCTAATAGAATAATCTCTTAAAAGTCCACAATACTTTTTTGTAGATACAATGCATATCTTCTGGTAATTTTGTACTGTAAGGAACTGATCTTACGAGAAAAAATCTGCTTTAAAAAGAATAGAAATGAATCTGTTTTTTAGGTTTAAAATTATAAACAACAGAAATAATATTTTTGTCAAATATGAATGAGTGAATAATAGAATAAGACATCATTGATTTATTTTCTATCAATGTTTTTTACTCTCAACAATCTCCAACGCATCTGTTGAAGATAATTTGAATGTTTTGATATTGAAATGCACACTTTATTGTTCAAATTATTAGAATAATATATAAAATATTTTTATAAGTACACTATACATACAATATGAAAATAAAATGCTTAAAATTAATTTTTAAAAGTCACTTTGTTATAAGAATATTCTTTTCTTAGGAAAAGCAATTTGGTTTTCACAAAATACTCAAAATAATGAATGTTTATCTTTCTAAATTTGGTTTTTTTATCCCTTTATGGAGCATCATAAATTACATTTATTTAAATACTTAATGTCTGAAAAAAAACAGAAATTATTTACTTCTCTTATTCATTAAACATCTCTGCAGTTTCTTATATTAGGATCCAAGACCTGACTTATAGTCCGGAGGAGTAGCTATGATGCTTTGCACGGTACTACAACTTCAAGAGAGAGATAAACGTAGTGGTGTTTCGACGTAGATGGAAGGGGCCAGATGAGATAAGACGAGTTCAGGAGATTCGCTTTGAAACCTAATTGCCTGCTGACGTTAAAGCTGTGATGACGAGACTGAATGAATTTGCCTTTGTGTTTTATGCCCTGTCCTTCGTCAGCGAACAAACTTGCAGTGTGGTTGGCAACATGAATCTTTACACGCACCACAAGGGTTCGATCCAACTTGCTTAACCAAACTTCAGTGTTTATTTTCAAAATGAACTGACTATTTGAAAAATTGCATTTGTGTGATTGCTACGTTGAAATACTGTGGATACCCTTTTATGACGAAGAATTTCTGTGAGTACAAAATTTATTTATTTTCTCTTTAAAATGTCATTTCTTTCGAGATAACGAAAGGTCGACTTAATAACTTAGCAGAAGAATTAGACTAACTTGACCCCAATGCTAAAATTGACTTACTGAAGTTAATTACTAACGATAAAATTATGACGAAGATTTTACAAAAAGACTGTTTAGACGTTACAATAATGAACGAAGGAGAGGAAACAAAGAATGAACAAAGAAGGGACGAACAAAGGAGGGACGAGAACATGAAAAAGGAAATGGGAATATGAACTAAAAATTAGAATTAGAATCAAAAGCTGGTACTTTCAGAGATGGAAATGTACCTTTAATCCGTACCTAAGCTAAATCTAACAGTTAATGCCGTGTTATGATGTTGAAAGGATATATGTTTACCTTTCTTGAGACAGATAATCCGAATTGCTATTCAAACGATTGGGTAAATACATTTATTACCTTTGCTTCCCCAGACATAGTAAGATGTAGCACGCGAACATCCGGAAGCCAACGACTACACTCATGTTAAGAAATTATTATTGCAACGATTTAAATTGAGTCCTGAACACCAGATTAAAATTTTTACCACAAAATCAATCGCCTTCTTGGCGATTTTGCATTTGAACTCCAAATTACTTTGATGAATGACGGAGAACTGGGCCTAAATATTAAAACTTTGAAGAAACAACTTTTGATTTCAGACCAGTTAAAGCAAAAATACCTCCAGTACATATAATCTTTATAGATGAATTGCCTAAAATAACAAGAATCGACGTCTTAGTACAAAATTAGACGATTATGAAATTGTGCGACGTACTTCAAAAGGAAGCAAACATACTACGTAACTGAACGAAGGCTACCA
>BMAW01055019.1:9045-20698 GCA_019974015.1 Nephila pilipes
GTGGGAGGTAGTTCAGCCGAATTGCACGTAGTCCGTTAAGCTAAAAATCAGCTCAAATTACTGCCCTCCGAATCAGGATGCTAGTTGTACAGTCAATTAAAGGATCGTGTAACGCTTGCTGCACCATGCGGGTTTCAGAAGCCGTACAACTACAAGAGTACCATTGTTCATTGCATGCCATCAGATAGCAAGAGATCACAGTAAATGGATTGGGCAAGGGATCACAGTGAATGGACACTAGCCCTTTCACTACCGGAGGAATAAAAAAAAGTGCTTCTCTGGGCTTGATGGCTTCTTATCGCGGAGTGTCATGCTGTGCCGAGACGATTTTAGATATTAAGTCTAATTTGCAAAAAAAAAAAAAAAAAAATTCCTCTGAAATCGACTATTTATTAGAATATTATGGTTTTTGCATATATTATTTAATATGCATTATACTTAATATATACGAAAGAAAAAAATATTTAATTGATAATTATATGTTTTATATATAAAATTATTACATAAAAATCCTTTCTTTTAAGAAAATACAAAATATACTTACATTTGTTACATAAATTTCATGGTGTAATGATGTACTATTACATGGAATATTAAGATATAAAAATGAGCCTTGTTAAGCTGTATGGTATTTTTTAAGACATTCTTCAATGCATAGTCCAACGTCATATGTTTTACACGCATATTTTGTCAACTTTTGACGTTTCACGCACGATTACGTCCCACCATTGCAAAGAATTTTAAATTGTACAGCCACACGTAGTATATAGTTTGAATTTTTCAAACTTTAATTTTTTTTGAAAATGAAACAACAGGAACTACATATTAAACTACTACTTGAAGGGAAATACCGACAAAAAATTATTGATGATATAGGCGCGTTATATATTGAAGCGAAACAGATTATCCTACTATTACTGGAAGAAAAATATGCGGTACTATAAAGAACCACGTAAGCTAATCTATAAATACAAACTCGGTGACTAAGTGGCTTTACAACGCACCCAAAATGGAACCAGTTTTAAACTTGGATCCTATGAAATCATGAAAATTCACCACAATGATCATTATGAAGTACGGATCTTTAGAACATGATAAAGTTCCAAATAGAACTTCAACTGTTGTAGAAAAAAATGTAACAGGGGAGTTGAAGATAAACCTTAATCAAAATCATTAAAGGATATTTTTTTTTGCTTTTTGTTTATTTTTTTTTCTGTTTAACATTTGTTATATCTTATCAGATTTATTCTCTACTTGACTATCATCAACCTAGCCGTCTATTTCTTATGTGGATATTCTTTTTTCCTGAATGAGTGGCAACGAACTCCGCACAGGAAACAGAACTGAAGTGAGTAAAACCACTGTTCGAAGAGAACATCGAACAGATGAACCAACACGAAACGAGATGAGTAAAATAAATTTGAAAATGATGGAAAACGACCAACTTAATTTGTTGATCTCTCCCTTTTCTTATTTTTAATGATATGCTATTGTTTCTACCGTCCTAAATCTTTTTTCCTCGTTTAATTAAACTTTTTCCGTATATATATATATATATTATATATATTATATATGTATATTTACATGCACATATAATATATTATATATGTATATCTATATGCATATACATACATACATACATATAAATCGTGGCGGACTTTGGAGGGTATTGAAATGACATTGTGTAAATTGTATCTGATATCTAAAGAAATTTTTATATTATACTGGTTTCTCAATGGAATCTTTGTTTAATGATTTTATTTGTATGTATTTTTAATAATTATAACTTGGAATAAGTGCTTACTTTAATATCTTTTAGTTTGGAGACTTATTCAAAAAGGTGGTCTTGTACATGGGGACAATTGCCTTTCGGGACATTCATGAATTTTTGAACTTTCGTTTCAAAATAAATCCACCACACAACATTAGGATTACATAGTCAGCTAGTTAGTTGTCTATTTGTGAAGATATTTTGAAACATTTCTGTATTTTTACACATTTACAACCACATATTTCACTCAATTGAATTTTAAATAATTATAACAGATAAGATTCTTATCATTCAATATGATTTCTGGTCATGATTGGCTTATTGGTGGATTTTCATTAAATATTCTATATTGAAACATGTTATACTCAAATTAGTTAAGTACTATTGACTTCCAAAATTTATCTGGCAACATTGCATGGTGGTGGATATCATCACTTAAAAGGCTACTTAACCTATTGCACTCAGATTCATGATCACTTGTGAAAGATATGATCTTTTGAATCTTTGCCTTTACAACTATGAAATTTGAATTGAATTTTGCTGAAAAGCACGGATTTGGTATGTAGTTTTTAACTGGAAATATTTAATTATAAAGTTTTATTGTTTTGAAAAAAATCTTAAATTTTTAATTGAATAATTGTAATCGGATATTTTTAAATGGATAAGTTTTAATTGTTTTTTTTCTTCTTTTTTTTGTTTTTGAAAATAATTAGTAATTAAGATGTGATAAATTACAACTTGAATTTTGGAGTAATCAAATTTTACCCAACAAGATGCATTGGAGGAGGGTTGGTACCATAGAACTAATTTAACCCCACAATTCAGTCCCCAGTCTGAATATGCATGTTTTGTTTTGTTGGGTATTCGAGTTATTCGATTTATTCTTTGGTTCAAATTAGTTTCAAATTTTATTCATCTCTTAGTTTCAAATTTGATTTAATTTCAACTTTTTTACTTAGTTCTATAAATGTGTTTTTTTGTTGATTATGGATTTTAAATGTTCTCTTCCTTTTATGATTTTTAATGATAAATTCATTGCTTTATCTTATATATATATATTCTAACGAAGTTTAATAATTTTCTTTTTCTTTTATATCATGTTCAAACTATGTTAAATGATTGCTGAATACAACAATAAGGAAAATAAAGATACTAGTTTAGTGTTTATTTACATGTGATGTATAAATTAAAAATGATATGTTCCTTATAAATGAATGTTTAATTCAATTATATTAGGGTTTTACGAAAAGCACAGAATTACAACCAATGCTACCAACAGTTAAGAATTACAGTTATAAAACTGAAGAATTTACAACCTATTTCAACTTTAAAAATAAAACTTTACAGGAAATAAAAGTTTAAGCGTTCAACTCAATGATCACTAAAATAGTGAGTGATATCCAATTGTATGATATGGTGAGTCAATCGCAGAAAAAATGACGTGTTTGCCCTTAAACAGGGAACCCCAAGTTTCCTTAAAGTAGCTTCCTGTGATTTTAAAACGTTTTTCTGAATTTCACTTGGTGTGTGTGTGTCATCAAATTTTCGATCTTTGATTTAACTAACTTCCCATCAAGTTTGAGCTTTGAAATTTTGGGAATCGTTTGTACTCGCCTAACAAGGCGATATTTAGACATTTGCGACAAGTTTTAACTAATATTTCAATTTTAATAAGTCAAAATATTCTTTCCCCTCTGCGCTTTTAGGATTGAGGAAAAAATTTCTTTCTTCCACTGGAAACACCGGGCACTCCCCACGCCACATGAGGTATCGTAAAACTAACAAAGGGGAGATAGTAAGGGTTGCTGACTTTCAGTCAGTAATCATTCGCAAGAAAGAAAGATTCCAATATTTGGCGCTGTGTCATATCACAATAATTTTTTCTGAATTCTGGTTCCCATTTTTTTTAATAGAATGACTTACAAACTTTCAAATGCATGTTTTGATTTTATGAGTATTATGAATTTTTTAATACGCTCACAAATGTCTCTTTTTAAGTAAATTTTAAAGTTAAAAATAACTAACAGTTTTAACTAATATTTCAATAATTTTCTTTAATAAACTTTGCCACCATATAAAAACGTTGGTTTTTATATCGAATTATTTTCATTGTGGGTAATTAAAATAAAAATGTTTTTCCTCGACCACTAATGACATCAACGAATTAAAACAGCGAATAACTGTTGGCATTCATTCAGTAACATGGATCATGAATAAAATGTAAGGATGAACTAAATTATGAACTGTATATCGTTGTATAATTTTATAAAACTTATCGTTTTATTTTTAATTTAATTTGTTCAAAAAGTACATAATTTCTCAATTTTCGTAACAGTAATTCTTCACAGTTTGAATATTCCTTTGTAATCACTTTGAATAATCTATTTTTGTGAAATAAATTTGGAAAACTTGCTTTTTTATTTTTTACTGAATTTCTCTTCAAATTTCAAACACTTATGCACTGACTTATAACAAACTTTTGTGCTTTATGTTCCATACATTTTGAATCGATCTCTAGAGATTGTACAAAACCTTGCGGAAAAATAAATCAGGAATTTAATTGTATGAATAAAGAAAGCATTTAGATGAAATTTGTCTTTTTCACATTACAATGTTTTTCTTCTTTCTTAATACTCTAAGAATTCGGTATATATTATTCTACTGAATTCTTGGGAAAGAAACTTAATCAAGTCGCTTAGATTACATTAAAAAATATTGTGGGAAGATGTCTTTTGTACACCTAACATTAAACAGTTTGTAAAAGGTATTCTGACCCTGGAAAATAAGCTTCATTGGAATCAGGAACTTTAATTCAATCATATAATGCTAAGTGTACGAGAAATTCGGTCAAAGTGATCATCACGTGGGTCCGTGAAGCATGAAATTATCTTACGTAGCCTGAACAGAATCTTCTAATCTATTTTCCTGTTTCATTATCTTCCCGAGATAAAATATCTTCCATTAATAATTCAATTTCACTTGCTTCTGCCGTTAATGTTATAAATAGTATGTTCCGAGACTACTCCTAGTATCTTGGCGTAGTCTATCCTTAGTGTGTAGTATAATGTATTGTAAACAAACTATTCTAAATTTATATCCATCACGTTTCTCCTTTATTCGCTAATTTTCGACAAGTATTACCATTACATAGATCAAAAGTTGTGTACATTATGTCGTATCCATGAGCAAAATACTTTAAAATCCAATTGCGGCTATTCTACTATTTGAGATGTTATAGAGACCAAATTTTAATGCAGAAAAAGACATGACTACCTTCTATAATGTAATGTTTATTTTTCTCTTTCAGAAAAGTCATAATGAGTTTACAGTTTCATTTAAGTACCAGGACATTCGAAGAATTCTGGAACATTAAATGTATGATTCCTTGCTTTTATGATATATATCTTTGCAAATTCTTAATCGAACTTAGATTTTTTGTGTGTGTTTAATAACAATATTTAATACTTTTTATCGAACTATAAAATAATGTTTTTCATCATAAAGATTTTTTTCTCTCTCATTTGAACATGGATATGTTTTTGAGCAATATTTGCATTTAGGTACCATTTTTTAAAAATAATATTCCATAAATATACAAAATATTTTACTCATCATATAGAAGATTATACACAAAATATAGTGAACCTACTCTTTTCGAGATATTTATGTATATTTTCTTTGAAAAAATGATAGATCTTCCTAATTTTGGAAATATTAATTTTTTTTTTCATGTACAATATTTTTTTCTTCAAAATTAGATATTATTTACAGAAAAAAATATTTTTGGTTCATTGTATACATAAGTACTATATATATAGAAACATAAACATTATGGAATATGCAAATATTTCTCGGAAAACATGCCCATATTCAAATGAGAGGGGGAAAAACTATTTACGACAAAAAAAATTAACTTTGTAGTTCTATAAAAATATTGAAATATCGTTACCAAGCACACAAAAAAAATCTAAGCTCTACTAATAATTTGCAAAGATATATATCTCAAAAACAAGGAGTCATAGATTTTATGTTCCAGAATTCATCGGATGTCTTGGTATCCTTAATGTTATTCAATGTGCAAATATTTCATGATTTTAAAATGACCGTAATATATTACATTGGATATAGCATCAAATTGAAAAAGTTTTATTTGTCAATTTCTAAGCCTAGATGATTGCTTTGAATATGTTTTAACCTTTCTTGACCAAACACCTTTCAATAAGGCGCAAAATAGTAGAATTGATATTTATATGGTGATCAATTCAAAAGAGTTCCAGTTTGTTTTTTGTATTATCCACATCTATAATATATGTAGCAAGACTTTCAACAACATTACTTCTTTAAAAAGTCTATATTTAATGTACGAGTGTAATTTGTTTCAATTTCTAAATGCGAAATCTTGTTTTTAAAACATAAATTCGCATAAAGATCATGAGTAATTTTTAATCCGATTCTGCTTAAATGATTTGAATAAATCTTCGGCTTCTTTGAACGTTTTTTTTTTTTTTTTTTATTTTTGTAAGTTCATTTCGTAAGATTAAGAATGGTAGTAATAAAAAACGACTGCATGAACTAATTCTTTGATTTAAATGAATTTTTGAGTGTACTTAGACGTAAATCAAACTTTTATTACTTTATTGGAGACAGAGGTTCGTTACTGCTAGATTCAGCAACACGGAGCCACTCCCCTTGTGTCAAATCTAACAATGAAAGAACTTAAGGAATTCTTGAGGACCGTTTAATTTCAATTGACCTCTGGCCCCCAAGGTCACCAGATCTTGTTCTCATTAAAAAATTGTGTGAGTTTTATCTCAAATATAGGGTTTCCTGAAAAGTCGTACAAACATTGTTGAATTAAAACAAATCATAACTGAAGAAATATCCTCAATAACATCAACAATGTTGAGAAATGTGTCAAAAAACTTGGTTCCACGTGTTCATGTTTGCATTCAAACTGGTGGAAAACATTTTCAACATTTGCTCAAAGGATTGATAATGTAAAACTTTTGAAGTAAATCATGTTTTACAAAAATAAAATTATCACAGGATTAAGTAATTTTGTGCGTCTCCATTCTGAAGGAGCTGTAGGACAGTGATCATATTGAAATCCTAAAGATCTAAATCCCATCCAGCATGTGCGGAACTTTCAGAAAGAACTGCAATTCCGTTATTTACAACCAGTAATGATTCTGGAGTTCCGATTAGTGGCTGCAGTGACTTAACAAATCAATGCCAATATCATACTTAGCATTGTTGGACGATGTGAAACCTGCATAAAAATCAGGATAGATTATATCCTCTATAAAAATAACGATGTTTCTGGCTGGTCACCTGTCATATGGATGTTTCATTCGTTAGTTGCATTGTGCTCCGTACTACTTTTTCAATAAAGCTCCTTTTTATTAAGACTACCAATCGTCTTCTTTTGAGAAGACAGTCCTTCTTTTGTAGGTTCTGTCCTTCTTCGAAAGGTGTCATCCTTTTCGATATTTTAAAATTAATCTATTAATCTCTCTATGCAGATATACCGAGCCAAACAGTTAAGCAAATACTGAACACAAAAACCTTTTCGGATACTCAAAAGTTAGACGTTCCATGGAGTCCACATTTGACACTCCATAGTAGATTCTATGGCTAATGAAGGATTGTAAGACAGACAATAGTGTTAAACTTTAAAAATTATTCTACTGACATAGAAATAATTCGTGATCTTTCATTTCTAATTACGTTGCCTTATAATAAAATCAGAATTAATATTATTAAAAAAGGTATACTCCTCATTATACGTTTTATCATTACTTATATCCATAGTAATTTCTAATTTATCAAATCAGAAAATATTTTGAAAAAAAAATTAAATCAGTTATTATCTAGAGAAATACATTTGCTCAGCTAAATATTTTATAATTAAAAACTTACATGTCTAAGACAGTTTTTTAATAATATACTTTCGGCAATTTAAGGTATCCGCCTACCTTTGAAGATTATTTTTTAAATAATTGAAAAAAATAACTTTTTAAAAGCATTACACGATAAGATATGGCTACAAATTTAAAATACAATGTAAAATTTGCATAAATTAATAATTGTTTTAATATTTCAGCTCAAAAAATACATAAAAACAGCATTAAAATGTTACTTGTGCAAAACACCAAAGCTGAAATTTAAATAGAGATATTTCAGTTCTGTAAATTTTGTTATGATTAATTAAATCTAATTTAGGGTGTGTGCCTCTTTCACAATTATAACCCTGAAAATTAAATATTTATAGGATGTCGTACTTTAACATACAGAAAAACCGTACAAATTTGTGATAAGTTTTGACTTTTATCATCAATAAAATGCAAAGTAATCGCATTATAACAATACGAGAGGTTCAAGTCCTGAAATAACTTTCGTAGAGTATTCCATGAAAGTTTCATAACATTATATGTATAAGTTTTTTCAATACCTCTTTTTGCATAACTCTTTTTTTTTTTTTTTTTTTGCGCTGAAGCAAAAATATAAAAATCTTGATTTTGAGAAAAAGCTGAAAATACATTTCAAACCAGAAACTTAGGGATTCTTGTTTTCAAATATCATGTTTCGTCTTTTATTCTTATAATACTTTATGCAATTTTACTTCTGAACATGGGGTGCTAGCTCATACTCGTCCCTTGCCCGAGTATCAAAACTACGAGGGTGACCGCGGTAGCGGTCAAGGGTTCGGATTCATGGCCGGCGGTTTTCATTCAGGCGCGGGTTGGATCCTTGGCCGCTAAAGGACCCGCCGTGTAGCCGGGGCTGATGCACGTTAAATCTATCGAGGTCCATGTCCTCCCGTTGGCGAGGTATGGATGTTAGGAGAGGGGGTGCCAGATCAGGTGTCGTCTTTGTCACTGGATCATGGTTCAAAATTACGAGGTTCGTCACCTATAGCCCTCTTGTTGCTTCTAGTGCGACGTTAATATAAACTAAACTAAAATCCATGAAAGTTTCATAACATTATATACATAACTTTTTTCAAAACGATGTTTTGCACTGAAGCTAAATATGAAAATCTTGATTTTGAGAAAAAGATGAAAATACATTTCAACCCAGGAACTTACCTAATTAAATAAACATTTAACAATAAAATGCCCCTTATTTGCAAAGTTCGCTATTCGTATTACTTAAATAAATTATCTTTTTCTTCCTGATGGTCTTTAATACTTTCCTACGCTTACATTTAACAGGTATTGTATAATGCTTCAATTCCCTGATTCGATTGTAATCCAACTTTTTGTATTCCTTTGCAGTGAAGTAGCCCGGATTTTATGCTCAGCTTATTTAAGACTTTTAAGCAGTCTTGATATCCGTCGTTAAATTGTATAATTTAAATATATCACAGGACGTTATATTATTGACGGTTAAAAGGCTTTGTTTCTACTTACAATGATCTGAAAGAAAGTGATATAATACAACTAAGCACTACTAAGATAATAATTTTGCATAGTTCATTTTGATTAGATATTTGGTTAGCGTAGCATTTAATAATTTGACAACTACAACTATTTAATAATTTTAAACTACTCCATGATTGATTTTGCTGCATTTGTGGCGAATCTGCAAATATTGCTTGTAGAAAATGTATGATTTCATTAATTAGAAATATCTGTAAATATTATTTTAGATATTAAATTTTGCGAAAAGAATAAGCAATGGACGTCCCACATTCGAAGATATCATGCATTGATCTACTTCGAGAATAGATCAAAGGAAATGAGAATTTAGTGTCTGTCACCATACTAGTGATGTGGTGCGGGCCTGGAGATCCTTTAGAGGATTGCTATATGATAAGGTCGTGATAGTGTCCTTAATATAAGATAAGTATCCTTCCTAAGGATATTAATCGTCTTCTATAAGGGGGACAGTCCTCCTTTTATAGGTTTCGTCTTTTCTGGAAGTGTCCTCCGGAAAAGTCTGAAAAAAAAAGAAAAAGAAAAAAAAGTATTTTTACAAAACATCTTTCCAATATGTTGAAGAATGGTTTGAAACAAATATGACAGGAAAAAACCGTTTTCAATAGTGTTTTTTGATTTCATCGCACATAAATTACGCAGACATTGAAACTTGTGTTGAGTTTGACAGATATTAAAGAGCCAGATATTAAAATCGATCAAAATTGTCTGTTTGAAGAAATTAGAAGAATGAATGCATATTTAAATTTGGATAAATTAGAACTATGGGAAATTCAGTATGTTGAAATGAATTACAGATGGGTGGAAATATTTAACCATTAAAAAAAAACACTTTCTATATAAATTTTAGTTATTCTTTTTGAATTAACGTCGTGCTACCCTGGAACTAATGCAACAGTTGAAAATGCTTTTCCAATTAATAAACTTTTTTAGACAATATTGAAAGTTGATTCTCTAGCTGCAGCACATACCGTGAAATTCAATGTGAAGGACATTTCTTGCTCCAAAATATTCAATATATTGTTTGAAAATTGTATCTTGACAAAATATTGTCATTCAATGAAAAAATATCTGTTCATTTAAATAATTAAAAAAAGATGTAAGTCGAATTAGTGTATTTTGTTTGAATTAATAAAATGTTTAATTTACTAACACCACACTTTTTCCTTACAATATTTTGGTATCCATTTCAATTAAAAATAAATATCCACCTTATTTTTATTCTTTCGATTCCTTTTTGGTAAGTTTTACATTGATTACTCGTGTTCTAATGTCTTCGGGATCTGATGGTATTTTTTGTGTTCATTTGAAAAGCTTTTGAGCAACCTTATATGGAAAAACCATCTCGTTCTGAATTTCTGCACACCAGTGTATATATATAAATATAAAATATGTATGTGTACATACATACATATATATATATATAAGTTAGTCTAGAATTATAGTCCTATTATTTTCTATCAACAAAATATATTATTAAAAATTGCCTTAACACCAAAAATATAAATTTAAAAAATTCTTAAATTTCAAATTTAAAAAAATAAAATGAAAACCAAATGAAAATAACAAAGTACTAAAACACTTATTTGAAAAGTCAAGATTTACTAAATAAAATATTCTACATGTGAAAACAGAAACTCACAAATAGACTCACACACACACACATATATACATACACAAATAATTATTTTCACGGAAATAATTACTTGTTTTTAATTATGTATCCGAGGAAAATTAACAAAATTTATGCTGAATGCTAAAAATAACATATGTACTCTAATATTGAATACCTAATTATATTTTCAAATATGCATACTTTATTAAATGAATCATTAAGTACATTCATATGCATATCATATTTATGTTTTTTCTTACCAGAAATTGCGTTCATTGCGTAAGAAATATATATAGGTTAAGATTTACGTTTAAATATATATTAAATCTTTGTTTCAAAAAATAATGTAAAGGGTTTTTATGAAAGTCCTACCATATAAAAATCCAGAGCTATCTCAAAACAGCTTATACCATTACGAATTTGTGAATGCTTTACAATTGGGCTTACTTATATATTTGATGATGATTTTCTTGCTAAAATTAAACTTTGAAGATTTAGTTTCTTTCTAAATAAATCAAACGTAATTCAATTAATTTATTATAGAGAAATATCTGTGAAGTCATACGTTACAATATACATAAAATTCTTAACCTGATTAGAATTACGAATAAACTGAGTATTTTTTTTGTAGCCAGAGAAATGATAAACCTCAATACTAATCAAGAGGCCAGGTATTTTTTATTAGCTTTCAATGTCCATATCATATAGACATGTTTGAAAATTACAATGCATATTCGTACATACACACAAGCGCACACACATACACATATATATAAATATGTATATATATAAATATGTATATATATAAATATGTATATATATATATAT
>BMAW01055020.1:0-14095 GCA_019974015.1 Nephila pilipes
GTGTGTGTGTGTGTGTGTGTGTGTGTGTGTGTCATCAAATTTTCGATCGTTAATTTAACCAACTTCCCATCAAGCTAGAGCTTTGAAATTTCGGGAATCGTTCGTACTCGCCTAACAATGCAATATTTATTCGTTTGCGACAAGTTTTAACTCATATTTCAATAATTTTAATAAGTCAAAATATTCTTTCCTCGAGGCGCTTTTAGGATTCAGGGAAAAATTTCTTTCCCCCTCTGGGAGCACCGGGCACTCCCCACGCAGCATGAGGTTATCGTAAACCTTTTGTACTCACAAAGCGGAGATACTATCTCCCCTTTACAATCTCCGAGATAGTAAGGGTTGCTGACTTTTAGTCAGTAATCATTCGCAAGAAAGAAAGTTTCCAATATTAGGCGCCATGTCTTATCACAATAATTTTTTCTGAATTCTGGTTCCCATTTTTTTTTTTAATAGAATGACTTACAAACTTTCAAATGCATGTTTTGATTTTATATTATGAATTTTTTAATACGCTCACAAATGTCTCTTTTTAAGTAAATTTTAAAGATAAAATAACTAACAGTATTAACTAATATTTCAATAATTTTCTCTAATAAACTTTGCCACCATATAAAAACGTTGCTTTTAAAAACGTTGGTTTTTATATCGAATTATTGTGTTTATGATGGCCAAAAACACAAAGTCTCTTAGATATTCATAACATTTATTAAAACATATAAAAATAAAACATTCGCAATTTTAACAAAAAATTAGAATCATCGTTTACAATTGTATGTTATCCTTCTCTGTTTGCTTTAGACAGTCTCTCCCAATTATAATCTCGTGGAACGCAGCACTAGCGCTCTCTACAATATTGCAATCATCCGCTTACTTAAGTTCAACGCATTTGGCTGTACTGACCTCATGAAATGACATTACCGTCTTAATTCCAGTTATAAGAATTCTTCAAGATTTATATATCCTCAATAATGTGTTTACTTCTCAATCAGAAAAACAATGCTTAATATAGAAGAATTAGAAACAGTAACAAAATATTATAATTAAATACTATCCATCAACTGCGGAATTTACCATCGCCTTTAGAATATCATCGTCTTGCCTTATCATCTGATGCAAATTTTCTTCTTGCTAACGTTTTCAGAAATGCATATAAAATAGACATACTAAGGGGGGAAATGTCATTATTCAGGAAAAGTGACACATCTGTTGGATAAAATCTTAATCAGTAGACACAGTCAAATAAATTAAGCATAGTGTGATTTTCTTATGGTACTCACCATATTTTTTATGAATTCTACGCAATTAGGCAAATTTTTGTATTGTTCACTCCTTTGAGTTCCCTTTTTGAATCTACAAATGTGCCATTACCTCTAATTTTAAACATTTTGCATGGCCATAAGGATTTCGAATTAAACTTAAGATAAGTCTAAAATGAGTGCCTTTTATAGCAACTAAATCATCTAATTTATAGCAAGGTTGCGTCCGCCTTCGTATGTTGTTAGTCATCTTATATTGTTCTTGGTCTTTATTTATATATATATTTAAGCATGTTTTCGTAGATCCTTACAATATATATCAAAATAGGCTTATAACTCGGCTTTCAGTATTTCTTTCATTTTAACAGACTATTTCGTATTCCTTCTGGTCCCGAATAATAATTCAAAAGGAGTAGAATCACTACATCTTTGATAGGAGGAATTAATAGATTGTTGCAGCTCATTAATATGTTTTTACTAATGCGAAATAATTTCAAGTCACAGCTTCGAATGAACGGGAGTGATGTTTGATTTCATCTTTCAGCTTGTCCATTAGCACGTGGAACTCCAGTTGAGATTAGATGGTGTATATTATCTTTGGAACAATATTCTTTTCATAATCTATAGACGTAAAAAGTTTTAAAACGATCGGAAATATGTCTTAATGGAATTCCAAATGTAGTTTTCTGCTTTTCCATTTCAGACATAACTTCAGTTGATGATGTCGGCTTTGAGAGATATAACTAGATGAATTTTGTAATGCCGTATAGTCTCCAAAATACCAACTTACTAATTTTAAGTTGTCCTGGAAGTTCTTGAATATCGTCCTTGGGAAGGTTCTTGCCAGAAACCCACATTAAGCGTTCGATATCTGGCTCTCCTACATCTCTCCGTGCCGCTTGTATCAATTAAGAGGGCAATTTCAACAAGAATTAATCTCTTCCCGTTGAAAAACCAAGACTACGTCTGGGGATATCTACTACATTCCATTCTTGCATTTGCAAGTTAATTCTTGGGAGCGAAATCAATATCATCTATGTGGCATACATGATATATTTTTTCTAGAACAGCACAATTCATTCTTTATTTACGTTGTCTATTCGATAACTTCTTTAAATGGGCAACGCAAATAAAATTTGATGAAAATGTTCGTCTTAAAATTTGATACTACCTTCTGATTCATCGATTGAGCCAATGACGTGTGTTGGATAGAAGGAAAACTATTTCACAAGCATTTTAACTGCTTTTGAGTACGATTATATCAAGTTGATGGGAAGGCTTGGAATATTGCCATAAGTAACAAAATATTAAAATTAAATTATGTAATGCTCATGAGCTAGTTGATTAATCTGTGGAAAACTATTTTTACATGAAACAGGAGTATCCAAACTTTTAAACTTTGGAGAACACTTTGATCTTACCATTTTCTTGAAGGAGCCTTTTGATAAAAGAGAAGAAAAAATAGAATATTAAAACCTTACCTCATTCAAATTCTTTTCTAATATAAATCCAAAAATGCATAATATTAATTTCACTTAAATTTAGCTTCAATTGAGTGTTGGTCGCTATTTCAATTTGTTGATATCTTTTTTTTTTTTTTTTGGATGTTTTGTGGTGTCACTGTCTTGAAAAGGATTTTGGATCAAAGATTTTTTTTGTTTTTGAACAAGCAAATATTCAAGAAATGTTTTTGCAGATTTCATCAGTATTGGACCAAACTAATTTTTGTAGGGATTAGCGTCTTTAAAAATATTACGAAAATTAGGAAAGCTTTCAATAATAACTTTCAAAATACAATATGCCGAAAATATCAATTTTGAAAGAATGACTTCAATTTTACTTTATACCTTAAAAGTAGGGAAATAAGAAGAGGGCAATTCTTCACCTGAGCCTAAGAAGGGAGACTCCTTTGTGACCTTGTGCATCTCGATTATTGTATTTGAAGAATGTGACTTTTACAAAATTTAAGATTTTATTTTATGTATAAAAAATTATTTATGTTTTTTTTATAAGTTAACTTCCCTTAAGAATTCGAAGTATCACAATAATTAAAAGTTTACTAAAATTTTTGGCACTTTGATTAAGCAAATAAAGATCCTTTGTGGAACACCTGTAAGAATTCCAGGGAACCCTATTCTTCAGCGGAACCCAGGTTAAAGACCTATGACATAGAAGAATCAAAAGATTTCCAGATTTGTGTAACAGATTGTTCAATAATCAAATGTACAAAAATTCATGTAAAATACCACAATTCCAGACGTATTGTAAAGAAAAAGAAAGAAACAGTTACGTGACGAATTATTATATCATTTAGCAAATACAATTAAAAATATTTTCTCCATTTTAACAGAAAGTTCGGATAGAAATTAAATATAATAAATTTGTACAAAATTCACCTTTCTTGAACATCATGTTTCCCATTAAAAGTTCTAATATTTTTTTTTAAATCGCGTGAATGTTTATTAACGTCGCACTTAGAAATAACATGAGGGCCATTGGCGACAGCCAACGTAATTTGTAACCACGCCCAAGTGATCTATCCCCCCAAACTTCTACACTACCCCTACTGAAGAGTAAGAGACAAATGTTTATAACAAAAATATAAATTCATGGAGAATAATGTTATTAATGTAAATATGAAACCTAAAATGTAATTTTAAATTAAAATATCTTCTTAAAGTAAGCGCAGACACTTTTCACGAATTGGTTGTGTTACCGTCCCTCTTACAAGCAACACGAGGGCTACGAGTAACGGACCTCATAAATTTAAACCTTGGTCATATGACGAAGAACACTTTAAATAGTATCAATATCTAAAGAATTCCGCATCACGCTATAGGGAGGACATGGCACCTCAACAGATTAAGCTTGCATCATCTCCGTTACATGTTGGTTCTTTAGCGATATCAGGACTCGAACACAAGACACAGCGAAACAACTGTGACGCGAGTTCGTGACCATGATTTTTAGTTTATCTCGACCACATGTTTTAATTTTTAAGATCCAAAATTTTCATCCAAACTTTAAATATTTTTACTCTTCTTTCATAATATTCAATTGAATTACATTGAAAAATTCAAATAAAATTCAGTTTTTTCCCTTTCGAATTTTTCTTGAAATATAAATGTGAGAGTGAGAGAGAAAGAGAGAGAACAACCCTTGATTTAAATTTTTCTTTAGGAACATATTTTTCTCCTCTGAATAATTCAAACCAATTTCTAAATCTGTATCAGATAAGTTACATTAAATCAAATTTACCAACGGATTAAAGTTTTATAAAAACTATTGCGCAGTCAACAAGTGAAACCTTTAAAGAAATTTTACAAAAATCAGTTGAAATCAAAAAGTGTGAAGCTTTTTATTTTGTAAAGAAAATAACATCTAATTTTGCTTTTCAAAAACAATATCTAATCCCTTTGTTGGTATCAAAAATGGGATTTCCGATTTTTTTTCTTCAAAGAAATCTCTTCATCTATGCTGATCAATGTTTTGGAAGATCTTTCACATGTGTTTCAATCCATTTTGAAAAATAAAGCAACTTTGAGAATGTTGTGAGCAATATAGGATTGCATTCAATCTTGAATTCGTCTTCTTGTTGTATATAAGATGAGACTCCGAGATCGTAGAATCTGTTCTTGAACTTGATGAAAGTCGATGAGCCAGAATCACCCTAAAAACGAAAAATGAGCAAAATGAGTAAAGTTTTATATTCGATATCTTTATAGCTCGTAATTCATAGAATACTCATTTAGATGAATCAAAATTATTTATTGATGAAAAGAAAAGTTCAAGTATCGACACCTGAACAATACTGACAAAATTTTATTTTAATTTGAATTAATCGATATTTTTTCCCTTGCGTTTTATGTTGCGTTTTTTCTATTTCTATTTAAATGTTGGCGTAGGACGCAAAATTGCAAAACCTCCAAATTTTTTCCTAGTCCTCCCGGAACGCAGTTTAATGATTTTCTAATAAGTATTAATGAATAAAATGTTTGTTAAATTTAACAATTTTCACTGTTCTGTATATTTATTGTAAAAAAATTCATTCAAGAGGTAAAGGTTTTTCATATTAAATTATTAAGTTGTGACGACATGAGTTGTAATTAAATTCAGCACAACGCTTTATAAAAATACCTCTCAAACATACCAACTGATGAAAAAAATTTTAGTTTAATTTATTCAATA
Source organism: Nephila pilipes (assembly GCA_019974015.1). Classification (NCBI taxonomy): domain Eukaryota; kingdom Metazoa; phylum Arthropoda; class Arachnida; order Araneae; family Nephilidae; genus Nephila; species Nephila pilipes. The sequence continues at coordinate 5,445 of BMAW01055020.1, forward strand.
CTTTCTTTGGGCACAACCTCGTTTTAGACGGAAGAGATAAGTAAGAGAAATGGAAGTACACTAGAAAACCAATATCTGGTACCCAGAGCTCTCAGATTAATAAACAGTGCTTTATTTTAACAACTTACAGGCATTCATGAGTAGGATTGATATGCTTTGTATCATCAACAGAGAAACGTTTCGAATATTTCTGCATGAAGATTTATGCAAAACTAAATTTTATAATAAGTTCCCACATCACAGAAATCATTTTATCCACTGGAAATGATTCCAGCTTATTTAAAGGGCAGAATAGAAGTAAAAAATACTCTCAGCACAAACCAAAAAACACAAAAACATTTCTATTCGAAATGCAAATAATTATCGTTATTTTTGTAGACAGTAAGGATCTGGAATAATTCACAGAATAACAAGACAGCTCGAACAATTCATCGCATAAGAATGACCTCGAAAGTTTCTTGATAATAGTCGCCAACTGAGGGCGGGATTGTATTCGTTGAGTTGTATGTTCCCCGTCTCATTCCGTCAAAGATTCGATGAGTTACTGGGCTAATGCACTCTTAAATCCTGTCGAAATCTACAGTCCTCCTGTTGATGTCATGTAGAAGTTTAGAGAGGTAGGTTCCCGTTCACCTTACTTGACCGACGGTCACAATTATGAGGACAACGCTATCGTTCTGCTTCTAAGTCTGATGTCAGTAAACATTCAGTCAATCATTCAACACATAAGAATATAGCGCGTTTAAATTCAGATCATATCGAAAACAACGTGGTACAGTTTAAAGCATACCTTACTTAGAGAGTTATTTCATCGAAGAAAAAGTTTATATTTCAGCGTGTAATAAATTCACTAATGTACAACTCCCATTAGGTAGAGCTCATTGGGTCAAACTAACCAAGACAACACAAATCCTTGATGTATTTAAATGTAAAATAAAAAACCTATTTTTTAACGTATTCAGGGCAATAATGATAATAATGCAAGAAATGTGTAATATTTTAACGTAAGTATTTATATGACATATAATTTTAAGATTATTAATATGACTAGAATATGATTTATATGATTATACATTTATTTTCCTTTATTCGCCTTACATAATTTTTATGTGATATTTAATCATTCATTTGACACCATTAGTAGTAATATAAATGCAAAAACATTTGAACTCAAACTAATTATTCCCACAACTAATGCAAAATTATGCATAAATCCATTTCTGATATTCCTATATAAGCTCCTTAAGAAAATGCTCCCTTACAAATTACAAGGTTCTGCTACCTTAATAATCAATTGGAAGTTTTTAGAAATATATTCCTAATCCATTGTTTTAGAAATAACAATCTGGAATTTAAATAAAAAATGTCATATGAAGCCAAAAAATATAAATTACACCAACAAGCATGACATAATATAAAGAAAGATCTCGTAGACTCGGCTTGCATCCATTGCAAAATTCTTGCACACTTTGCTTTTTAGAAATCAGAGAGAGTTGTTCCAATATATTTTAATGTAAAAAAAAAGTAAAATTTATATAAATAATCAAGCAACTAGAAGCAACATTTTCTCTTATTTTTATTTTCCGACTTAAATGACACCTAAAAGTCCAATAGTGTCCGACACGTAGTGCTAATTGTATGCCCAGACATTATTCTTCCTCGATCATCAGTTAGTATACATATAAAACACGAACACTTTGTAGATATAAGGATCATTCAATAAGTCCTTAGAACATCCAAGAGATGGCGATAGTAGCATCGCAATGGCTTGTTTTTAGTAAGGATAATGATTTACCAGACAGCTGCCTAAGTCTCAATTCTCCGTATTTGCGATCATGACGTCTCTCGCAACTCGAAAATTCTTCTTCGTAAAATTTCCGGTAGATAAGATCATGTTCGCCTTTATTAGGAAAAAACACACCTGTGTATCGTCAACATTGTTTTGATTGTTTCTCGGTTTCCGGTGTATATTGATGATTCAAAGTCTGTGGAAACTTGACGCAACATGACGTCATCAACTCGACATGTACATAAACATCAATTAATAAACCGAATAAATTTTATACAGTTACCCCAATTATTTTTAGTAATAATTAAATCATGTTACATTGATCAAATCACATGACTTTTGAAGTCGGTAGGGGTTTGTCGCATACTGATCAGAATTTTATTGTCTACGAATGATAATCTTTCCATATCCTGCCTTTTTTCAGTTTTCTAGTTTCTACATCAGCTAGAGGAATTCATGATTATCGCTCCAGAAGTCTATCGAAATTCAATGTACATGAGCTACGATAACATTGAAGAGCATACAACCGAAAAAACAGAGAAATGAGAAATATATGAATTGTTCTAATTATAACATTCATGTGTCAAATTATACTTGAAGTTCAAATGAGTATTAAAAAAGAGATAAATGAGTTTTTCATTTATCTCGTTTCGGTCTCTTCTCGTTTTCTTACACATTTTCCACCTTCACACAGATTCCATCTTCGGTATCACTAAACATACAGTAAAATTCTACTTTAAAGAAGCTATAAAATTTTAGTTCTTAGTTTCTATTTATTAAATAAATTATTATTAAACGAATAATAATTTGTTCATCCACAACGAATCGTAATTTTTCCACGGAAGACATCCGACAAAAGCTATTTTCGTGAAATATGTTATGTATGGCTTTATAAATAAATGGCCCAAATACCATGCATATTGACTGATTGGTTCCAGTAGCACAATGATATTGGTTCACTGTTTCTATTGGCAATCCTTCTCTCATACAGTTTTGCGCTGAGACTTGCTGCATTACTCCTTCTCTAAGTGTCACTGGAGAGTCTGGAAGTTAAGAAATTCAGTTTTAGATAGAGGTATGTTAAAGAAAAATCGAATTAAAAAAAAAAATAATATCTTTTCAGTGTTTAAAGATAAATGTATTTTAATGAAAGTTGCACACACAATGATTTCACACACTTTTTTGGGAAGCATAATTTTTCTTGAAAATTCTTATACAAAATATACGGATGTAAACCTTTATTACGCCCTACATTAGCACAATTTATGTGCAGCCACGTTCGCCTTGTGGTCATAGTTGCTGCCGAATGGCCGGCGGTTTCTGTCGAGTCAAGCCTTCATATCATTGAAAACCCACCGTGTAACCATGTCTGATGAGCGTTTAATCGGTTGAGAATCAAAATATTTCAGTTGGACTAATGTGGAAGTATGGAGAGGGAGGTGCCAGCTCAGGCTTCATCCTCGCCACTTGATCAAAGCTCAAAATCACGAGTTCCTCCATCAATAACCCAGAAAATACAGAATTATGTTCCTGTGATTCTGTAAGAGATGCGGACCACAACGTTTTACTTTGCCCTTTTACCAAACGCATTCATTTAAACTATCCTGTTAAAGAAGAGGAACCTATTTAGCTGAAGTCCGTGTGTCAAAATCCGAAATTGCATTTTAAGATTAAAACCTGCATTCTCCCTTCTTGTAAAATTACCCAAAAAATTTCATGATTGTTTTAATATTTTATTATATTTTTAAACTTTCCTTATTGTGTGATTATAATTCCTTTCCTCGTATATATGTATATATTTTTGTGTAGTGTTCATTTCTGAATATTTCAGTTTTCCGTTTTGTGAGTCTTAATTGTATGAATTCTGTCGCCGGTAAACTGAGGGCGTGAGTCAAATTATCAGCATCCGTTATTAACAGGAAATCTATGGACGTCAATGGAATACAAATTGATATGCATCCCAAAAAAGGAAAAAGGAAGAAAAGAAAAATGAATTATTGGAAGTATTGGAACTATGAGTTCTCCCTCTTTAAATACGTAGTTACCTTTTATTTTCTTTCGCATTTCGAAATAATATATATTACCTTCTGTTCTTCGTCCCGATATGTATTGTTAATTTTTACCCTTTATTGTTGTACAAATAAGTGTAAAACATATTTCTTTTCGCCGATAAATACCGTGGGAGTTTGGCATTGTGGGGATTGATTTGTATTTCCCTACCTTTTAGGTGGGCTCGGTTTCCTTGGGCATTTTGCTTGTAACCTCTCTCACGGAGCTTCTGATGCGACGTCATGAAATTCCTTCAACGTGCGACGTTATTAAATTATAATCAATCAATCTTATTTTATGCGTAATAAGCGAATAGCCAATGGAATAAGGAAAGTTGTTTGTGATGTAAAAGAGTTAAGCATCTGTTGCAGCTACAAACCATAAGAAATATTATAAAGTATATTATATAATATAATGATTTCTGAAAATATGTTTATTACATTTTCGTTACGGCAGCCACTCTTAAATTTTCATTCGCAATATTTTGTTAATTTTCAGCAAAGGATATTTTTATGGATGAATTATATATCCTTTGATAGGTGAATTTGCAGGATAAAAATTTAATGCAGAAGAATCCATTTAGATCTTCGATTCAAACACCCCTTTTAATCTAGAAGGTTGCACTGAAATGAGAATAGTTAAAAACTAATTTACGAAATAGGACATGTTAAAAAGATTTTAAACAATTTCAAAAATTTTTTTTCTTGGCGATTGAATTTTATTTGCAGAGTTTTCATGAAAATTGGGTTTCTTACCTATAAAACGATCAAAAAACAAGTTCTCCACACTTTACCCTTTTAATTCTAATATCGATTTCTTTTTTACCTACTAAAATTTGTTGAATTCCACTGTTATATAATTTTATTCCATGTTACGTTTTTTTTCTAGCATAAAATAATCAAATATGAATATTATTCCAATCAAAACTTGTTTCAATATCCTTTATAAGTATTTTCCATTGAATTTCCATTTATCTCTTTATAATCCCCTTTTTAAATTTTATTATTTTTAACTAATTATTTTCTTTTGTTATAGATTTCTGTATATTAGAGTTGCATATTAAAGGACAATATCCAACATTTAAAACACTTTAAAAATTTATTTCAAGACCCAAATTCTATTTTTTCAGTTTAAAGTGCTTAAGACAATTTTTATAATAATGTCTCGCTTTACAGCATTCGAAAGCAGAAAGTCTTTTTTAAAAAAAAGTATTTCTGCTACAAACTAACAGATTTCACAGTGATTCAAAATCAATAAGTAAATTTTATGCATGATGATAATTATTTATAATTATTTTTTCAATAATATTCAAATAAGTTATTTGAATTTTTTATTCTAAAATTTCAATTATTTTAAGGGGGGGAATCCCTTTATTTTAAATGGAATTCGTATTATTTTAAAATTATTTATTGAAAGAATTATTTTACATATGATAAAATACAGAAATAATTTGGTATTTATTAGGTTTTTTTTTATTCCTAAAGCTAATTCTTTTTTTGTAAAAAGAAATATTGCATTTAAATATCTACTTTAAATAAATTTAAAATTAAGGTTTTAAAAACGCTATGAGCTACATTTGTACTGATGTGTGTCACACCAAGGCTAATGTGTAAGTCTTTCGTATTCCAGCGAGACATTTAAAACAAGTGAGAATTCAAATTTAGTAAGTAGTATTTAAAAACCAATTATTTTGCTATTCGAAAATGTAATTACATTTATGTTTTCATTTATAATTTTGTTTATTTTCGATTTTCTGATTTTAAATTTAAAGTATTTATTCCGTTCCATTTGCAGTATCCTGGCCTTATTTTTCAGCATGATAATGCCAGACTACATACGGCGCGTGTTGTTTCACGTTTTGAACTTGGTGAGCTTCATGTCCAATGTCAAATTTTATATCGGTGTTTCTTACAAGACTCGGTTTTAGTCAATCAGTACTGAATGAAAATACAAACGAAATTCATTTCTTTATCCAATAAGATCGATGCTATGATACTTACTATAACCCGTTGGTGTATTCCAGCCCCATCCTGCCACGAGGATTTTCTGATCTTCTTTGTACATTTCTTCCTTCGTTGCTAAGCATATCGGGTATATCTTTGAACTGCATTTTATTGGCTGTGCCAGTTTAATCAGAGCAATGTCATTGATAACAGGATTGTATTGAAACATGCCATGTGGAAGAAATCTCTTAATTTCCAGTTTTTGTCAAAATTTTTCGTATTCCAACAAATAAATGGAAAATTCCACTTCTGAAAAGAACATTCATTTGCAGGTGAATATCCTATACATTCCGGGAATTTCGATTTCTGTGCACTAAAAAAATACAATAACAAACATGTATCTGAATTGAAAAGTAACAAAAAAAAATTATATAATATTCAGCGATGAAAGATATTTTGCGAAAACATCTGTGAAGCCGAGAGAAACGAAATTCAATTTCATTATAAACTTTTAAGATTAATTTTTTATTTTTGAAATATTCCGACATTTCAAAAGAGTTTTCTCTTCTTACTGCTTTTACGAATTAGTATTTCAATGAAGCAAGCAAAAGAATCCGAAAAATAAACTTTAAAATATTTTATTGCATTTGCTTATTTCTGGAGAATTCTAAGACAATATTCCTAAAAATCTCTGCAGGGACAACATGATTTTTTTCACTTGTGGAACAGAAAAACGAAAGCATCATTAGAAACGATAGATTTTGAAATTAAAAAGTAATTCGAGATGAGCCTAGTTATAAATTATAAATAATCTTCTCCAAGAAGAATGTGATTATTCAAAGAATAATTTACAGTAATGCAAACATCAGCATAAATGAATAGTTCTGGATCGTATTTCAACATAATTATTGAAATAATAATGATAGATTGTGTGGTGAGAAATAATATAAAATATCCGTAGGCTATTTTAAATACAATTGTCATTGGTTATATTTTAAAATTTTAAAAATGACGTTTCACTTCAAATATTTAAATAATATACCTCCCAATTTAAAAATATCTGTGAACTTAAAAATTAATGAAATATATTTTATTTTTATTCTTGTCTTTTTGTGGGGAAAAAAGTAATTTTTTAAAAATATTACGCTTAAACTACAATCTATATAATGAATAAATATCATGCCTATGTTTTCATTTTCATAGAATTGAAATTTTTCAAAACATATTTTTTTTAAAAAAAATGCTTTTTAAGCTACATATCTTGTATGGAAGTAAAAGAAGTTTAAACTTACATTTTTATATCACGTATGTTTTTATTATTTTTTTTAATTTATACACATAATATCCATAATCTGACCTTTTTTTAGAAAAACCAATTTACACATCCATATTTATCTTTTCAAAACACTTATTATGCTTATAAACTTATTGCTTGAAATTTTATTAATAACTTTTGTTTCATTGACAAATCTCTATTATAGATTTGTATTTTTGTAAATAAAAAATGAAAAAAATTATAAATAAATCAACAAGTAACTCATGCTCGAAATACTCGAATGAAACTGTATACGTTCATTGTGTAGCTCACACTGTATTCTTGAGGTGTTTGTTTTTTCGAACAACAAGTGGATGGTAGAAAAAATAAAGTATTCTCATTCATGATTGATTCTGAAATATATAAAAATATGCAGCGAAATCTAATTATATTTGAGAAATTAATTGTTTATTCAACTTTAATCCTTTCGACATTAATTAAGTCTTCTTTTTTGGAAATACTGAAAATTTATTAAATATTTCATGCGCCTTGCTGACTTGAATTTTGAAAAGGGTTTTGAGAATAAATCGTCTACGCTTAAGAATAAATAAAAACTAATTATGATATTTTAAATAAAAGGAAAAGTAATATATAAAGTGTAAAATAAGAAAAAAAACTTCCATATTTCTGTAACGATATTGCTACTGGTTTTGTTTAATATGAAGGTTACAATTACTTTTAATTGGAAGGTAAATCAACTGCTATTTTGTTATTATTTCCGGCATTAACCAGTACGATAATAACGATTTCTTAAAATTTATTTGCACTTGTATGTAACATCGAGACATGTAACATTGAAATTTTCGATTGTAACAATATAGTTTTATGTATCTTTAAAATTTAAAACACAATTCAATTCCTTTTGAAATTTCAAATATTATTTCTTAATTCAGTATCAGGAATGGTAGGTAAAAGGGAAAATGAAGGGAACTTAAAGATATGAAAGGGAACTTAAAGATACAATGTGCTGCAGTTAAAATAAATGTTCTTGATATTAAAGCCCCGCCACATACCGTACGCTTTCCTAAATTCAGTGGAACCTTAAAAATAAAAGATTATGTTATAGAAGAACATATATATTTATATATATGTAATCATTTAACTTAAATCCTATTAATTTCTAAATTGAATAATTTACTTTACTAAATTGGCCCATTCACTCCTTTTAAAGGTAATATTTATTCTTATTTCCTGATACGATTCCTTTTTCTTTTTTCCAATAAGGCGTGCTTAAATCATGAAGAGTCAGCTCTCTTCCCAAGGAACAGACTTGTAGTGATGATCCCTACCAGACTTTAGGTCCACACTAAAATTCCCTTGAAGTCTCTCCATTCAGACCATGTTGTCATTAACGTGTATAGTGATATTTCCCTGATATAAAAACGAAAACATAGTGAAAAACGCTCTACTCTTCCCTCCTTATGTTTATCCTCTCTCCGATGAACATCTGAGATTTTTATGGCCGTTTCTCTTCGGCCTTTGTTGGCCAAATACCGATCTAAAACTGTTATATATATATATATATATATATATATATATATATATATATATATAT
>BMAW01055020.1:14318-25312 GCA_019974015.1 Nephila pilipes
CGTACACAAACAATGAACAAATGGAAACCCCATAAACATCTTTTGTCATTCTCAAAGTCTCAAAGCTGCATGATCCCTTTCGCATAACTAATTCTCCATATTCTGGCGAACAAAACGGAGCATCTTGTATAATTCCACAACAAAAGCCATAAAGTTTCAAAAGAGGCACTAAATCATATACACAGCAAAATTCTCTTCAAGGAACAACAAATACCATTTTAATACGCTGCCGCTACAAAAATATTTATAAAATTCGTATAACTCATAACGCGAAATGAAATGGTTGTTTGGCTATTTTGTATGAAAAGAATCATTATTTCTGGACACGGTCAATTTTCTTTCCTTTCCCCTAAATTATTTATAGGATGTAAATAAGTCTTACATAATTTATGAATTATTAGTTTTATTCATTTACGGAAATAAATTTATGTTTTTCATATTGAAATAGCAACTTCTTGAAAAAGTTATTTCATAAATATTAAATTTTATGAATAAAACTTACAATTGTTTTCCGTGCCCATGTTTCTTTTAAATGATTTATAGCAACGAAATAAACAAATTTATTTTCACAGTTCTTACCTATTATTTTTGATGACTAAAAAGACCATCTATCACCTAGTGTTCCCTTTGTCAGTTTTTGGTGAATTCAAGATGTTCCCATTATCTTTATAATTTCCTAAGCATCAATTCTGGCACATTTTTCTTTTGCTGCCGATACTATTGTAACTCATCGCCTTGTTGAAATGTATTGATAATGCAACAAAATCCTCTGAAAATAACGTTCTAATAAAATAAATGATGAAGGTATGAATATTGAAAATACCCACAGAGAGTGGGGGACAAAGAAAACCCCTAATAAAAACTAAGAAAATAAAACGCACTATTTGGGTAAATTTCACCATCTAAAAGCATAGATTCTCAGGATGGCATATTAAATACTGCACATGATTATCTGTAGTGAGCAATATATATCTGATGAGAGAAAATCCTCCTCCCTGCTTCTCTTTGTATATATATATATATATATATATAAGCAGAGCATACATACTTATTTTTAATTTGTTCATGGAGAAGCTAATTTATTAGTTACAAAAAGTAACACTAATTTAGATTTAGCTACATAATTTTAAGAAATAAATAATTAAATTGTTTAAAATAGAAAATAAAACACATGTCAAATATAAATAAATGTTTATTTAAATACGTTAAATCCATTAAATAATATTTAGATATTATGCTAAGTTGCTCATTATGTCAAGAAATTGCCCCAAGCAATTAAGTCCTCCTAACACTAGCAACATGTAATCTGAACTCAAAGCAAATATATAGATAGATAGATAGATAGATAGATAGATAGATAGATAGATAGATAGATAGATAGATAGATAGATAGATAGATAGATTGTAACAGATAAAAATATTTTTTTGTACAAATCTGGATATAAAGTTTTTTTTTTCACTTTTTTTAGAACATTCATACCATATTTTAGGAATTTCAAAGTTCGTAAAATTTCTAAATATATATTATGACTATAATCAATAAATTATAAACGACCCAAAGTTCATCCACGCATTCTCTGCGACGCTTCCAGTCTCTTTGAAATTATTTGGAAGACCAATTTTCAAACTTAAATAAAACGAAGTTTTTTAATTCATAAAACTAATTAGATTCTAGTTTTATGTATTGCAAGTGATATTGATGTTTCAAATGATTTTATATATCTAATTTAAATAAAAAAAACTTATTATTAATGTGAATGTAAAAACTGTAAGATGAATTTAACTCTAAAATGGAAACATTTCTTTTATGTAAGTTTAAATATTTAGCACGAGTTGATTGTCTTAACGTCGCACTGAAAAGCAACACGAGGGTTACGGGCGACGGACATCGTAATTTTGAACCCTGGTACAGTTACGGTGACGACACCTGAGTTGGCACTTTTCTCTCGATACTCCCACACCACGATAACTGGAATAATTGAAAACTCTAAAGGCTTGTCGTACATCTGTCCACAACACTGAGGATCTTTACTGGCATCAACACTCGAACCCACGAAATTTTAGGAAACAACACCCGATGCGAGTTCGTGACCTTCTCCGATCGGTTACCAAAGTCACGTTTATCACGAAATAGAGATAGAGATAAAGGAAAATTAAATAGATTACGTATTGGAAATAACTAAATTTGATAAGTAAAATATAAATATAAAGAACAGAACCATTTGCTAAAAGACGAATTTGAAATGTTCCATTTCAAACAGCTATTTTTACTATTGAAAACATAAAAGAAGAAATAAGTTGTCAAGTATTTCAAATAGAGATATTAATATAGAAAAAACAATAAAGAGTATATATAAGCATGTTCTCTAGAACCATCGTAGATTTAATCATTTTTTTTCACTCACATTCAAATTTGAAATCGTTAAAATATTTAAAATTAAAATGGATTTAATTAAGGACAAGATTTATTTTTAATAGCTGGAACAGCAAATTCAAAATATCTTGCAACTTATTATTAAATTAAAAAAACGAATCCCAATTTTGTTTTCATGCAAATGGTTTAAAACGTCCGATAATCTTTACATCGTTTCTTACCGAGGGCTAAATGAAACTAAAGTTATAAATTTGTGATTCGCGTTCTGCTTGGAGGACCCGCACCAAAATCCTAGATGCTGCAGGAATTGTCTCATTCTCCTTCCAGACACTGATCGCCCTGGAACACAGCAGAGCTACTCATGTAAGCAGATGTTCTATCACGCAAATCTTTGTACACTATAAATATATCCTTTCGAGCATTATTGAGAGTAGAGGGACGTTGAAATCCCACATGGTACTCTGCTCCTACTCCTGCACTATCCTCTATTTTATATTCGCCTGACAGTCATGGAGAATGGAACTTTGAAAGCACCAACTTTGTGGAAAGATACTTGTAAGCCACAGTTCTAAAGGTCCACTATTTTGTTGCACCTAATTAAGATAGCTCCATAGAAAATTTCGTTCCTATTCTAAGCATAATACGATATATAAGTAAGCTACCGACTTTTGAATTAGTCTTCTGAAGAAGAAGACATTGTAAAAACTCAATTTTAGACAGACTGCAGAGGGAATTTCTTTGACAACATTGCTCAAAATCTCTAAAATGACGCTGATTTGCATGTTTCAGTATTTTATGTCTTTATTGATCGTGTTGACATTTCATTAACGTTTAATGCTTTACTTTAACGGTTGTAACGTTCCGCTTTCATGGTGCAGAAATTTTAATGTCTGCATGTAACGTCATAGTTTAATGCACTTCTGTTAAAACAATGCGTATCCCATCTATAGAGGTATTTATTCAGATGAAACTATGCGAATGAATTTAAATTAAATTTTTTTAAACTAGTGATATTCTTGTCATGAGGAATTTGATACATGAGAGTTAAAGAAGAATGTGTAGGGGAAAATATTTTTCATTATAATTCCGCATCCTAAAGTAAGAAAAACAAATCCACAGGAAAATGTGGTTGGAAAAGAAACTTGTAATGTTTTGTTTTTCGAAGGGCTTTGACGTCTGAAGTATCGACAAAGATGTAACAGTAGTTAGAATAAAGTAAGGAAATTATACATTAAATTATTTAGATCCGTCTAATGACTTCTTTTAAATGTAAATACATAGCAAGTAGCATTCTTCAAACATATCTTAATATTTGACAGGTGCCAACAACCTTACATAAGATATTTTACGTAAATAATAGCTCTTAGTTGAATAAAATAATTCTTAGTGTACTTGAGTGAATATGAAAAAAAGAAAAAAAGGTCAAGCATTCAACTTACAATCCATGGATATTTATTCAACGGCTTAACTTCTTCTCCATTTACGACTCTGCCTTCCCTGTCAATCACACCCAATCCACATTCTGGATACATATTTTTTATGAAAGTATATTATTAATACTATTGTAGATGTAGTAAATAACATTAAGCAACAAAGAAATATCCATTGAGATAAAAGACATGTTATTATAAATATAAATATTTGTCCATAAGCATTTGGGAGATTAAATTACAATCCTTATGAAATTGAAACACTTTACTGTAGTTCATATTTTAAAGTATATGTTATATTTTTGAATAATCTTGTACTATCGAGTTTCAAAACAAATATATTTATTTTTAAAAATTTAGTATTTTAAATGTATGTCAAGAAATTATCAAATATGTTTCTGTCCGCATTCTGGAAATTTAATTGAATTTAGCATCGCATAAACTTGCTATAGAAAATAAATAAGCAAAATCTATGTACCAATTTTCACTTTATTATGATAAAATCGAAAACCTCTTTTTTTATGACATTTTTTTTCATGGAACCAATTTGATAGCATTCTTTCCTAATATTGCCTTGTATTAATTAAAAAGATCAAATGGTTTCTTTTTAATGAAACTTTTTCCTATAGCGCTGGAGATGTTTATAGAAAACTAATATAAGAAGAAAATATTTCCTATTCTCGCATTTTTAACGTACATTATATTACATTTGTGATATTGAAATCTGTTATATTAATTAATGATATTCAAAAATTAGTGCATGTTTTTAATTGTTGTTTCAGAAAGTGTTTAGAAAATTATCTTATTATGAAAATATTATTCTGATTTTTATATGAGTTTTAAGACTACCCACCGGTAGATTTCATGATATAAATTTCGTTCTCGCCAAAATACGAAAGTGGTGAAGTTAAAAAGAAAAAGAAAAACAGAAGAAGCTGCTAATGATAAGTCTTAATACATAAATATGCTGCGAATTCTTAAACCACTGCAAAATATAAGTGACACAGATTTAGGATTTGTATTGATTTAGTATCTTTTTGTGGCTAAATCAAAATTTGATAGTCATTGGTTCAAATTGTCGCCTTCTTTATACGTTGGTTGTCACAGCTGATGGAACCTGAACTCGCCATTACACACTGGAGCAACCATGAGAACAATGAGATCTTTGGAGTGAGTCTGCATCAAAGAAGGCAAAGATGGTGTCGAGTATTGGAAAAGTGAATGCGGTGATTGGGTAGGTTGCAAATACGTCGATGATATTGTATTCTCAGAAAAGAGATCTGTGAAACATTGCAGTGAGTTCCGTCTTTCGCATTTCCTTACGAAGGCTTATTTTTCAACCGCATTTGTGTATTTATAATGGAATTTATCAAGGTAAAGAAGGAGGTAAAGTTTCAGCCATAGAGTATTATGCTAGTTATAACGATTAACTTCCCATATATATATATATATACACTGTTTAAAATGTTACGTTTAATCAGTTTTAGTTCCAAAGGGATTTGCATTTATTCTGGTTGTTGACAAATTCTAAACCCAATATCTCCTTTTCTGTGCTTCTTTACAGATAAGAGGTATTTTATATCTTTTTTTAACTCCCATGCACACATTTTAACAACTCTATCCCTCCCTACACTTCCTACTTTAAGTTTGTAACATTGTTTCAAAGTTTGGGAAGTAATAAAATTTTTATAGATACAAATTAATTATTGGGAAGCACTGCGACCTCTGGTTGTGAAGAGCTCGTCAGCGGCCGAGACATTTGAAGACGAAATCCCGCAGGCTTAAAACGCACCGATGAGTATCATGCTCGTAGAAAGACTCTAAAATCCATTTCATGTTTTCTTTTTTGTGTTAAGGTGTCGCTCGACTGTAAAAATCAATTTGAAGAAAGTGAATGCATTTGATTCCATGCCACCAAGAAAAAAATGATCTGTGTAATGATTATTTAGTAGCAAAACACCCTACCAAAGAGTGTTTATACCTCCACTTATCTTAATAATATTCTTAGGATGGTAAAGGATTTTTCTCTCGACAAAGAAAGAATCACTATCAGGCCTTTTATCTTAGTTCGAACTTTCGTAATTTGTGTTCCAACTACTAAACTGATACAAATTTTAAATACTCGAGGAAAAGAAAATTAGGTTGTTCTAATATTAATTAATTAACTTAACTATAGAACCTGAAACAAGTTTTTATAAAAATCGTATTACACGTATTAGAAATCATCTTTTTTGGTAACATTGAAGGTCTTAAGTATCCCAAGCTCAACATTATCTCCTAATACGATAATCCTTTGCTTCAAAAATGTTTGGTAATATTTGGTAGCGGACCCGATATGAGATAAGTTTGAGGGAATACCACCAATAAAAACATTTAAAATTTTATGTGCAATTATAATATCTTAAAAAAAGTTTCCGATTGTTACTTTAAAATCTTTATATATATATATATATATATATATATATTTACTCTTATTAAAGAAATGTAAATTAAAGTATTCATTTTTAAAGTAAAAATGATCGCTATCCTTTAAATCACCCCTATTCTGAACATGAATCCATTCATGTTTCCTTTTTTTTTTCCCGCTGTACCATACACTTAACCATAGACTTAAGCCATAGACTCATTATTTAGAAGAATTTAGTAATTTAGAAAGTTTTCCATTTCTTTTTTTAAAATTTTACAGTTTCTGATCTATTTTTCTCTAACGTCCTTACTGATAATGTTAAAATGCTTAAGTTTTGCAGGATAAAGTACGAGTATAACACGTCGTAATATATATATATGGTACAGAAGGACCACTAGAAAAAGAGCCCCTCCATTGGCATACTATTGGTAGAAAATAATTAAGTTTATGAAATCAAAATTAATAAATGAATCAACATCATAATAAGTCGAAACGTACAAAAAATTAGACAGTAGAAATATCGGATGGCTCGTAAAATGGATGGAACCAAAGCTCTTCTTATGGTGTCTTAGAATCATATATGACCGTTTATTAACTTCGCACGGAGAAGCAACACGATAGCTATTATCTAGTAATTTTGAGCCTCGGTCGAGGGACGAGGACGACACCTAAGCTGTCATTTCATTTTTCTAATTTCTCTAATATGCCAACGGGACGACATTGAACCAAAGCAAATTTAATAATCATCTGCCCCGGCTATACAATGGACTTGTGGCATCAGGGCTCGAACCCAGGACTCGACATAAAACTATACCTCAAATCCAACTGCAAAATGTACTTACTCATACAATCTTCATTATCATTGTCATCTTGTTCACTTGTTTGTCCATCCATCGGTGAAAAATTCCTTTCTACATCCTGCAATATAAAATCATAAATATAAATATATTTTGTAAGATGTGCTTAAAAGAGCATTTTTTTCCCTTCATTTCCTCACTAAATTAAAGCCAGATTTGTCGTACGAATTATTAGATGGATTATAATAGGAAGCATATCTAATTGAGGAATAAAATCATCTAAAAAATTGTAAAGTTGCAGGTAATTCAAAAAAATTGATTCGGTCAGCTGTATAACAAGTATAGATTCTTTTTCTATCTTCCACTTCCGCGCCCAAAAAATGAAATTTAAACCTTGCTATATTATATAACATTTATATATAACTTGCAGCAGCATTAATAATTCCTTAAAAATGAAGAAAAACAAGGTTTCATTATATGATATTTAATTATTTCAAGACATCGGGATTTATTTGCTGAGAGATTAAAGATTAAAAATGAAGATATGAGATTTATTTAACTATGTCTAATAATTCATGATGCAAATTTGATGAAACTTAATAAAGATCATCAAGAAAGAAAATTAAAAATAAAATTATGGACGCCATATGACTTATTTGACATGAGGAATAAATTTTTCGTCCTTTATAGTTCTAAAGAAAGAATAAACCTATCAGTGATAGACCTTGAAAATTTGAGCCATGAGCAAAAGACGAAAAGTTCATTAGAAATTGTTTCTCTCCTAACTTCCAACTCCGTTATTAGAAACCGTTGAATCGATAATGAATTTAACAGGCATTGAGGGAAATAAATCAAAAAAGGTACTTAATACAAAGAAGAGGATAAAGTAAAAGAATATTCATTATTTTATAACATGGTTTAAAGTAAAATTGAGATTTCGAACATTATTCTGATCTTTTTCAAACAGTAATATTTTCATATGTTGAAAACAAAAGTTATTAAAAGTAGTTGGTTATTGAAAGATTTCCTTATTTTACATATTACGTTTCGAAATAAACACACGTTTTTGTATTTGGGGCATTAAATTTTATAATATTTTTCTTTCGTTAGTTTTGCAAAAAGTACGTTTAACAAAACAGTTGCAACGTTTTACTATCAATTTTGATTTTAGTTATTGAACTAGAATAAATAGAAAATATTTGAAGACAAAATAAAATAGATTTCACTCTCGAAGCTCAAAATTTTATCTTCAAGTCCAAATGAGATCCCATACTGGAATTCAATAAATTGTTTAGCACATCACTTTCGTAAATGAATTTTTATTCGTAACAATATCGTGCAGATAATAAGCATTTATGTATTCCGTTGTGGCATTATTCAAAGGCTGAAAATTAAAGTTACTAGAAGGGATATAAACCCTATGAAACATTATTTCGTCCTTTATTTTCAGTTGCTAAGACTTTGTCTAAAAACATGCATACTGATAAAATTTGGTTGGGATTCCATAGATTGACAATTTGATCATTTACTTCATTTAGAAAATCCCTTAATCCTAATCATTTAAAAAAATTTGATAAGTATTGAGAAGATTAGTATGTTACAGTAGATGAAATATTCAAGTTGGTATTCGAAGCATTATTTTAGTATCATTCATGGCTCTAATAAGGAAGTATTCTTTCTTCACGAATCGATAATAATATTCCTCATAAATAAATATCCAATATTTGTATTTGTTTGGTTTTGTTATACACTTAAAAATAGGAGTAGAGAATAAAAGTATATCATTAATAATAAAAAATAGGGTAATTTATTACTTCGTACAACTATTGATTTAAAATATGCAGCTGAATCTCCCAAAAATATTTGGCACTTGATTCGAATTATTTTGTTTACATCAATCAGTTTTAACGTGTTTAATTATCAATGGATTTCATGAAAGAAAAACAAGTAAAAACATTGGTATTGGTAGTATCCGTTTTAATTTCTCATTCTCTCTTTCGAAATTTAACTATGTATACATTAACTGTTGTAAAGGTAAAAAAAAAAAAACTTTTAATTATATTCTTACATTTTCTAAAAATAATTCGAATATTCGAAATTTAACTACGTATACAGATGGTTGAAATAATTTTTTGAAAAAAAAAAAAAAAAAAAAACCTACATGTTTCAGTTTAATTCATTGAATTTTAGAATAATTGGTACAAATAAACTGCAGTATCATTCAAATACTGGACATGTGTCAAGTGTTTAGACGCATTTCATTCAAGGGTAGATTAGAATTTCTATGATGCAAATAAAAAAAATGTTAGTTTTCATCATAAATACACAAACAATTAATGGCAAAGCCTTTATTTTTTAACTAAGAAATTTCTGAAAATTTATGAATTATTATATAATTTTATTCTAATAAATCTTTTTTTTGTTCCCATTTTATTTTCTCTAAATATGATAATATTTAGAGAAAACAATTTACTACCATATTAAACTGATATATATTTACAAAATCATATACACATCGATATTTTTAATGTTTTTCTACCAAATTAGTTTCAGATATTTGTCGTAATTTTAAAGGGCGAAGAATAATTTCAATTCAGATATACATATACTCAAACAGTTTAGAAAGAAAAAAAAACTAAACTTACCTGTCCTGTTGCAATGACTTGAAGATTTAAGGAAACGAAAATACTTATAATGCTTTGCAATTCTCCTAAATGCATGTTTCAAGACGTGAAGTTAATGATCAGGGTAACTAAGTTTTTATTTTGAAACTTAGCAATATTTATACCAGTGGAAAACTATTTTGTTAAAAAAAATTACTTTTAATATTCAACGTTACGGGAAAAAAATGATGATTTATAAGAGAATTTCCTCAGACATTAGCACAGACAATTAGTCACAATGCAATTAATATTAGATGAGAGAAATTTATTATAATTTGAAATAGCAAATATTTCATTATTATTTGAAATTATTTTTATTTTAAAAGCAATTATTGTGTTTCGTAATGTTATTCACAATCCAAAAACATATCTACAATCTTCGTATATTTCTTGCATGCAATAGTATTCCTGAAATAATTTTAGAATTAAAAACATGTTTAATTATATGGGAAACTAGAATTGAAGGTCATTTAATTTGAATACTTTTTTTCATTAAGGAACATACTGATTAAAAAATGTTCTAAATCACGCATTAGCAGAAAAAAAACTGTGTGCTATTTGTTAGCTTTTTGAGATATCAAATATTATCCATGCGCAATACTGTTAAATATTCTTATAACAAAACTTTTAGGGGTTTCTTTTTTCATAAAAATTATTTTTTTCACCCTTCAAGTAATTTTCAGAAAACCATTTTTAATTTATTTTATGCTTAATTACGACACTTGATGAGCAATGTCGACTAAAAATGATCATATAAAAATTCAGCAACATATTTATAAATCGATTACTTAGCAAAAAGATTTCAAATTATATTTTGTGAGTTTAATATATATATATACAGAGAGAGACAGACAGACATGAGAATGTGTTGTTTCGGCAAATTTGGTATGTTTATAAAACATACAACTGCAAAGACTCTACATTTTTTTTGTTGCTAATGAATGAATGATCATATTAAAATTCTGTAACATATTTAAATATCGATTACTTAAATCAATTAGAATCTCATGACTTTGTATAAAGTAAAACGCCTTACATATTTTCTCGCATATAGTTTGTCATTATGTATTTATGTCATTATGTATTGAAATATGTATAAATGTGATTAAAACTGCAAAAGTTCATTAAATTTTCTTAAAAATTAACAATTTTTAATTTGATTGTTATCAAAATCC
Source organism: Nephila pilipes (assembly GCA_019974015.1). Taxonomy (NCBI): domain Eukaryota; kingdom Metazoa; phylum Arthropoda; class Arachnida; order Araneae; family Nephilidae; genus Nephila; species Nephila pilipes. The sequence goes on from BMAW01055020.1 coordinate 25,165, forward strand.
ACGTACTTGCAATATGCTTTTATTACTACTAAATGTTTTCGTATATACCGTTCAAGCTCCATTGAGAGCAAGAAGATTTCAATTGGCATGTTATGAGTTTAATATATATATATATATATATATATATATATATATATATATATATATA
>BMAW01055020.1:25322-56420 GCA_019974015.1 Nephila pilipes
ATATATATATATATATATATATATATATATATATATATATATATATACACACACACATGAGAATGTATTGTTTCGGCAGTTTTGGTATGTTTATAAAACATACAACTGCAAAAACTTTACTTATTTTTGTTTGTAATAATTACTGAAAAAATATACGGGGTGTGGATGTTAATCAACGAGACTGATGCTGGAATAGAAGAAGTACGCATGCTCCAAATGCTAGCGACAGACATCGCTTTAACTTGAAACTTTCTCTTTCTTATGCAGCGTTTCTATTAACACAAATCTGTACACTTGTAGCCTATGTTCCCACCAGAGTTATTTTTTAATGTTTACCGGAAAAAGAATAAGTGAGCAACGAATTGTTGAGAAATTTTATATGAAACTAACTGAAAGTTATAATTTTTTGAAAGAACTGTATGACAATAAATGTTTGTCAAGTGCGCATGTTTTGACAAGGGTTAAACATTTTCAAGACGGCGGAGAAGATGTTGAAATCCTTTTAATTTTCTAGTTATTACGACAGAACAAGTAAATATATTTAATGGGTTTCCACAATATTTGTGTATTTGTATACATTGAATGAGATATATATTCAATGCATGCAAGAAATATGAAGGAAACAATCGTAGATTTTTAAATACATTCGAAACAACCTTTTAGGACAAATACTAACTAAAATTTTAATAAGTAAAATTGTAAATATCCTTTTTTAAAAAAATTATAAATAGTTTTTTTCCTAAAACAGCCCTCTTGAAGAACTGTGAATGAATAGTATTAGAAAACTTTAATGATCCAAATCAAATTTTTATTTTACAAAAATGGTTTTACTTGGAAAGTAAGTTTTTTAAAATAACGAATGTTTTATTTATGCATAATGCTGACTCTTACCTAATGCCGGAATGATTAATTTAAATGTTTGTAAATGATCTACAAATATATTGAAATTCAAAAAAATCAATGCAGTTTTCTTCTACATAGCTTTGTGCTTACTCATATAATTATATCTAATAATATATAAACAAACTAAAATTTAAACTTTTTACGAAAGAATTCAGACTCTTCAAAACAATACAGTAACCCCCACCAAAAAAACCCCTCACAGTTAGAAAGATATCAAGTATGATGTTTGGGAAAGCATAAATATGTCTAACATCATTCAAAGCCTACAATTGGCATACGGAATACAGCAGACAGTACTATATTTTAGTTAACCAGCAGTTCTTCTAAATTTCTCTGTGTTTCTCCCTGTAAAAAATTAACTAGAGTATCGAGGATGATGAAGCAGAATTCTTTCGAGATTTATCTGTAATTAAGGGGACTTAGTACCTTTGTACCTTCAAAAATTCGATTTTTCAAATTTGTTTTCGAAAAATAGTGATGAAAGTTAATAGCCTTTTAAAGCATACCGCGTCAAAATCCGACAATTATTACACCCTGTGCAACAAAAAATGCAAATATCTAAAGTGGCTTGTTCTACATTATGCAATGTAAACAAACCTCTTTTTTTAGTTTGTTATTTTCACATTTTCCCACAGGATTAAAAAAAATGTTTTGCCTATAGAGCTTTAAAATTTTACATGAGTGTTGTACTTGTAGATCTTTATTCTGTGAACCTCAATTTTGTTCATAGGATGATTAGATTTTATTTTATAACATGATACAGGAAAAAAAAGTTACTAAATACAAACTTGATAATTTTTTAATTTTTCAATTTTTTTTAATGAAAGATAAATTTAAAATTTTAGGTGTACAGAATAAGGTCATTATATAGCTTTAATTTGGTTCAAGAATTATGGTTCTACTGTACATCTTTGAAAAGTTATCTTGTGGGTAACGTAACGTAAGCTAATTTATTTTTCAAATTTTTGTACGAATATTTCATGTTGTATAAGAAAAAATATTAACTTTATATCAAAACTTGACCCAATATTTTCAACTATATACTTTATTACACAAACTGGCAAAGATTCATATTGAAATGAGCAAAAATTGTTGATTTATGAAGAATCGAAAAAAAAATTGTCAAAATGTTCTACTTTTGATTTCGAAAGGTACTAAGTCCCCTTAAGTCAAAAAGTATAGAATAGAATTTAACACAAATGAATTACAACATCCTTCAAAATGACTGGAGAAAGGTACAATCAAAATAAATTGGGAAAACCTTTTTTTCCTGAATAAATTGTATACTCTGTAAATTTAACATAAAATTTCTTGAAAATCATCTGATCATTTATCGAAACATTAGTTCATCAATAGCACTATTTTCAGAAATCAAAGAAAATATTCTATGCATGTTACGGCCAATTTTTAAGGTATTCCTTATGTTACTAATAAGAGAGTCTTTAAAAAAATAATGAATTGGAACTAAATCCATTTATTCATTCGAAACATTATTAAAAATCTAGTTATGCGTTGAAAATACCTTTGGTTTCTTTATTAGGGATTACACAGCAAAAATTTGTTAAATTGTAGTAGTAAATTTTACGCCCTTCATATTGGTTCATTTCGAAAATTCTCCGCTTTTCTAACTCGAATTGGTACAAAAAAATTATAATTTACATTTTTATTGGATGATTAATGATTCTTAACTATGGAAACCAAAACATTCAGCCCATATGTGATCGAACGCATTGCTTTAAATTTTTCTTTAATCTATGTAAGGAGGATGACCACTTTGAAGTTAAAAAGATTGCAATAAAATCCATATGAGGCATTGGAGCCATTTCCTATGCTAGAACATCTTTCTACAAGGCAACCAAATGACATGGACTAGGCTTTGAATATTTTCCAGAAATATAAAAACAATTTCAAAATCTTTCAACTATCGTTGCATCATTTAAAAAAAATTAAATAACGGACAAAAAAGGTTTAATTGACAATTATTGCATTTCACAATTATTTGCAAAAAGTGGTTAAAGGTATGAAATTGGAGAAAGTGTAGTAATACCCTCCACAAAAGATTTTATATCAGCAATAATGCATCAGAAATTAATTTAATGTTTAAAATTCACAGTATCCTAATTTACTGAATAAACTTATGTTTGCTCCGAAATTTTAATTTCCGTATTATTACATATTATGAAGCTTTATTGATTCCCTGCAAATTTGATGAAAACTACGAGAAGAAAGGTTATTCACTATTAATCTCATTAGAGATACGAAATGATTATCTATATTTAATACTCTGAGAACATACATTTTTAAAAATAATATCCCTTTCAATAATATTGTTGTATACGCTACTGATGAACCACCATCAATGTTAGATTGCGATCGTGGTTTTGTATTTTATTTGAAGCAATAATTGCGAATGATTTACGTATTCATTGGTTAGAGCACATACATCTTGTAGGAAATAATCTAAGTACAATTCTCTAGTCATGATAAACCATAATGATTCGAACCGTTAACAAGATAAAGTTCAATGCAATCAATGACAAAATGTTTCTGCAACTTTATCAAAACAATAAAGAAGGCTTTATTAAGTTGCTTTTGTACACAGAAGTTCTTTGGTTGTCAGAGGCTACATCTTCGTACAAATGCTGAGACAGTCAGATTGAAACAGGTTCCCAATTTTTTAATTATCGTCAGAAATCTTTGATGCAAAAGGGCAATACAAGCGTGAATCATCTTAAATGTTGTCTGGGCTATCTCGAAAACACTTCAACCACTCCGAAACACACGTACGCTACAAACATTCATTGCCGTACCCTTCTTTCAATAAGTTGTGTTTCGGTAGCGTTTCTTACATGTTTCATATGAAATTTCTCAACTATTCGTTTCTCACATAATTTTTTAAGGGAAATAAAGCTTTTCATCTATGGCGAGTGATCCCTACAGATATACGTATTTGTTTACAGATGCAATTGGCATTGCATTCGAAAGATAAGGCTTCAAGGTAAACAGCTGTCGATCTCTGGCTTTTGGCTCTTGCGTGCTATCTTACTTATTACATAGGATTTAACTATCTTATATTCATTGCACACAGAATACAAAATATCAAATTTGAATGTTACTGAAACTATACTGCCATAATATATAACCAAATTCTCCAAAAATAATTATTATTTAAATTCTAGAAAATGTTATTAAAAGCAACTATAAATGGGAAACAGGAGTCAAATATTTATTGTTATCAATTTAAAAAACTTATTACAAATAAAATATAATCTTATTTTCAAACATCTTCTATACTCTAGGTGGTTTCAAAGTGAAATTAATATTTTTACGTGGTTGATTGACTTTCAAATATAGAAAAAGTCAAAGCATTCAATAAATATATTTTTTAGTGAATCTAAATTATATACTAAGACTGTGTAAAAAGTACAATAAACGTTAGAGAAGAAACTAACAGACATATATATGAAAATACGTTATCACCGAACATAACTTAGTAATTTTTTAAAAATTTATATAAACATACTCCCACAGTTTTTTTCTACAGACTTCTACGTTTTTGTTTTGTTAGGGGACATCTAGTTTCGTTGCCAAATTCGGAAACTTGAGGATATATGGTTATCACATTTATCGTTAAATACATTCTATAACATAAAAAAACAGCAACCAAGAAGGAGTTGTCCGAAGGAGAAAAAAAAATTGGCTGATAGAAAATTTATTTTCAGAATAAAAAATGATATAAAATTTCAGAGAAATATAATGATTTTTTCATAGTTACGTAGTTACAAAACAACGAGCTCAAAAAGACAACTCTAGACTGGATGCAAGCTGCCACATGGAGTACCATAAAACAATAAAACTCCCTGATGGTCTCCTGTTATATAACACATGGATCAATAAGTCCCGAGACTGTGTGGTCGTGTTTTTTTTGCGATTTCCTCCTTCAAACGCACCAGCAAGTCAATATAATAATCACTGTTGATCGATTTACCTTTTTCGAGGTAGTCAATGAAAATCACGCCATGCGTATCCCAAAAAACTGACGCCATGACTTTGCCAGCTGACTGCTGCGTTTTCGTACGCTTCGGACGGCTTTCGCTAACTGTGCCCCACTGCCACTTCTACTCTGGAGTGTAGTGATGTATCCATGTTTCGTCCATGGTCACGTAACGACGCAAGAAATCTTTTTTGTTGTTAGTAAATAGCGATAAACAGCTTTCTGAATCATCGACTCGTTGCTGTTTTTGTTCCATCGAAAGCAATCGCGGCACCCACTTGGAAAAAACCTTTTTCATGCTCAATTTTTCATGAAGGATAGTAAATACACTTCCATATGATATCTGTGTCATCTCAGCAATCTCACGGAGCTTCACTTTACGATCTTTCATTATAATTTTTGTCACTTCTCTCACATTTTCCGGTGTAACGGCTTCCACAGGTCTACCCGAGCGTTCCGCGTCATTTGTGTCGGTAGAACCACGTTTAAACTCGGCAAACCACCAACAAATTGTTGCTTTTGATGGACAAGAAACACACCAGAAAAATTAATTTTATTAAATGATTTATTCATAAAGAGAAAGGTGAAATATTCTGCAATATATTTTTCATCAATATTCAAATCAATTTTCATTTTATGGCAAAGATATCTACATATATCTCCAATGATATGAAATCCTTGAGAATTCGGAATAACTTCATTATTCAAAATATTCATGACAATCTTTACCTCTCTTTTATTATGTCCGAAACTTAAAGTGCTTAATATGTCCTATGAGATAGTTCTTTTCAAATTCTAATCCAAGTTGAAACATTTTTTCTTTAATAGTTGACAAGTCTCTTATTTTTCGATTTCTACGTTTTCCTCTAGAAGTTCTAGTTAATTTATTAGGATTATTAATCTTGTAGAATCCTTCTTGGTAATAAAATACTTGGTTATTTTGCTTATTTGCGTTTAATACATTTTTATTGTTCCATATTGCATTTAGTCCATAAGGGTAAACAGTACCATAAAAACCAATATAAAAATTCTTAAACCATAATCTTTCTTTTGTGTTGGGTACAATTTTAATAATATATATTTTAATAGTATTAAATTCATGTGAATTAAAATGTTTAATTTCTATCCGACCTATATTTTTTCGACTATTATAGTGTTTTGCATCAGATCTATGCTGATTAATTCTAATATTTATAGTTCCCGAAGTTTGCCCAACATAATTAAACTGGCACATACCACAAGTCATCATATAAATACAATTAAAAGTTTTACAAAATAAAAAGTTTGAATCCCTATCATACTGCTCTTCAGCCATCATGACGCATGTCTTGCATCTCTTATCAGAGCACCTCTAAAACTTTAAGTTTAAATGATCAGAATCCCTAGAACGTTGAGATTTGAGTATGTTATTGGAAATTAAGTTGCTCTGGTGAAAATCCTTAATACGTGAACAGAATGATCTTCTATCTGAAGTGTAAGCCGAATTAATATATTCAGAGTTCCAAAAAATACGGGTTTTATATTTCCTATTATATACCAAATGAGATCCCAGAGGATACTCAGAACTTTTATAAAAATTACAACAAGTAACATTTTTTGTATTTTCTGAAAAATTTATAGTTCTTTTATATGCTGAATCGAAACGTTTGTGACCACAACAATGACTCTCCTCATTCATATTCAAAATATTATAAAAAGAGTGCACATCAATCATCTATAAAAAATAGCAAAATTTGCAAAACTGGTAACTTTCTAACGATGAAGCAGATACCATTATACTACATCACCGAGCTTTGACAAACATAAGTAAGCCAAATTGCCAGTAGCTAAATTTTCAAAAATTTCCATTATCATAAAATATAATTTTCAAAATCACCAATCTTTCACCAATACCTACGTATCTTAGATTAAAATTAAACATTATAATCTGCAAAGTCAATTTAAAAACACTTGATCATTTTAAGTCCAAAGCTCGAATCATTATGTTGTTTCAAGAAGAAGATTAGTCATCATAGGTACAAAACGCCGAAACAGCATGTAATTTTTTTAAATTTCTTATTAAAAGAATAGAAATAACAAATATCAAGAATAACAATAATCAAACAAAAAAAAAACATTCATAGTCACAACTTTGGGATTCATATATATATATATAAGAATTTTTATATTTTGAGACTCTTTCTAACACCAGTTATTCAATGCGCAATTACAGAAAGCACAAGCCCTACAGGCGCAAGCACGGAGGGCGCAAGAACTGCTTTCGCAATGAACATGGAAGAGTGCGACCAACAGAGAAAGACGTGCGATCTGTTAGTTCTTTAAATGTATAATCAATAGTTTCATTTTAACTTAATAAATGTTTTACAATAATGATTAGTTTAATTAAATTTCATCTGTTAAGAATCCTTTTTTTTTACTTGAATCCAGAAATCTCCTAGGCATTTTTAAAAGAGCCATGTACAACATTTCTGTACTTAGGATTCTACATATATATATATATATATATATATATATATAAGCGTTTTTGAATGTACAACTCTTGTATTATTGTGTTTAGGATGGTTAAAGATACTAAGTCTCTTAGATAATCACAACATTTAATTAAAACATTTACGAACAAAATACTTACAAGCGTAACAAAAATTTAAAATCATCGTTTACAATGGTACGTCATCCTTCTCTTAATTTTGTCTGTCCCGCCAGATTATAATTTCGTGGACCTCATGAAATGACCTCATCATCTTAATTCCAGTTATAAGAATTCTTCAAGATTTATATATCCGCAAGGTATGTGTCTACTTTAATTAGAAAAATAATGCATAATAGAGAAAAATAAAATGCAGAAACAAAAAATAATTAAATATGATCCTTCCTCTGCGGAAGTTACCATCGCCTTTAGAATATCATCGTCTTGCTTTGTCATCGGCTGCACTTTTTTTCATTTTGCAAACGTTTACAGAAATACATATAATATAGACATACTAAGGGGGAAATGTCATTATTGGGGAAAAGTGACAAATCTGTTGGAAAACGTCTTAAACAGTACACACAATCAAATAAAATAAGTATAGTGTGATATTTTATGGTACACACCATATTTTTTATAAATTCTGTTCAAATAGCAAATAGTTGTATTGTTCTTTCTTCTGTGTTCTCTTTTTGAATCTACAAAACTGTCATTACTTCTAATTTTAATAGTTTTGTATGCCCTTAAAGATTTCTAACTAAACTTAAGCTATTATCTAAAATTAGAGTGTTTTAGAGCAACTAAATCACCTAATTTATAGCAAAGTTTCGTCCGCCTTCTTATGATGTATGTCTTCTTTTACTGTTCTTGTTATTTATATATATATATATGTGGGATCTAAGACCTACTGATCTATAGTCCCGGAGGGTAGCTATGATGCTTGCAGAGCGCCACCTAGCACTTCGAGAGAGATATGACGTAGTGAGATGTGACGGAGAAGGAGCCAGATGCTGAATAAGACGGTTCAGGAGATTGCGCTGGAAATCAGATTGTGCTGGACGTAAAAGCTGTGATGACGCGAGTTGAATGAATTTGTTTTGTGTTTTTATGTTCTGTCCTTCGTCAGCGAATAAACTGTGTGTGTGTAATAAGTAGTCATTATTTTGAATCTTTACACGCACCACATATATATATATATATATATATATATATATATATATATATTAAGCATGTTTTCGTAGATCCTTACAATATGTTTCAAAATTGGTTTAGAACTCGGCTTTAATTATTTCTTTCAATTTATCAGAATATTTCGCATTCGTTACAGTTTCGAATAATAACTCAAAATTAGTAGTATCACTTCATCTTTGATAGGCGGAATTAATAGTTTGTTGCAGCGCATTTCATGTGCATTCCAATGCGAAAGAATTTCAAGTCGAAAGAACGGGAATGATATTTGATTTAATCTTACAGCTTTTCCATTAGCACGTGGAACTCCAGTTGAGATGAGATGGTGTATATTTTCTTTAGAACAATATTCTTTTCATAATCTTTAGACGTAAAAATAGTGACACGATCGGAAATAAGTCTTAATGGAATTATAAGTGTATTTTTCTGTTTCTCCAATTCAGATATAACTTCAGTTGATGTCGGCTTGGAGAGATAGAACTAGATGAATTTTGAAATCGTCAAATTACTCGTATATTACACTGCAACAAACGGATATTCAAAATCGAGTTGAAAGTACTCACTTTTGAATACTTCACATATTCAAAAAAAACTCCGATACCAACGTAATCAAATTTTAGACTCGACCGTACTAATTTTTAGTAACAAGTACGTATTGAAAATGGAAACTTCACATACTCATTTTTGATGATATTTATGTATCAAATACGAGTGTGGAATGTAAAAATGAGTATATCATATGTTCATTTTTGAATCTGTTACTGTATCGAAGACGAGAAGGAACAAAAAAATGAGTATATCATATACTCATTTGTATGTGTGTTATTGCATCAAACATGAGTATGTATTCCATTCATTTTTATTCATCATTCAGCAATAATGTATTGCATCCATTTTCGATTTTGTTGTTGGGTCAATTATGAATTATAAACAGATAAGTATGTATCAACTTAAATTTTAAGGGGTTTAAAAAAGCACTCCTTTATTTGCAAGTATCATTTTCTTCATCTTACACATTATTTACAAACACTTTATGAAGTTTTGATTCAAAACTTCGTATCAAAATTCTTGACTTCACTGTGTATAACAAAACTATTACTTTTAGAAACAAAAATACGACTGTTATGTGATCATAAACTTTACTTTGAACTTACATCTTAAATTTAAGTCAATTTGAGTGTTTAATAAATCTTTCACATCAATAGATTCGATTCAAGAGTTAAATTCTTTTCAAAATAAATGTGTTAAAAATTTGAGTTAGTAGTTCTTGAAACAATCAAGTTCTCTAAAAATTATATATGTTTGATTATAATATATTGTATAATAATTTCAATATAATAGATGCAATATATGGTTTTAATAAAATCCTATATATGAAGAAAACTTAGTTTTATACAAAGTAAAATGTTTTAATAAAAAGGTATTGCAAGTATCTTGAAACATTATGATGAATATTAGATTTTCCATCGTAAACACTTAGAGAACAGTATTTCATTTCAATGCACTCCCCACCCCTTTTTTTTATCTAAAATATATATCTGTATCCTTTTGAATTAACATGATGACAAAGCTAGTACCCATAATTAATGATTCACTGTAAACAGAAAAAATAAAGTAAACCAAATCGTATTTCTAAAAATATATTCTAAATATCATACTTATACATAAAAAAATAAAGCAATCATAATTTTGAAACAAGAAGATTAAAAAAAAAAGTTTAATTTTTTCACTCCCATAGATAATGGCATGTCGTTTGAAAAAGCACTTATACACATTGCTATCTAATTCATTCTATTGTCCAACTGCATCCCCATTTGTACAGTTTATGATTTTATGTAATGCACAACGAGGCATTATACAAAATATATGAAGTTCTTATTTACATAGGTGCATATTTAAAAAGAATTTTTACTTCAACGAAATCAACAACGTTTCGTGATGTTACTTAATAGAAGTGAAAAGGCTTTTCGTACAGTGCTGTTCCAAATAAAAAATCCAAACAACTTACTTTACCCTAAAATTATCACCCAATATTTGCCAAAGTGCAATTTTAAATGCATTTCCTTGAAATTGAATACCTTTATCAAAACATTGTCTCAAATCTTTAATAAGTATTTCAAAATTTGCCTTATACATGTATTTTTTACAACTGGGGAATGATAAACATTTGTAAAGAAAATACAGTCTAAAGATGACTGCAGGAGCATCGGTAGATATTTAATTGAGAAATAAACAAATTCTACCTTTTGTATATCAGTATGTGACCCCAGCGGATTAACTAATTCAACATCCTCTCTACATAAACTTAATAGTTACTGAACTCATGTCTGTAAAAGTTGGATTAGAATAGTTATAAAATCCTTCTTGGATCCTACTCAAAGCAGAGTCTATAGCACTAAGAAAATGCTTATTTACATATTACCTAAATTCTTTTAATTGAAACAAAATCAAGTTAATTTCCTGAACATTGCATAAATAGATCTTATGAACTGTCGTTGCAGATTACAAGTAATTTCGAATACTCCCATGTCTACCGAATACACTACATAGTGTTAACTTCAGTAATTTTAGTACAAAACTACCATGGAATTTACTGTCTTCATTACGAAACTAAGAATTGAACTTTTACTCATAGATATCAGGTTATATGCTTAACAGCTACACAAAATACATGCTATTTGGCTGAAAAATATCCAAACAAAATATATTTAAACATAGCGAAGCGATGGATGATATTAATAACTAAAAAATAGATCATTTTAATGACAATTTGAGAAACGATTAAATGCAAACAATACTGAATTGTAAAATTTTAACAACAAAAGTTAAAAAGAAAAACATTTTGAACGTAAAGAGCACAGAAAACATGACCTGTCATTTCAACACAGATATTAGTGAATATTTGGAGCAGTATATTTATATTTTATTCAATGCATGAACTCCAACATTCCTTCACACAGAATAAATAAAACAATTTCATTTGTATTTGATACATGACACGAACATTGTAGTAATATTAATTCATTAAATTGTAAAATCATTCAATCATATTCACTATAAAAAAAATGGAGCATAATATCTAGCCCTTTTATTTGACATGTTAAATACTTTTATTTACAATCTATTAACATTCTTTCAAAAAAGTCCTAAGCTAAATATTTATTATTCAATCGTCTTTGCAAGATACACACTCAAATACACACACACGCATAAATATATATATAAATACTTGATATTTGTATGTTTATTATCACAATTCAGCCACTTTATTCATGCACTACTTAAAGTTGAATAATGTTTTTAAAAAATATACTTTGTGCCAAGATTAATTGCAAAGTAATACAGAGTTTCTGGTGTTGGCTGGAAGAACCAAGAATCACATTAGTACGACAAGGTAATATAATACTAGATTGTTAAGCAGTATTCAAGATTTTTGAAAATAAGTTTTTCTATTTCTCAAAACTCTGTTTCTTAACTCCCGCCCTTATCATTTCTAATAAAAAAACAGTTTTAAAAAAAAAACATTTTATACATATTTTTAAAACTCAGATTGATTATCCTAAATATAAGTTTTGGTATGCGTCTTGTTATTCACAATATTCAGAATTTTAATCTTTGAGCTTCATTTTACATTAAAACATAAGCGTAAAATTCATATTTGATTAAAAAATATTACTTTAAGAAAAAGAAAAAATAAGATAGGTAGGAAATTATTATGAAACTTCAAATTGTATGTAGAATTCTCAAATTCACACACAGTTTTTTTTAAATACTGTTGATTCCTTTTTAAAACATTATTAATAAAAATTAAGATTTAATTAATTTTGTTTGCAAAACATGTTTTTAAAAAAACTTAAATTCACGGTAAGAAATTGCATCTATTTAAATCATCATATAACTGTTATAGCTTATTTATACATCTTGATTATTAGAGAAAATATTTTAATCCAATGTTGCTTTATTTTTAAAACAAAATCAGCCTGATAAATATGAAGTATTTACAAATAAAATAATTTTAATTCATAACAGCTTAATAAATCTTCCACTATTTATATTTATTTTTCCGAGTGTTTAAAATAATTACATCACTATAATAGTTATTGGGGCTTTTATTTTAACATATTAGAAACAACTGATGATGTTATGATACGTAACAATATTTATGTATGAAATACAAAATAAGTTTAATCAGAGAAAAAAGCTGAAATGTCCGTTAACATTTCAAAAGTGTATCAGAAATTGATTGCAAAAAAGAATTTAAAATGAAATAGAATTCAATTAAATGAAATAAATTGAAAGCAGAAAATAATTTAAAGCTTATATCGGAAGTATGCAAACAAATGCCAGAAGCAAGTATAAATTGGCTTGGTGTTGCTTAAAGAATGACATTTTAACAACAATATTAAAAGATAATAGGATTATACATATATATAAAATATACTCAGATTATTTCCTTCATACATATGTTGATATACTTATGTATATATATATATGTATATATATATATATATATATATATATATATATATATATATATATATGTTTATACATACATATATACATATATATTCATATATGTTTATACATATATATATATATATATATATATATATATACATATATGTTTCGCATACTTATGTTGAAACATATGGTAGATATTGCATAACGGTTTTGGCATTTTTAGGATATTCTTTTCTAATATGAATCCAAAAAAGCATAATATTAACTAGATTTAAATTTAGTTTCAATTGAGTGTCGGTCGATATATCAAAATGTTGTTCTCTTTATTTTATTTTATTTTTTATTTATTTATTTGAATATATCGACTAGTCTAAGTCTTGAGAAGGATTTTGGATACAAGACAATTTTCTTTTTGAAAGAGGAAATATCGAAGAAATATTTTTGAAGATCTGATAAATATTGCACCAAACTAATTTTTATCGGAATTAGCGTCACCGTCTTTTAAAAAATTACGATCATTAGGAAATAATTCAATAATAACTTTCAAAGTGTAATATGCCGAAAATATCAATTCTGAAAGAGTGACTTCAATTTTATTTTATACCTTAAAAGTAGGGAAATAAGAAATGGGTCATTCTTCACCTGAGCCTATGAAGGGAGACTTTTTTTTGACATTATGCGTCTCGACTATTGTATTTGAAGAACGTGACTTTTACAAAATTTAAGATTTTATTTTATCTAAAAAATTATTTACGTTTATTTTTACAAGTTAACTTCCTTCAAGATTTCGACCTTTCATGATAATTAAAATTTTATTACAATTTTGGCGCTTTGATTAAGCAAATTGTGATCCTTTGCGGAATCCCTGTCAAAGTTCCGGGGAAACCATGTTGAAGACCTATGACATAGAAAAATCAAAAGATTACCAGATTTGTGTACAAAATTGTTCAAGAAGCAAATGTACAAAATTTCAAGTGACTCTATCCCATACTTCCAGACGTATTGTAAATGAAGGGAAAGAGACAGTTAAGTGACGAATAATTATATCATTTTGGAAAAATGATTAAAAATACTTACTCCATTTTAAAAGAACGTTTGGATAGAAATTAAATGTAATAAATTTTTACAATATTCAAGCTTCTTGAACATCAGGTTTCCCAATAAAATTTCTAATATTCTTTTTTAAAGAGCGTGAATGTTTATAACATGAGGGCGATTGGCGATAGACACTGTAATTTGTAACTAATCCAATTGATCTTCCCTCCAAACTTCTACATTACCTCTACGGGAAGAGTAAGAGACTAATGTTAATAATGTAAATATAAATTCATATAACAAGTGCTATTAATGTAAATATGAAACTTAAAAGTAACTTTAAATAAAAATATGTTTTTAAAGTAAGCGCACACACGTTTCACTAATTGGTTGCGTTACCGTCCCTCTTAGAAGCAACGCGAGGTCCCCGTCTGGCGGACCTCATAATTGTAAACCTTCGTCAAATGACAAGGAATACCTTAAATTTTATTAATATCTAAAGAAATCCGCATCACGCTATAGGGAGGACTTAGCACCTCAACATATTAATGTGCATCATCTCTGTAACCTTTAGTGAAATCTGGACTCGAACAAATGACACAGAAAAAAAACGGTGACGCGAGTTCGTGACCATGATGAATAGGCTATCTCGACCCCATGTTTTCAAATTTAGATAAAAAATTTTAATCCTACTTTTTAATATTTTTACTCTTCTTTTATAATATTCAAATGAATTACATTCATGAAATATATTTCAGATTTTTCCCTTCGGAACTTATATTGAAATATAACTGTGATTGTGAGTGAGAAAAAGAGAGAACAAGCGTTATGATTTGAATGTTTCGTTATGAATTTATTTTTTGATCTGAATAATTAAAACCAATTTCTAATTTTGTATCAGATAAGTTACATTAGATCAAATCTACTAAAGGATCAAATTTTCATAAAAAGAATTGCGGAGTCAAGAAGTGAAACGTTTAAATAAATTTTACAAGTCAGTTGAAATCAAAAATGGTGAAGCATTTTATTTGGTAAAGTAAATAACATCTATATTTGCTTTTCAATTTCAATATCGAATCCCTTTTCTGATATCGAAAATGGGATTTCCGATTGTTGTGTTTAAAAGAAAATTGAAAAATTCTTCAGTTTTTCTTCAGCTATGCTGATCAAGGTTCTGGAAGATCTTTCACATGGGTTTTAATCCATTTTGAGAAATAAAGCACTTTTGAGAATGTTGAGAATGATTTAGGATTGCATTGAATCGTGAAATCGTCTTCTTGTTGCATATTTGATGTGACTCCGAGAGTGTAGAATTTGTTCTTGAACTTGATGAAAGTCGATGAGCCAGAATCACCCTAAAACCGAAAAATGAGAAAAATGAGTAAAGTTTTACGTTTGATATCTTTATAGCTCGAAATTCATAGAATACTCATTTAGATGAATCAAAATTATTTATTGATGAAAAGAAAATTTCAAGTATCGACACCTGAACAATACTGACAAAATTTTATTTTAATTTGAATCAATCGATATTTCGTCCTATGCGTTTTATGTTGCGTTTTCGTTATTTCTGTTAAAATTTGGCATAGGACGTCAAATAGCGAAATCTCTAAATTTTTTTCAGTTGTGCAGGAACGCAGCTTAATGAATTTCTAATAAATAATAATGAATAAAATTTTAGTTTTCTAGTTTCTATATCACCTAGAGAAATTCATGATTATCGCTAAAGAAGTCTATCGAAATTCATTGTACATGAGGTACGATAACAGTGAAGAGCATACAACCGAGAAAAGAGAAGAATGCGAAATATTCAAAATATATGATATTGTGCTAATTATAACATTTACATGGTAAATTATACTTGCAGTTCAAACGAGTATTAAGACTGTTTCTCATTTATCTCGTTTTGGTCTCTTCTCGTTTTCTTACACATTTTCCAACTTTACACAGATATAATCTTCGTTGTCACTAAACATACAGTGAAATTCTACTTTAAAGAAGCTATAAAATTTCAGTCCTTAGTTTCTATTTATTAAATAAATTATTATTCAACGAATAATAATTTATTCATCCACAACGAATGGTAATTCTCCCACTTAAGACATCCGACAAAAGCATGTTAAATATCGCTATATAAATAAATAACATTAAATACCACGCATATTGTCTGAGTGGTTCCAGCAGCACAATGATACTGGTTCACAGTCTCTTTTGGCAATCCTTCTACCATACAGTTTTGCGGTGAGACTTGCCGCATTACTCCTTCTCTAAGTGTTTGTGGAGAGTCTGGAAGTGAAAATAATTCGGTTTTAGATACACGTAGGTTAAAGAAAGATCGAATAAAAAAATAATATCAGTTTAGTTTTTAAAGATAAATGTGTTTTAGTAAAAGTTGCTCACACAATTTTGTCAGAAACATAATTTTTCTTAAAAACTCTTATTTGAAATATTCCAATGTAAATCTTTATTACTCACTACATTAGTATTATTTAGGTGTGACCACGGTACCCTAGTGGTCAAGGTTGCTGCCGAGTGGCCGGCGATTTCTGTCGAAAAGAGCCTTCATATTATTCAAGACCCATCGTGTAACCAGATCTGATGAGCGTTTAATCTGTGGAGAATCAAAATATTCCAGTTGGCCTAATGTAGAAGTTTGGAGAGGGAGGTGAAAGCTCAGGCATAGTCCTCGCCAAATGATCGGTGCTCAAAATTACGAGTTGCACCCTCAATAACCCAGAAAATACAGCTTAATGTTCCTGTGGCTCTGTAAGAGATGCTGACCACTACGTTTTACTTTGGCTTTTTACCAAACGATTTCATTTAAACTATCCTGTTAAAGAAGAGAAATCTGTTTTGCTGAAGACCGTGTGTGAAAATCCGAATTTGCATTTTAAGATTTAATCCTGTATTCTCACGGTTAGTAAAATTACCCAACAAATTTCATGATTGTCTAAATATTTTATTACATTTGTAATCTTTCTTTATTGTCTGCTTATAATTCTATACCTGGTATATATGTATATATTTTTGTGTAGTGTTCATTTTCGAATATTTCAGTTTTCCTTTTTGTGAGTATTAATTGTATGAAAGCTGTCGCCGGTAAACTGAGGTCGTGAGTCAAATTATCAGCATCCGTAACTAACAGGAAATCTATGGACCTCAATGGAATACAGATTGATATGCATCCCAAAAAAGAAAAAAAATAAGGAAAGAAAAATGAATTATTGGAAGTATTGAAACTATGAGTTCTGAGTTATGTTCCATTAAGATTAATTTGTAAGTCTTTCGTATTCCTGCATAACTTTTAAAGAAGTGATCATTCAAATTTAATAAGTTATATTTTAAAACCAATTATATTGTTATTCAAAAATGTAATTAAATTTACTTTTTCATACACAATTTTATTTGTAGTTGATTTTTTAATTTTATATTTAAAGTATATATTATTTATTGATTATAAGTAAAATGTCATCTTATAAAAACTATAAATTTATATAAAGCTTATTTCTTATTCTTCCCTGAAATCGAAAGCAAAAAAACATTACAAAATGAAGCAAGATCTACACAGTATAACGGAAAAAACACGACGCACCAATAAGGAATAGCCCTATTGAAATGACATTTCATATGCAAAGTTAATTGGATCGCACATGCTAATGATTAAAATTTGGTATCCAATGATTGAATAGCGGGAGCTACAGCGTATCTGAAATGCTCACTCAAATTGTGTAATTAAGTAGCGATTCTCATTCGGATGGTAAATTATTCAGTTGCATTTCAATTTAGGATATCTTTCCATGACTGAAAAAAAGCCTCGCCGCAGGATTTGAGCTCATTAGGAGCAACTGCCAGAGTTTGAAAGAGCTCGTATCATTGGATTGAGAGAGGCTGGTTCGGTGGAAAATTGATCGCCATATGGATCGAAGTGATGCGACAGTCAGAAGATGTTAGCAGAAATGGGTGGACAATGGCAGTTTAAGCGTCATGATGATAGCGGTCGACACAGGGCCACAGCAGATCGGGAGGACAGAGTGATAGACGGATCAGCTATCACAGCACCTGATTCATCGTTATCGACAATGAGATGTACGACCCACACACCAGTGTCCACCATGACAATTCACAGACGGCTGTTAGAGCGAAATCTAAGCTCCTAACCACCACTACGCCACCTGCCTCTCACTTCTGCACATTATCGATTCAGATTACAGTGGTGCTTGGCTGGATCAAGTTGGAATTATGCTGACTGGGGACGTATAATGTTTAGCGAGGGATCCCGCTTAAAACTGCGTCGTGACGATAATCGAAGACGTGTCTGTAGATGCTTTGGACAGCGTTCCGATCCGGCGTTCACTATTGCACGGCTCTCAGGCTCTCAACTAGGAGTTACGGACTGGGGTGACACTTCCTGTGATTACGGTCCCCTTTAGTCGTCATTAGAGGCAAACTTACAGCACATTGGTACGTCAACGACATTCTGAGAGCTGTTGCGCTCCCGTTCCTTTTGCAGTATCCTGGCATTATTTTTCAGCAAGATAATAACAGACCACAAACTGCGCGAGTTGTTATGAACTTTCATACAGCTTGTCAAACACTTCCTTGGCATGCTCTCTCCATTCGAGCCGTCTGGGATATGATGGGTAGGTGACTACCTCTACCAAGGAATGTTGAGGACCTAGCCCAACAATTGCAGTAATTTTGACTAGAAATACCGCAGGAGACCATCAGAGAGCTTTATCACTGATGGTCTCCTGTGGTACTAGAAGTTGTGCAACAGCTTGCACAACGGGTATAGGTGGATCTAAACTTTATTAAGCCCGTTTCTTTGTAACCATGTAACTCTGAAATAAATCATTCCTTTTTTTCTGAAATTTTCATAATTTTCTATTCAGTGCATACTTTTCCTATCCACCAATTCACTCCATTGGACAACTCCGTCTTGGTGCGTAGTTTTTTTATAGAGTGTATATAGTTACTTTTACAGTAGTATTCACTGAATCGTAATAGTCGGAGAATCTAAAGTAAGATGATATTTTGAAACAAAAAATTATAAATAATTATTAGGAAAAAATGTTTATTAGTTTACATCTCCTTTTTACTATTTATCATATATAATTTAGAATGAATAATTATTGATAATTTACAACTATTCATTAATATGTACATTTTGTAAAATAATTCACTTTTACTATTAATATACGATTAAAATTTAATTAGTAATTAGCAAGTACCTTGTTATAAATTGGGAAAAGTAATTTATTTACTCTAAACACTAAGTGTATCGAATAATTTCCTAAAGAGGACAAATATCTAAATAAAGCATTAAAGTGTTATTCTTGTTAATATATATTCAACAATTTCTGTAATTACTTTATGTTCAATTTCGTTGATATTGGTCGGAATGAGCAATTGTAATTAGTATCCCGGTTAATCTAACGCTCTTTTTAAAAATAATAAGATTTTTTTGTAAGAGTCAGGAATAAAATGAGAGAAATAAATTTTCCTTTTAGAAACCACTAGTCCGTTGGTTAATGAAAATTACTATCACAAACCGTAGGGTGGTAAATCGGAAGCTCTAGACTTTACTTAATTTATTTACGACACATTTTTTTAACATAAATCACAAACGAGACACATTTTATTACTGGCAAAATCCTGATCATGACGACATGCCCGTGTTCACCTGAAATGTATGTAAGATATTTTTATTAAAATTCAATATTATTTTTCTTAAGCTAGTTCAGGGTTTACCTTATGCATTATGTACAACGAAAGTTATTTAACGATTCAGAATGCAGCTTTAAAAGAAAAATTCAGATATGTTCATGATCACCTTCTCCCCATACGTTGTCCAAAGTGAATTAATTTTTCTCCCCCACCCCCAAGTACATCAAAAAGAAATTTAATCTATTACCACTGCCCATCTAATTTGAAAATAATCGATGATTTTATGTGAAGTTATTCCCATGTTTCCGAGCACTTATAGATCTGAACATATATTTACGCTTAGGAAAGAAATTAAATATTTTGCTTCATCGGCCATTTTTAATAATAACCAAGACTTAGTATTGAGAAGTATAAATTACTGTAGACGAGAAAGTGCTGATTTTTGTGTTTTTGACTCGCAAAGAGAATAAACACGACCGATATTGGCGATGGAACTTTGTAATATTGAGTATCTGTCAAGTGAGGTCTACCCTTGTGTTGGCAACCCATTTTGCAAACTTCTACAATAAGGTAATGGGATTCCTTCGAACCTCTACATTTGGAATTGAGCTTTTGTTCCTCTTCACAGTGGATATTCAGTGGTACCTAGATTCAGAAGAGGCATTATGTGTATTGTGTGGAACAAAATCTACTCATTACTAAGCTCTAACATTATTTATCATGAGAACATTATTTGAAATACTATTCTAATCGTAATCACTTTTTAAATCTGACTTCATTTTAAAATGATTTTTTTGTTTGTTTCGTGTTTGCGAACCAAATATGTACCTCCAAGAAAGACCACTCGCCAAACCTCAACTATATGGTTTGACTCTGTTCAGGAGAGTATATTTAATTGTTGGTTTTATGAATAAGATGCATTAGATGTTTCTTAATAAAACTCAGGTTTATTTATTATAGTTTTTGTAATTTACTGTCGCTGTCCACTTTACACGAAACCATTATTTGCCAACGTGAACTTATTTTACTTAGTTTGTCTTACCTTTTGCACTTGGCGAACTTCAAGTCCAATGTCAAATTTTATATCGATGTTTCTTACAAGATTCGGCTTATAATCACTCAGTACTTAATGAAAAGGCAAAATAAATTCGTTTCTTTATCAAATAACATCATTGCTATGATACTTACGATCACCTCTTGGTGTATTCCATCCCCATCCTGCAACGAAGAGTTTCTGATCTTTTTTGTACATTTCTTTCTTAGTTGGTAAGCATATAGGGTATGTCTCTGAACTGCATATATGGTATGTCTGTATTGTGGGGAACAAAACTTTACTCATTTCTTAGCTCTAACATTATTTATCATGACAACATTATTAGAAATACTATTCTAATCATAATCACTTTTTAAATCTGATTTCATTTTATAATGATTTTTTTGATTATTTCGTGTTTGTGTAAAAATATGTAACGCCAAGCAAGACCACTCGCCAAAATTCATGTAAATGGTTTGACTCTGTTCAAGAGAGTATATTTATTTAATGGTGTTATGAATAAAATGCATTAGGTGTCTCTTAGTAAAACTCAGTTTTATTTATAATAGTTTTTGTAGTTTACTGTCGCTCTGTCCACTTTAAAACAAACCAACATTTGCCAACGAGCACTTTTTTTACTTAGTTTGTTTCACCTTTTGAACTTTAGCGAGCTTCATGTCCAATGTCAAATTTTATATCGGTGTTTCTTTCAAGATTCGGTTTTAATCCATCAGTACTGAATAAAAATGAAAAAGAATTCGTTTCTTTATCCAATATAACGATGTTATGATACTTACTATCACCTCTTGGTGTATTCCAGCCCCATCCTGCAACGAAGAGTTTCTGATCTTCTTTGTACATTTCTTCCTTAGTTGGTAAGCATATAGGGTATGTCTCTGTACTGCAACTTAGTGGCTGTGCCAGTTCAATCAGAGCAATGTCATTGATAATAAGATCGTTGTTATACCTGTCATGTGGGATAAATCTCTTAATTTCAAGTTTTTGTCCAAATCTTTGGGATCCCAACAAATAAATGGAAAATTCCTTTTCTGAAATGTAACATTCCTTCGCAGGTGAATATCCTTTACATTCCGGGTTGTCTGATTTCAGTTCACTAAAAAAATATATTAATAAACATGTATCTCAATTTAAAAGAAACAAACAAAGTTATAAAACATTCAGCGATGAAAGATATTCTGTGAAATCATTTGTGAAGCCTAGAGACACGAAATTCAATTTCATTTACAACTTTTATGATTAAGTTTTTACTTTTGAAATATTCCACCATTTCAAAACAGTTTTCTCTTTTTACTACTTTTACGAATTAGTTTTTCAATGAAGCAAGCAAAAGAATCCGAAAAATAAAGTTTAAAATTTTTTATTGCATTTGCTTGTGTCTGGAGAATGCTAAGACAATACTCCTGAAAAATCTCTGCAGGGACAACATGAATTTTTATCTCTTGTGGAAGAGAAAAAAGAAATCATCATTAGAAACGATAGGATTTTAAAATGAAAATGTAATTGGAGATGAGCCTAGTTATAAATTATAAATAATCGTCTTAAAAAACAATGTGTTTATTCAAAGAATAATTTAAAGTCATGTTAACATCAACATAAATTGATAGTTCGGAAACTGATACCAAAATAATTATTGAAACAATTCTGGTAGAGTATGTGGCGAGAAACAAATTAAAATGAAAGTTGGCTTTGTTGAATACAATTGTCATTGGTTATATTTTAAAATTTAAAAAAAAAGACATTTCACTTCAACTATTGAATTAAAATACATCCCAATTTATAAATATCTGTGAACTTAAAAATTAATGAAATACATTTTATTTTCATTCTTGTCTTTTTGTGGGGAAAAAGTAATTTTTTTTGTTAATATTGCACTTAAATTACAGTCTATATAATGAATAAATTCTATTTATGTGTTTTTATTTTCATGGACTTGAAATTTTACAAAACATATTTTTTTTATACAAATGCTTTTGAAGGTTCATATATTGTATGTAAGTAAAAGAAGTTTAAAGTTACATTTTTATATCACGTATGTTTTTATTTTTTTTAATTAATTTATACACATAATATCCGTTTTCTGTCCTTTTTATAGAAAAATCAATTTACACAGTCATATTTATTTTTTCAAAAATCTGAGAAACTGATGGGTTGAAATCTTGTGAATAACTTTTGTTTCAATGACAAATCACAATTATAGATTTATATTTGTGTAAAGAAAAAATAAAGGAAATTATAAATAAGTCAAGAAGTAACTCATGATTGAAATACACGAATGAAACTATTCACGTTCATTGTGTAGCTCACACTGTATTCTTGAGGAATTTGTTTTTTTCGAACAACCAGTGGATGGTAGAAAAAAATAAACTATTTACTATAAACTTATTCACAAACTAATAAACATAAAATAATAAGCTATAAACTCATTCATAATTGATTCTAAAATATACAAAAAGATGCAGCGAAATCTAATTCTATTTGAGAAATTAATTCTTTATTCAACTTTAATCCATTCAATTGCTAAATTAGTTTTCGTTTTTGGAAATACTGAAAAATTATTAAATATATCATGCGCCTTGCAGTCTTGAATTTTGAAAGGGGTTTTAAGAATAAATGGACTACTTTTAAGAATAAATAAAAACTAATTGTGATGTTTTATATAAAAGTAAAAGTACTCTATAAAGCTTAAAATAAGAAGAAAAAAAACTTGCATATTTCTGTAAGGATATTGCTACTGGTTTTAATTATATGAAGGATACAGTTATCTTTTGATTAGCAAATCATATTCTATTGTGTCTTTATTTCAATCAGTACGCAGTAACGATAATAACGATTTCTTAACATTTATATGCAAGTGTATGTATCATTGAAATTTTCGTTTGTAACAATATAGTTTCATGTATCTTTAAAATTTAAAACACAATTCAATTCCTGTTGGGATTTCAAATATTATTTTTTAATTCCTAACAGGAATGGTAGGTAAAAGGGAAAAACTTACTTAATAAAACAATGTGCTGCAGTTAAAATAAATGTTCTGGATATTAAAGCCCCGCCACATACTGTACGCTTTCCTACATTCAGTGGAACCTTTAAAATAGAAGATTATGTTATAGAAGAATATATATATTTATATATATGTAATGATTTAACTTAAATCCTTTTAATTTCTCAGTTAAATAATTTACTTTACTAAATATGCCCATTCACTCCTTTAAAAGATAATGTTTATTCTTATTTCCTGATACGATTCCTTTTTCTTTTTTTCAATAACGCGTGCTTAAATCATTAAGAGTCAGCTCTCCTCCTTAGGAACACATTTGTAGGGATGATCCCTACCAGACTTTAGGTCTACACTAAAATTCCCTTGAAGTCTCTCCATTCAGACCATTTTGTCATTTACTTATTAAGGGAAATTTATAAAAATGAAAATTGGTATAAAAATGAAAACACAGCGAAAAACGCTTCTTTTCTTATGTTTATCCTCTCTCCGATGAATTTCTGAGATTTTTATGGTAGTTTCGCTTCGGCCTTTGGTGGCCGAAAACCTATTGAAGTCTGCTACATATATATATATATTAAATAAACTAAAGGTAAGTTTTTGTACATCTCTGGATATAAATATTTTTTTTACTTTTTATCAGAACAATCATACAATATTTTAGGTATTTCTAAGTTCGTAAAATTTCTAAATATATATTATGACTATAGTCATTAAATTATAAATGTACCGAGAAAACATCCACGCTTTCTCTGCGACGCTTGCAGAATTCTTGAAATTATTTGGAAGATCAATTTTCAATCTCAAAGAAATCGAAGGTTTTCGATTCATAAAACTAATTAAATACTAGTTTTATGTACTGGAAAAGATATTGATGTTTCAAAAGATTTTATATATCTAGTCTAATTAAACATACATATTATTAATGTTAATATAAAAACTGTAAAATGAAGTTAACTCTAAAATGAAAACATTTCTTTACAGTAAGTTTTAATACTTAGCACGAGTTGTGATTTTCCTAACATCGCTCTTTGAAATAACAGGAGATTTAAGGGCGATAAACATCGTAATTCTGAACCCTGATACAGTTACGATGAAGACACCCTAGATAACACGTTTCTCTCCAAACTGCCACACCACGATAACGGGAATAATTGAAAACTCGACAGATTTCTCGTACATCCATCCGCAACACTGAGGATCTCACATGGCATCAAGACTCGAACCTACGATTCGGAGGAAACGACACCAGAAGCGAGTTCGCGACATAGTACGCTCGGCTACCACAGCCACACTTATCACGAAAGAGAATTAGAGATAATGGAACATTAAATAGATAATGTATTGGTAAAAACTAAATATGAATAGCAAAATATAAATATAAAGAACGAAACCATTCGCTGAAAAACGGATTTGAAGTGTTCCGTATCAATCAGCTATTTTTACTATTGAAAATATAAAAGAAGAAATAAGTTTTCAAGTACTTCAAATAGAGATAGTAATATAAAAGAAATGTGGAAGGAAAATGTGGTAGGAAGTGAAAGTTAAAAGGATTCTTTTTTCGAAGTGCTTTGACATCTGAAGTGTCCACAAAGAAGTAACAGTGGTCAGAATAAAGTAAGAAAATTATACATTAAATTATTCAGATTTGTCTAATGACTTCATTAAAATTTAAATACATAGCAAGTAGAATTCCTCAAATAGATCTTAATCGAAGACAGGTGCAAATAACCTTACGTAAGATATTTTTCGGAAAGAAGTAGTTCTTAGTTAACTAAAATAATTCTTAGTGTACTTGAATGAATATGAAAAAAAGAAAAAAAAGGCGAAGCATTTAACTTACAATCCATGGATATTTATTCAACGGCCTAACTTCTTCTCCATTTACGACTCTGCCTTCTCTTTCAATCACCCCCAATCCACATTCTGGAAACATATTATTTATGAAAGTATATTATTAATACTATTGTAGATGTAGTAAATAACATGAATCAACAAAGAAATACCCATTGAGATAAAAGACATGTTATTACATAGGAATAAACCATTAAAAAAACTTATTCGGTAATATTTTACTGAAGAAGAACATTTGTATTACTAAGAAATTTTTTTTAGAAATATAAATATTTGTCCAAAAGCCTTTGGGAGATTAAAGTGCAATACTTATGAAATTGAAACACTTTGTTGTAGTTCATTATATCAAGTATATGCTATATTTTTTGAATAATAATGTATTGCGCAGTCTTAATACAATTATACGTAATTTAAAAAAAAATAATGAGTATTTTAAATGTATGTCAAAAAATTATCAAATATGTTTCTTTATGAAATAGACGTTCATGGAACCAATATGATAGCATTCTTTCGTAATATTTTTTGTATTAATAAAAAAGATAAAAATGTCTCATTTTTAATGAAACCTTTTCCTACAGTGCTTCAAATGTTTATATAAAACTAATATAAATAGAAAATAATTTTTATTCTCCCAGTTTTAACGTACATTAAATTACATTTGTGATACTGAAATCTCTTAAAAAATTTAATCATATTTTAAAATTAGTGCATGTTTTTAATTGATGTTTCAGAAAGAGTTTAGAAAATTATCTTATTATGAAAATATTATTCTGATTTTTAGATGCGTTTTAGGACTACCCACCGGTAGATTTCATGATATAAATTTCGTTCTCGCCAAGATACGAAAGTGGTGAAGTTAAAAAGAAAAAGAAAAACAGAAGAAGCTACTAATGATAAGTTTTAATACATAAATATGCTGCGACTTCTTAAACAGCTGAAAAATATATGTGAGACAGATTTAGGATTACTATTGATTTAGTAGCTATTTGTGGCAAAATCAAAATTTGATTGTCATCGGCTCAAATTGTAGCCTCCTTTAAATGTTGGTTGTCACAGCTGACGCAACTTGAACTCGCCATTACACACTGGAGCAACAATGAGAACAATGAGATCTTTGGACTGAATCTCCATCAAAGAAGGCAAAGATGGTGTCGAGTATTGGAAAAGTGAATGCGTTGATTGGCTAGGTTGCGAATACGTCGATGATATTGTATTTTTAGAAAAGTGATCCCTGAAACATTGCAATGAGTTACGCCTTTCGCATTTCCTTACGAAGGCTTATTTTTCAACCGCATTTGTGTATTTATAATGGAATTTATCCAGGTAAAGAATGAGATAAAGTTATAGCCTTAGAGTATTATACTAGTTATAATATGTTATAGTCTGTTTCAGTTCTAAAGGGATTTGCATTTATTCCGGTTGTTGAGAAATTTTAAACCCACTATCTCCTTTTCTGTGTTTTTTAAAGAGAAGAGGTATTTTATATCTTTTTCTAACTCCCATGCACACATTTTAGCAACTCTATCCCTCCCTACTTTTCCGATTTTCAGTTTGTAACATTTTTTCAAAGTATGTCAAGTAATAAAATTTTTATAGATACAAATTAATTATTGGGAAACACTGCGACTTCTATTAGTGAAGAGCTCGTCAGCGGCCGAGACATTTGAAGACGAAATCCCGATGGCTTAAGGCTCCCGTCTACCCGCCATTTTTATTTCATCAACTCAATGTTAATCCTATGGAATTTCAACTTGAATTCTCCCATCTTTATTATTTGATCTATTTGAATGCAATAAAGTGCATTTGAAAGAGCAAAAAATAATGAATGATTCTGTGGAATTACTTTTTTCCTCCGATTTTTAAAAATATTTGAAAATATTCTTTAAAGACCATAAAGCTCAAACACGAATAATTAAAATAAGAATAAAAATATTTTTAAAAATCGGAAGAAAATAGTAATTCCATTAAAGCATTCATTATTTTTTGCTTTTTCAGATGCACTTTATTGCATTCAAATACACGAAATAATAAGGATGTGAGAATTGAAGTCAAAACTCCACAGGATTAACATTAACCTGATGAAATCAAAATGGCAGGTAGACGGGAGCCATAAAACGCACCGATGAGTATTTTGTTCGTAGATAGGCTCCAAAATCCAATTCATATTTTCTTTTTTGTGTTAAATGTGAGTAAAGTGTCGCCCGACAAAAAAATCGATTTGAAGAAAGTGAATGCTTGTGATTTCATGCCACCAAGAAAAAAAACCACGTTTACAATTATGTTAATATCATCACTCTCCCTGTATACGTTTTGTGAATTTTAAACAAGTTGAGTAGCATACATTTGCATGTTCTTAGCACACACAAATTAAAGCTAAGCACAAGAACCCATTAAATTTGGGTTCGGATCGGTACAAGAATCTCAAAAGAAATGAGTTCCACTCAAGATAAGGTTCGTTACATAAGACACAAATAGAATTTCATTCGTAGTCGTGTCACTAGGACAACATTTTCCAGGTTTTCCGTCTACTGATAATGTTTTACGAAGCAGCGCTCTTTATAAGTTTCACACATTTCTCAAGTGCCGTCTGTGGCTATCTGAGGCTGATGCTGTTTCATGTTCCCTGACTCTTTCTCACACAAGCCTCTTTCATTAATAAGACGTTTTTAAGTATTCATTTGAACACTCTCATTCAGGGCGACCAAATTCGTCCAGCAAGAATTTAGAATCCTTATGTCGCTTTAAGCGGATGGTTTAAAAATTTCTCTAAACATTCTCAATAACTCAGCAAAATTCTGGTTCAAGAATTGACTAAAGCTTCACATACTTTTAAAACTTCACATAATTTTGATCAAGGACGAATAAAAATTTCGAGTTATTATTATTTAGAAGCAAATCACCTCCACTTTTTTTAATAATATTCGTAGGATGGAAAAGGATTGTACTTTCGACTAAACAAAAACACTATTAGGCCTTTTGAGTTACTTCGAATTTTCGTAATTTGTGTTCCAACTACTACACTGATACAAATTTTAAATACTCGACCAGAAGAAAATTAGGTTTTTCTAATATTAATTAATTTACTGAACAATAGAACCTGAAATTAGTTCCTTTAAACAGAATTTTATACGATTTCAAAATCATCTTTTTAAGCATCAATTAACGTTTTAAGTAGCCCAAGCTCAAAATAATCTCCTAATACGATCCTTTGCTTCAAAATATTTTTGAGGATATTTGGCAGAGGACCCGATATGAGATACGTTTGAGCGTATACAATCAAAAAAAAATATTTTAAAACTTTATTTACGATTATATTATTTTAAGAAATATTTCCAATTCTTACTTTATAATCTTAATATTTTTCTACTTTTATTAAATTTTTTTTAATTAAAGTTTCCATTTTTAAAGTAAAATTGATCGGTATTCTTTAATTAACCCCTTTTTTGAACATGAATCCTTTAATGTTTCCTTTTTACTCCCTATGAAATAATTTTGAAATCATAATCATAACTTTTTTAGTCTTGTTCTGGATTCGCAAACACTACGTTTATCATGCTCAGAATAGCTTATCAGAACATTTCAACAGCATTGTGCTAAACGATTAAACCCATCCTGCGTTGTCCATACATCAGTTTAGCAGACTTTTTGTGCAATATTGTGCTGGATGTTTCAAACCAGTTGTACATTTGCAAGTCGAGTGAATGATACTCTGGATGGAAACCATTTCAAAGCGCTTGCACCTTTTCACCATGCCTTAAAGGGTCAAGAATTATTAATACATTCTTTTCTGTTCATCGATGTGCCGATTCAGAACAATTAATTTCTGCACGTGCAAAAATATGCAAATTGCAAGAATTCTGCATGCGCACCTACATTATTGTTACAAGTGCAAATTTCAGAGGAACATACTTAGGTACGAAAATACCTCAAGTCTTGTAATTCTTAAGCTTTTATAGTAAAAAATAAAACGAACTTGACTTAAACAATAGATTCGTTATTTAGAAGAATTTGGTAATTCAGAAAGTATTTCATTTCTCTTTTTAAAGTTTTACAGTTTCTGATCTATTTTTCTCTAACATCCTTACTGAGTATGTTAAAATGCTTTAGAATCGCAGGATAAAGTACGAGTATAACATGTCATAATATATATATCTAGTATAGATCGACCACTACAAAAAGATCCCTGAATGCTCCATCACTATTTAATTTTTTTAAAGAATTCCATTTTTAACTAATGAAATGGATAACACTTCCTAAGCACTACAGAGTTTGTAAGCGTGAAAAATAGAAAATAATTAAGTTTGTGAAACCGAAATTAATAAATGAATTATTATCATAACAATACGAAAAGTAAAAAAAAAGAGACAGTAAAAATATGGGATGATTCGTAAAATGGATGGAGGTGAAACTCCTCTTAAAGTGTCTTCGAATCATATATGACCATTTATTAACTTCGCGCTGAGAAATAACACGATAACTAATATCGACCGTCTTCGTAATTTTGAGCCTCGGTCAAAGGTCAAGGACGACACGCGAGCTGGCATCTCCCTCTCTTAACTTCTCTACCATGCCAAAGGGACGACATTGAACCACGGCAGATTTAATATGCATCTTCCCCGGCTAAGCGATGGCCTTGTAGTGGCATCAGGGATCGAACCCATAACTTGCCATAAAACTATAACTCAAATCCAACTGCAAAATGTACTTACTCATACAATTTTCATTATCAATGTCATCTTGTTCACTAGTGGGTCCTTCCGTCGTTGAAAAATTTTTTCCTACTTCCTGCAACATAAAACATTAAATATATTTTGTAAGATATGCTTACAAGAGAATTTTCTTCTTTGTTTCCTCTCTAAAATAAATTCAGATTTATCATAAGAATTATTAGGGGAATATAATACGAAACATATCTCCTCGAGGAATAATTACGTTTCATAAATAGTAAAGTTTCAGGCGATATGAAAAATTGATTCTGTCTACTACATAAAAAGTAATGACACAAAAAGGGAAATTTAAACCTTGCTATATTATATAACATTTTTATATAACTTTCAGCATCATTAATAATTCCTTAAAAAGGAAGAAAAAGGAGGTTGGATAACATGGTATTTAATTATTTCAAGCCATCGGGATTGATTCGCTGGGCGATTTAAGGTTAAAAATAAGAGATTCAAATTTAAAAATAAAGATATGAAATTAATTTATCTCTTATAATTCAAGTTGCACTTTTGATGAAACTTAAAAAAGATAAGGAAAGAAAATTAAAAAAAAAAATTATGGATGCCATATTACTTATTTAAAATGAGGAATAAGTTTTTCGTCTTTTATTGCTCTTAAGAAACAATAAACCTTGAAAATTTGAGCCATTTGCAAAGAAGGAAAAGTACATTAGAAATTGTTCTTCTTCTAACTTTCATATTCTTTATTAGAAACAGTTGAATTGATAATGAATTTAACAGGCATGGAAGGAAATAAAA
>BMAW01055020.1:56430-70023 GCA_019974015.1 Nephila pilipes
CTCTTCTACTACAACGTTAGAAGTTAAAAGGCCTTACTCAACCAGCCTGTTTGGATATCTTTTCTTCCTGATTGGTAGGCCCGTCAACTTCGGACACTTTGGTCCGGAGTTCGAATCTGCGCTGCCGTTTCACGACCACCACAAGTATAACAAACAGAATATCTCTTATTTTATAACATGGTTTAAAGTAAAATTGAGTTTTGCGAACATTATTTTGATCTATTTTTATAGTTTTTTTTTTTCATATCTTGAAAAAAAAAGTTATTAAAATTAGTTGGTTATTGAAAGGTTTCCATATTTTACATTTTACTTTTAGAAATCAATACATGTTTCTGTAATTGGGGCATTAAATTTTGTAATATTTTTCTTTCGTTAGTTGTGCAAAAAGTATGTTTAAATAAACGGTTGCAACGTTTTACTATAATTTTGATTAAAGTTATTGAACTAGAATAAATAAAAAAATTTTGAAGACAAAATAGAATAGATTTCACTCTCGAAGTTCAAAATTTTATCTTCTTGTCCAAATGAGATCCCAGATTGGAATTCAATAAATTTTTTAGCACATCACTTTCATAAATGAATATGTATTCATAATAATTTCGTGCAGATAATAAGCCTTTATGTATTTCAGTTTGAGTGTATTTCAAAGCCAGAAAATTAGAGTTGTTAGAAGAGATTGAAACTTCTGAAAACATTATTTCCTCATTTATTTTTAGTTGCTAAGACTATATCTAAAAACATGCATTCTGTTAAAATTTGTTTAGGATTCGATAGATTGCCAATTTAACGATACACTTCATTTAGAAAATCCCTTAATCCTAATCATATTAAAATTTCTGATAAGTATTGAGAAGATTGTTATATTACGGTCGAAAAAAGTTTCAAGTTGGTTTTCTAAGAAATATTTTAGGATCATTCATGGCTCTTCTAAGAAAGCATTCTTTCGTCACGAAAAGAGAATAATAATCCTCATAAATAAGAGACTAATGTTTGTATTTGTTTGGTTTTGTTATACACTTAAAATTCGGTGTAGAGAATAAGAGTATTTCCTTAATAATAAAAAATAGTATATTTTATCACTCCGTAGATGTTTTTATTTAAAATATGTTCTTGAATCTCCTAGAAATATTTGGCGCTTTGTTCAAATTGTTTCATACGCATGATTCTGTTTTAACGTGTTTCAATATGAATTGATTTTATGAATGAAAAACAAGTAAAAACATCGGTATTGCTAGAATATAATTTAATTTCTCAATTCCCTCTTTTGAAATTTAATTATGTATACATTAACTTTTGTAAAGGTAAAAAAACTTTCAATTGTTTTCTTATATTTTCTAAACGAATTCAGATGGATGAAATATAAATTTTGACAAAAACTCCTACACGTTTTAGTTTATTTCACCCAAGTTTAAAAACATTGGTGCAAATAAACTGCTGTATAATTCTAAATACTGGAAATGTGCTAAGTTTTCAGACGCAATTCATTCAAGTGTCAATTTGAATTTCTCTGATGCAAATAAAAAGAGTTAGTTTTCATCATAAATACACAAGCACATATTTTTTAACAAAGAAATTTCAAAAAATTTATGAATTATTGTATAATTTTATTCTAATAAACTACTTTTATTCCCATTTTATTTTTTGTGATAATATTTAAAGAAAACAATTTACTACCTTTTTTCATTGATATATATGTAGAAAATCAAATGAACATCGATATATTTAATGTTTTTCTACCAAAGTCGTTTCACACATTTGTCGTAATTTTAAAGGGCGAGGAATAATTTCAATTCAGATAAACATATACTCAAACAGTTTAGCAAGAAAAAAAAATCTAAACTTACCAGTCCTGTTGAAATGACTTGAAGATTTAAGAAAACGAAAATACTTATACAGCATTGCAATCCTCCGAAATGCATGTTTCAAGACGTGAAGTTAATGATTAGGGTAACTATGTTTTTATTTGAAACTAAGCAATATTTATACCAGTAAAAAACTATTTTGGTAAAAAAATTATTTTTAATTACTAAATTACGGAAAAAAAAAGAATGATTGATATGAGCATTTTCTCAGATATTAGCAAAGACAATTAGTCGCAATGCAATTAATATTAGATGAGAGTTATTTATTTCAATTTGAAAAGCAATTATTGTGTTTCGTAATGTTATTCACAATCCAAAAACATTTCTACATTCTTCATAAATTTCGTCCACGCAATAGTATTAATGAAATAATTTTATAATTAAAAACATGTTTCTTTATACGGGAAACTAGCATTAAAGTCATTTATTTAGAATAAATTTTATTTATTACGGAACATACTTATTAAAAAATGTTCTAAATCATGCAGAAATAGAAAGAAAACTATAAGCGATTTGTTAGCTTTTTGATATCAAATATTATCCTTGCCGAATACTGTAAAATATTCTTATAACAAGCGATTGCGGGCTTTCTTTTTTGTAAAAGTTATTTTTTTCACCTTTCAAGTAATTGTGAGATAACAGTTTTTAATTTATTTTATGCTTAGTTAAGTACGGCACTTGATGAACTTTGTCGACTAAAAATGATCATTTTAAAATTCAGGAAGGAATTTAAATATGGATTATTTAAATCAATTCGATTCTCGTTTCTTAGCATAAAGTAAAACACCGTACATATTTTCTCACATTTAGTTTGCATATACCTTTGTCCCTATGTATTAAAATAAATGTAAATGTGATCAGAAGTGTCAAAAGTTCATTAACTTTTTTTAAAAACTAACAAATTTTAATTTGACTGTAATCAAAATCCACGTAATTGCAATATGTTTCCTTCCTTGCAACTAAATGCTTGCGTGGATACCATACAAGTCTCTATTGAGAGAAAAATATTTGAATTGACATTTTGTGAGTTTTATATATATGCATACTTGAGAATGTGTTATTTCGGCAGTTTTCGTATGTTTATAATAAATGCAAAGACTTTACTTATTTTGGTATGTAATAATTACTCAAAAATTATAAGAGTTTTGGATATTAAACAGCGAGACTAACGCTGCTACAGAAGCTAAATGCTAGGGACCGACATCGCTTTAGTTTGAAACTTTCTCTTTAGAATGCAGCGTTTCTATAAACACAAAGCTGTATATTTGTAGCCTATGTTCTCACCAGAGTTGTTTCTTACTGTTTACCGAAAAAGGATAAGTGAGCAACGAATTGTTGAGAAATTTCGTATAAAACTAATAATTTTTAGAAAGAAATGTATGACAATAAATGTTTGTCGCGTGCGCATGTTTTCATGGTTTAAGCGTTTTCAAAACGGCTGAGAAGATGTTGAATATTATTCATGCCCGGTTCATTCTATCATGTGAAAAGAGGATGACAGTGTGGAAACAATCGGTAATCAGGTTCCATCTAATCGTCGGTTAAGTGTTCGTGTGATTGCTTAGACTCTAGGAATTGACAAAGAATCCGTACGGAAAATTTTTCACCAAGACAATGCACCGACTCCCTCATCATTGTCTACCTAGAGGCTTCGAAACAAGTACAGCAACCCAATGTTAGACAATTTAACTTATTCGTCGGATCTTTCGCCATCTTACTTCTCTCTGTTTCAAACGGTAAAATATGCATTAAACGGAAGAAGATTTGAATCCGTTAAAGTAATGAAAATGAAATTAGCACGCGTCCTGAAGAGGCAAACAGAAGAAGACTTCCAACGTTGTTTCAAACAATGGAAGATTCATATGCAGCAGTGTAGGGCTAGAGATTGGGATAGACAAATGGGAATAAAATATTTTTAACGTCATTCTCGTTATTTGATAGAATACCTTGTATGTTTTTGATTCAATTTTTGATATTTAAAATAAGCACAAAATTAATTAATAAAATATTTAGTCTTTCTTTTATATTAGTAGATAAATAGTTAAAATGTATATATGTAATGAAAAAAATCTATTCAATTCAATCTACAATTGATTTTCCAAGTAATTTTTTTTTCTGGAAATTAAAAGTAATAAAAACAGAACGAATAAGTTTATCTTCAATTAAAATCACATAAAAAATCTAATTGAAATGTTTTTATGCATGACATATCAAATACCGACCATCAAACTTAACTAAAACTTGCATGTTGTGGTATATATCCATAATCATCAAAATGAATGAATGCTCAGTATTTAAGTTCACCGAAGTGTTATTTAATATAATTATTAACGAGAAAGGCGATACAGGTATTTAATAAAATCAATGTTAAGAATGCTGTCGAAATAAATATCTTCCTACTGTCATATTAACCATCTTATTCTATATCGCTCTGATGGGAATTTAATATTTACAATAGTTTGTTAATTTAGAATTATAAACTAAGAGTAAAACTTTTCTTCTGTTTTTCAAAAACGTTTATTAAAACATAAAGCGTAGCTTACACGTTACATCACGAAAAGAAAGGAAGCTTCATTCCAGTTAAAAAAAATTCTTCGTAATTTGACAATAAATTTACTTTAATAATTTAAAGCTGTTTAGAAAAATATTTATGCTTTAAATATTTTTGAAAATCAGCATATCTCTTAAAAAAAGAAACTCTAATGTATACAGTCTTGCACGTACGAAGAATATAAATTAATAAGAGAATAATTAAATATGTTTATATTTTACATGAGTTTTCTTCAATCTTCTAAACGTTTTAGAGGAATTTTATTTTGGAAAGTGAAAAAAGTGCAATTTTACAGGAAAAAATATCGAATGGTCTTTCACTATTTTTTATTTCACTTTAATGATATATTTTTTTTCAGAAATAAGAAATTACTTCATAGCTTGTGCTTAATCACTACTAAAATAAATATTTTGTTACAATCAGAAAAAATATTGTTCCAGAATGCGGATAAATCAAGCTTAGGAAAGGTGTATGAATCTAGCATTTATAAAAGACGAGAACAAAAGCTATTAAATAAAAGTCTGTTTATTGTATACACCATAAAATACAAAAAAAAAGATATACAATTTATGTCATATTCAATGCTAGTTTCATAATAATATTATATGTGTTTTTAATTGGTTAAAAGTAAAGATATTCTATTGAATAGCAAAGTTTATAAAAAATTGCAATGAAATATTTCGGAAAACATAACACTATTAAACATTGCTTTTAAAAAATAATTATTGTCATTATTGATATTTTGCGTAAGTTACGATGAACATATTGATTCGTTATTATTTTAATCAAAAAAAGTCTGCATATAATTGTTTAAAATTATACTTTATTTAAGAAAAAATTTAGAAACGATTATGTAGAAATGTATTTCAATAATGAAATATATTATGAAATATTGCTTTTCATCTAAGAATATTCATTTCTTTGTTGAAATTAGTTTCTTTGCTTCTAATTGACTACTAATATATTCATCACAAAAACTGATCTGATATTATTTTAATCCAAAGACATAGAAGTTTAAAATAACAATTTTTTTCAAAAAGATTTATCACTGATAATATAAATACTGCAGAAATTTTTTTAAAAAAATTTACTGCCTTAATTATTAATTTCACGACTTGGAACATGTATATCCCAGCGTAGATATCCTGTATATATATATTTATCCTTTTAATTTTTCAATTTATTACGACAGAACAAGTAAATATATTTAATATCTTTCCACAATAACTGTGTATTTGTATACAATGAATGAGATATACATTAAATGTATGCAAGAAATGTGAAGAAAACATTCGTAGATTTTTAAATAAATTCTAAGCTATCTTATAGGACAAAAATAAATAAAGTACCTAAAATTTTAATATCTAATATTGTAAATATCTTATTTAAAAATTATATAAATAGTGTTTTTTTTCTAAAACAGTCCTCTTGAAGAACTGCGAATAAATTGTTTTTGAAAACTATAATGGTCCAAATCTCATTTTTGTTTTTTTAGGAAAATGTGTTTTACATGGAAAGGAAGGTTTTTATAATAACGAATGTTTTATTTGTGCAAAATGCTGGTTCTTATCAAATGCCGGAATGATGAATTTAAATATTTGTAAATGATCAGCAAACTTAATGAAATTCAAAAAAATCAATGCCGTTTACTTCTATATAGCTTTGTAGTTACTCATATATTTATATCTAAGATTATATAAATAAACTAAATTTGAAAGTTTTTACGAAAACATTCAGATCCATCAAAACGATACAGTAAACGGAAACACCATAGTTAGAAAGATATCAAATATGATGTTAACGATTTTTGGGAAGTAACATAAAAATGTCTAACATCATTCAATGGCTATAAAAACTTTTTAGGATAATTAATACAACTACGACATCAAAATATGAATTTATTTGATAGCAATTTTAAAAATGCTAATTAATGGTCATTGTTGCAAATTAAAAGAAATAGAAGACAGGTTTTTAATATTGAGGTTTCACTTCACTTGTGTACCTGTTTAAGTAAAAAATTCGCATTTATTAACGTAATTAATTCTGTAGGAATCGATAACAATCACTTGCTGCATTTACAATTTGCATAAATAATGTGTTTAGTTTTAAATACTTCTTCAATGACATTTACTGCAGTTATAACGTTCAATAATTTCGTAGAACTTATATACACAATATTCCATACTCTAAGCCTGATTATAATTTCAATAATTAGATTAGTAAAATTTTAAAAAATTAGGTTTTCAAATTTTCCAAAATTTTATACAAATATTGGGCAATACTAGATATTTGTGAATGTTTATTATAAATAAATTCAGTTCATTATATAGATAATGATCTAATTTTATATTTTGGAATTATCACTCTTATTCTTATAGATAAAGTTTGAGGAAAATGTATCATAATCCTAAGAAATACATTTTGAGTTTTAAACATATATTTTTTCTGTCCATCGTGTAGCACATGTGTTTATAATTTTAAAATTGTGTTTTCTAGAACTGTTCACAAAGTTTCACAAATAATACATCTATGGATTTAGAGAAGTTCCTCTACCGTCTAAGATTAAAATCAAAAAATATAAAATTTTAAGCATTTTAACGTTTCACAGTTTCCTAAGAAAGTAAATAAACATTTTTTTTTAAATGAGGTTTTTTATGGCGATAAAATGTATGGAATGATTTTTTTATATTGTGATGCTCAAAAAATCTATATTATTAAACAATTTGTATATGAAAAATTTGTAATAAAAAAAAGTTTTAGCGAATACAATATAGTTAGTATTATAATAATTATTGTATAAATTATAATGTAATTGTAATGTTAAAACATAATACATGATTGTATTTATGGCTTTAGGATATCGTAAAATATATTATGAAATTGAAACCTCGTGACTTTTTTTTGAAGGAATTATTTGTTTCACACTAAACGAGAAAACGCTTTATCCAACCCATTTTTGATGAAACGCAATATTTTAAATGTTATGCTCTAATCTTTGTAAGTAGGAGAACCAGTTTCTTTGAAGTTAAAAAAATATTGCAATACAATCCAATGAGGCAATGGAGACAAAGTCGATTGCTAAAAAACATCTTTCTACAACCAAATGACATGGTCGCCTTTGAATATTTTCAAATAAATAAACAATTTCAAAATCTTTCAACCATCGTTGCATCATATAAAAAACTTCATACAATCGATGAAGATGGATTAATTGAGACACT
The DNA here is from genome assembly GCA_019974015.1 of Nephila pilipes. NCBI lineage: Eukaryota > Metazoa > Arthropoda > Arachnida > Araneae > Nephilidae > Nephila > Nephila pilipes. Next base: position 64,065 of record BMAW01055020.1, read on the forward strand.
TTAATGGAATTCACAATTAAAATATTTAAAACATATGAAATGGGAGAAAACTGTAAACAGAAGATTTTATCTCAACATTAATTCAAGGAGAATGTGTACATTAGAGTTGAAAACTTTGTCTCTAATCAAAAAACACAATAAAGTGACGAATTGATGAAATGACAGTTAATGGTAAAACCAATTTATGTTTTCTCCAAAACTTCAACCTGGGGTATCATTCTACCCACTGCAGATAATGATGCTTTATTGAAGGCGCTTGTACGATATTTTTTTTGGTGAAAAACAATGAGAAGGGAAAGTTATTCACTATTAATCTCATTACAGATAATAATTTGAGTAGTTGTAATTTTACAAAAAAAATAATTGTCCATTAAATAACATTGTTGAATCTGCTACTTATGAAGCACAATAGAATGATAGATTGCTATCGTGGTTTTGTTGCTTATTTGAAGCAAGAGAAACCAATGATTTTACGTATCTTGGCTGTTAGTGCATGAGACAACATCTTGCAGAAAAGATCTATGTACAATCTCTAATCAATATAATTTTTACTGAATAGTTTACAAGATTAAATCTAATTGCAAGGAAGGATATAATGTTTCGGCAGTTTTGGTCAGAACAATAATTAATGTTTTATGGATTTGCTTTTGCACAAAGTTCGATGGGTGACTCTGGAGGCACATCTTCGTCTAAATTTGTAACTTTACATGATAGTATCATACATTTTTTGAAAATAATAATGACTAATACTGTAGTAGTTAACAATAGTAAAAATATGTTATTTTTACTTCCAGATATTTTAAAGAGATTTCAACGATATCAGCATATAGCTTCAAGTAATGAATAAAACTCACAAGTTACCAAATAATTATGGGATAAATCTTTGTATATGCATTTGTTTCTGCAAAACATAAATCAAGAAAAAATAAAAAAAAAAAAAAAAAGGCAAAAAAAAAAAAAAAAAAAAGAAAAAAATCCAAATTAATATAAATTTTGCTGTTGCATACAAAAGCTTTCTTTCCATTATGTAGTTTCATTTAACTTCTTTTACGTTGTATATCTGATACATATATCCGTATTAGGAAAAGAATTCATTAAAATATTTACTTATTGAACACTTATAATTCATAGAATTGAAGGAAAAAAGTAACGCAACTCAGAAAATATATTCGACATTTTACAGAGGCATTTATGTTATTTATCACTAGAAAAAATTTAATGACAGATGCTTGAAGATGATTGATATTATACATCCTTGAAGATAGCATTCATCAAGGATTTATTATTAATTTACATTGTAATTACATCGATCTTCTTCTCCTATTGTTTTGGAATTTTTTTCCCTTCTAATTAAAACACTACAACATTTTGATGTGATTACAAGAAAAAAATATTTCGACAAACTGATGATTTACAAAACCACAATTTGAATACCACTTCCATAACTTTTCTTTGACAAAAGCTACAAAAAATTCACAGAGGTTTAATTTATATGTACAAGGGAAAAGTCTGTAAAATTATTACAGTGAATAATCCTTTAAATAAATTTAAATACTTAAAAAATAATTTTACTTTAAAGTAGTTGTTGCTTTATAAGAGAGAAATTACATTTCCTTAATGGTAATAAAAATATTAAGTTAGTTGTTTGATCTACCGTTCAAATATAATGATAGTATACGGAACGAAAAAACTTTACTGGTCCTAAAGTCCAATAATTATTAGAGTGGAATTAGGTGTTTATTCATCTAATTTCAGTATTGATGAACAAACACTCTATCACAAATAAATAAATAAATAAATAAAAACGACGCACCAAGAAGGAGTCAGACAAAATTTATGGATAGGAAAAATGTGTACAGAATAGTAGATTATTAAAGTTTCAGAAAATTCGAAGAATTTATTTCAGAGTAACATAATTACAAAGTAACGAGCTCAAATAAGTTGCTGGCTATCTAGCCTGATGCAAGCTGCCACACGACGCGGCATACACTGATAAAGCTCCCCTGATGGTCTCTTGCATTTCTTTCCAAATTCTGTTCCAACGTCTTTGTCCGCTGGGTCATCAACAACTCCTGATGCAGATGCAGTCGCCTTCCCATTATATCTCAGACATGCTCGATTTTAGGTGATTTGGCTGACGAGGAAGTGTTTGAAAAATCTGTATGGTTCTATAGCAACACGTGCCGTATGGACTGGCATTATCTTGCTGAAAAATAAAGGTTAGGGGACTCAAAAAAGGACACAGTAGCAAAACAGGTCTGAGAATGTCGTCGACTTTACCGCTGTGCTGTAAGTAAAAATTTAATGACACCAAATAGTTCCGGCTATCAATAAAATGGCTACCCAGACTATAACTTCTGGTTGAGGGTTCATGCGCAATAGAAAGCATGAGCGGCAGCTACCCTGGCAGTTCCATCATCTTACCTGGCTGACAGCATCATTCCAACCTGATAGAGCCAAGCACACTTCGTAATTTGCCTCGAGAGCGTGCAGGCGTGAAAGTGCAGATGGCGTAGAGGCTGTTACGTAGAGCGTAGATTTCGACCTATCAGCCGTCTCGAAAAGGCTATCAAGTGGTAGACACTCGATCAAATGCATATCTAATGGTTGATAACGTTGAATCAGAAGCTGCGATAGGTGATTTGACACTCTCTCTGTCCTCCTGATTGTCTGCTATGCGTTCTAAGTCGACCGCCATCATGATAAAATCTTTTCATTAGTTCCACCCATTCTTGCCAGCATCTACTAATCGCTGCATTTCTTCGAAATCCATAGGACGCAAAAGGATTCACCGATTTGCCCAATTTGTTATTTTCAACTTATGATACGACTCCTTTCATACTCTGACAGTTGCTCGTAATGAGCTCGAAGACTGCTGCGAGTCATTTTTTCAGTCGTTGAAAAGTCAACAAGGTGGAATGCAACAGAAAATTTTGACCATCCGATTGAGAATCGCTTCTTATATACACCTGATAAGTACGCAGTTCCGATGCGCTGTAGCTCCCTGCTATTTATTCATTGATGCTTAATCATTTGCATGTTTGGCCCAATGTATTTGATTAAGAAATTTAATTTCCATCGGCAGTTCCATCTGTTTTTTTTATTGTTGTTCTAGAGTGTATTATTCTAAAGAATGCAAATGGTAATCCTCTTCCATGCATATGCGTTTGATTCAGAAAAAAATGCTGTTTGTAAAAAAAAAAGATCAAAACAGCAAAAAACATATTTATATTTATTAGTAAATGAAGTAAAAAAAGATGAGGTAACTTTATTAAACTTATTAAACTCCAAACTACTATAGGTAGTTTATTGCAGAAACTCTATTTGCAGAATTTCTTTCTAACAAAAGTTATTTATAATTTTACTTTAGAAAAATACTTTTATTTGGTTTTATAAGACTGGCTGCTATTGTATATTTTTTTGCAGTGAATTATTGACTTTTGACTTTTGAATTAAAATTAGACGAAAAATATAATTTTCTTTTTAATCTGCACACAGGGTTTCACAAAGAATATCTCTCAACTTAAAACTGAAGGTTGATCCCTTGGAACAAATTAAGTAAAAACAGCACTCTAAAGTTGATGTATAAATATTCAGTATTATCTCCTAGAAATGTGAATGAATCCAGTCAATATAAGAACTCACATCTTTCGGCAATCTTGGTGTTCCAGTTTGATGCCTGTTGTTCAATACGTTTTCAGGTTGTCAATGCTTACTGATAATGACGGGAAAGGCCTTTTCTTCCAAGTATCTCTAAAGACAAGAAAATGCGTGCTGTCAAAATTAGGTTTTGGGAACCACTGGTTGCAAATATGACGTCATTTACTCCAATGACCACCGTATCGTACCATTGGATAACGCATGTTTCAGTGGATAACATTGAATATTTGTAATTTTATAAACTTTAAAAAAGTTATTTCACTTATTTCCAAAGATTGTCACTTATTTAGTTTATAATCGTCACTCTTTAAAGATAAGATCTTCTTTAACACATGCATTGTATTTTATACCATATAATTTTGAAAGCCAATATTTAAAATATTGTTACGGTCTTAAATTAGATTTTTCACAAAAATTTAATAGTAATTCCCTTTATTATTTTTTATTTTTTCCATTCTTGAGTCATGGTTTGTTATCCTGATTCTATCAAAGATCACCAAAGTTTAATAATTGGGATTATTGGTGGTTAAATTTGAGACATTAGTTATTCGTATTTTTCTCTCTCAACTTTTGGGAAAAATTTGAATTTAAATTACATAAATTTCTACATCTTCCATCCAAATGAAATATGATCCAGTGAAATTAGATGAAGGTAGTAGTGAATTGAATTAAGAATACAATGGTACATAAACGAAATTTAACAAAAAAAAAAAAAAAAAAAAAGGAATATAGATGATAAGGAGAAACCAATAGAGAATCTTGAATGTTAAAGTTGGAGTGAATTGCTGTAACTGATATTCAGTGATAAAAGTTATTAAAAGTGATTCTGAATACAGTAAGAGAAGAGAATCGAAACTTCAGTATTTAAGTAGTCACGAGTGAGTTGGTAAGCAAGAAATTTAATATATAAAATAATCAACTAGATTCACACAGGCGCATTGACAAATTAAATATAGAGAGATCGTTATGAAAAATAATTGGTTATAAAGAGATTTAATTCTTTTCCTACTTTCATCCTCTACTATTGTGAATTTATTAAGTTGTCAGTGACTGTTAGGAATTAATAGCAATGACTACTAAAATGAATTATAGAGAGGCGTTACAATTCATCAAGTGATCATGTGATGTGGTTTGGAAGTTAAGAGAGGAGTTACCTACCGAGATTCCTTTGAAATTTGATTGTTGCTTAAAATTACGAAAAACTACTAATTGCATTTAAGGAGTTTTAACTCAAACGCCAAAAAAAAATCCTGTCTGATAACATTGTAACACATCTTTCTCTTACGACAACGATATACAATTCTACAATATAATAATATTGCAGTAAAATATCCATAAGAGAAAACCATTACCCTGAATTAAAAAAAAATCTTCATGATAATTGTACACATAGTATGAGGACAAATTTATGATATTTTAATGCTAAGTTATGAACAAAAAAAATTAAATTTTTGAAACACTAAAAGATGCATTTGTCGATAGTAAAAAACAGAAAATGGGTAACCCTTTCGTAGAGAGTAGCAATATCAACAACAATTTGTTTAATACACAATACATATATATATACATATATATATTATATTGCTATAAAATTGTTATGCATGTAACTCATTAGAACATAGTACCAAAATAATGATTTGTTTATTGAGATTTTCCGAATAACGCAAACATTTGTTTTGATCAGGTAATGTGTTAAGAACGATGGTCGATGCATGATTTAAGTTTTAATTTGTTTTTGAAGAGGTTGCAACTGTTTTACCTTCACTTTTATTATGTATTCTTGATCTATGTTCAGAAATATGTTTCCAAACCTTCCTAAGTAATAAGTTGATAATTCATTTTTTGCCAACAAATCTGCATGAAATAAAAGCATATCTGATAGACTCAAGATGATACGTAATTTGAGATCATAACAGCATTTACACAACTGTTCTTCAACGCGAAAGAAACAAAATTTCAAAATTTCTTTATATTCTTTTCGAAGGAGAGCCTCTTAGTCTGGGACCATACAAATTTTAAATGAATAAGATGATTAAGATTCATTATATTGAAATTAAAAATCTAACCTAATATAGCTTTTTTAATTATAGGAAAATGCAAAGCTTATCGTGATGTAATAAAAATATTAACCAATCAGGTTTTAAAATCATAAAGGAATCAAATCGCTATTAAAAACTGATTTTAGCAATAAAACGAAATGTGCGTTCAGAAGATATAAAATACACTCTTTTGATAAATTTATAGGGTAAAAAGACAGAGAATAGAAGAAAAAATCTTACAATTCCATACTATGTTTAAA
>BMAW01055027.1:0-30509 GCA_019974015.1 Nephila pilipes
TTTCGATTTTCATGAAATATAGTCAAATGCCTCGAGATGTCCCATTTATAAAATTCTTCAGGCGAAAATATATTAAGAACAGAAATTAAATTAAACTTGTGTTATGATGTGGTTTCAAAGGTATTCTACTTTTCAGTCTCATTCATGTATTTTACTTAATGACTAACAATAATTACTCCTTCATATACGGAGCTTCAAGATACATATATTTTTAATTTATCATAATAATGAATATGAATATAAATCTTTATGCAAACTCCCATATATATGTGCACATTTCTTTTTCGGGGAGTAGGACTAAGTGCAAGCATTGAATAAATGTATAGTTGGGTATTTCCAAATCAATGTAATATATTAACTATTTCAGCAATAAACGAATTTGTTTCGTTTTTGTGATTGTAACTCAAGCGACTGAAATCGGACATGTTTTTTTCCATGAGAATATATGATCAAGTTGCACTCTTACGTGTTTCGAATTAAGAAGACGGAGTTTGGAACTTATTCCCCTTCTCAAAGCAAACTCAATATTATTATATAATGATTTGTTGCAATCATTATAGAAAAATATTTAATCCATCTTCGGACGAACTCAATATTTCTCCCTGAAGATTCTAATAATGAATAGTGTCTCGAAAAAGGAATGTTCTACATGAACGTAATGCTACTCTAAAAATATTTGCAGTAATCGTACAGAAAAACAAAGAGTTCCATAAATATTTGCAGAAATCAATATAAAACAACACTGAGTTCCTCTTGGAATTAACGCAATATTATGCTATAATGATTGAAATAAAACATAGTATTGCTGTAATACACACGCTTAAGATGAACTGAAAGTTATTATTTAAGCACTTGTAGCAATCGTAATAGAATATCATTGAAATTATCTTCCGGAGGAATCAATTTTATTCAGTAATGATTGCAGAAAGGTTGCAATAATACACAACACCAGGATGAATGTGATGTTATTCTACTATTCTTATTTTGCATATTTGTCAGTAATTGTTGGAGATGGTATCCACCAAGTCAAAAATAAGGAGAGCAGTAATTTAATCACACGTTTATTAACAGTCTCTACGCACCAATCACATATAAACAAATATTTATGCTATTAACAACTATACAAGGATTCCAAATAGCCCATGTTTCAATTTAACCCGCTTTTGCGGTCAGGAGAAATTATATCCAATACAAGAAAAAACCCGCCTTACGCGGTCAAGATCCAAAAGCATTCTCAAAATATTACTCATGAACCCGTGTGCTCTCACTTTCACGAGACAAAGCGCCTCCTGGCGGGACATTTTAATTTATTTCCAACAGTAATGAATAGTAACTCAAAAACTAACATAGCAAAAAGGACTTCATTTAGTTTACTTTGATTGCAAATGACATAATGTAGAGCATTCTCATTTTTGAAACCATTTTAATTTTAAAATAGCAACCTTTTTTTTTCTTCTAAAACATAGCTGCAATTGTTCTCTCAAGCTATGTGATTAACCCTGTAGATGTCGATTCTGATTCTAAAAATTATATTAGAATTCAAATTCCAAAATATAGTCTGATGAATAACGGAGATTATTTCATGTTAAACTGGTTGCAACTTAAAAATATGAAATAAACGTAATCATCAGTTCAGATTAATGCAGAATAAAGTATCGGCTGGAGTTTACCTTTTGTTATTTGATGGAGGCTTTATTTTTTAGAAATACTTTAAGCAATAAGTCTCGTGTTGCTTAAGGTTTACATCAATGAAAGACAAGCAATTTTATTTTCAACATATTAAAATTATATGAATTCAATTTCAAAATAAAAAGTACTTACTTAACATTGTGTTTTAAAATAAATTTTCTTAAATTTTGAAATTTTTAAGGAATATTTAATCAAAATGAATAAATCTATTTCGATCTCATAGAACAAATTTTTCTTTAATTTATAATAAAAAAATTACTTTTTCAATGATTAACATACATACTTCTATTTTTCTATTTAATATCGAATGCTTCACATTGCTCACATATTTTACACTTCATATATTTGGGAGTAGAATTTTCTGATTTTTACAATTATGATTAAATTGGTAATATGCTAATAATTTAATAACTGCAGATTATATATTATAAACTGCAGCACATTCAAATGAATACATTATAACTCAATAAAGTGAAACATAATTACTAGTAGTATACAAATACTTATAACACCTGATTTCCAGTAGAGTGAAATAAACTTTCCTTTGATACAATTTAATATTAAATAAAGGCAGGATTAAATTCTTCTAGTGTTTATTGATTAAAATCCTCTTTAAAAGACAGTTTAATGGAGTGCAATATTTCTGCAAATGGTAATTATTCTGTATACTCGTCGATGACACAATGTTTTCTGTTATAAAATTACATTGATTACATTTAATAATATATTTTTATGTTTAATATGATTTGTCTAACTTGCAGTTTTTCATGGGTGTTGTTTAGATATATTTCATTGCATAGTATTAAAAAGCTGAATGACAGACATATATATATATATATATATATATATATATATAACAGGTCAATTGAAAAGTCCCCGGCCTGACACATAGATAGCGCTACTAGAAGCTAGATAGCTGGGAAGAAATTTTCATCGAATGAAGAGGTGATCGCCGAAACTGAGCCCTATTTTAAAGCAAAGGACACATCGTACTACAAAAATGGTATCGAAATGTTGGAAGGTCGCTATAAGCAGTGTATCACCCTTGAAGGGATTTATGTTGAATAAAAAAAACTTATTTTGCCAAAAAAAATGTGTTTTACTATGGTAAGCCGGGGACTTTTCAATTGACCTTTTATAAATATATTTCTAAGGACCATCTATTAAAATTATTGTGATTGATTTTTTTTCTCATTAGTTTTCAGATTTATTTACGCTATCAATATTATCTGCTGATACTACTATAATGTAACTACCAACTCCTAATTTATTCCAACTTTCAAAGCCACAATGGGTTCTTTATTTATTAGAAATGGACTTCGAAACGTATTAACTAATTTTAAAATCATGTTCCAAACTTATAAATCATTATAACTGATTTAATGACGAATTTAAAAAGCGCTATCTAAAATTAGCACCAAGAAAATGATCATTCTTGGTCCTTTTCAGAATCCATTACTGAAATACAATAAGGTTTGCTTATGTCATTCGTATATTTTAGCTATCGAATCTCAGTTATGATCTCAAATCTTTTCCGAACAAAGAAAGGAAATAAAGTGGGATTCAACTGGAATACTTTATTAAAGATATTTTATCACCCAGTCGATTATTCGATCTTACTCCTTTTATATCAGTTCATTTAAGTCATACAAATTTATTCTTATTTTATTGAACTTTTTAAATATCTAATATTTTTGTAAGATCGATATAATTTAGCTTACAGATCTAGGTATTCTGTAATTACATGTTCATTTTATTTATTTAAAGCCTTGTATTTTTATATAAGAAATAAAATATTTTAACATAGATGAAGCAAATGCAGTGTTTACAAAGCTGATTTTTGCTTAGGATGGTTCAACAATGCAATTGAATAGTTTTTCTCTCCCCCAATTCAAGTGATTCAATATTTACACTTTCGTAATTTTACTTTAGTTTACACTTCTTTTGCATAGAATTTGATCATGACTGAAATAAAATTATGATGTAAAAGTGATAAATATAAATATTTGTTTCATTGATTCGTTGTTTTAAGTCGCAGTTAGAAGAAACACGAGAGCTATTGGCAATGAATCTCGTAACTCTGAGCTTTGTTCATGAGATGATGATAAAACTTGAGCTATTATCATACCCCTTCCCAAATTTCCACGCCATAACAACAAGAGAACAAAAAGCCATTACAAATTTGACATGATTCAGACTTCTTACATGACTTGCTTTTAGTGTCAACACTAAACCACTGTTCGATGGAAACTACACTGGGCATGCGCTCGTGACCATACCCATATGACTACATAGCCCACTAAAAATAAAGATAAAAGGTAATAAATATATTTTACTCCACAACTGATGTTTACAATTTTTTCTATTTTTATTATTAACCATTAATCTTATTTAATAAAAGTCTTTTTCCTGATGAAAAAATATTTTCATGTATTTCAAATACAAATAGCTTCAGAAAGGGAGAAAATTCATATATTTAACTCAATTCTTAAGTGTCAAAGTTTTCCATTTTTTGAAAGAAAACACATTTTCTGACCACTAAATCATTTCCACCAGATTATGCAATTGATACTTAACAGTCGAATTTCATTTATCATTATGTCGCATTCGAAATTGGGACATATCGTTTCAGGATATCCTGGTTAAGTTTTCAAGAATTATGTTTTATTTCCTCTTTAAAAAGAATCTGACGTAACCCGAAAAATTAAACTAACGTATTTACAAAAGGTTAAATGTTTTTTTTAACTCTAAGTTTGCTATCAGAATGAAATTTAACCGTACAAATAGTTTCATTAATCATGGCTTTTATAATATCATCCGACCTAATTCTTAACTTGTCAGCCATCTTTCTTAATTAATTTACTTCTGTCTAACATCATTTCTGAATTATTAGTAAAAACAGACTTATTATTATTAATTCTAGCACACGGTAAGAATTCTTCTAATTTAGTTTCCTTAAAATATCGATATAACGGGTTAAATGTAAGGAGAACGGAAAATTAAAGTTTATTCGGAGACCTAGTTTTCAAAGCAGAATGTTCCGCTTATAATGCAGAATTGTTCGCAAGGAGCTTCACAGATTAGATTTTTATGGCCTTGTTGCAAAAGGCAAACTACTCATTACTGACATGAAAGCCGGAATTCGCATCCAGTGATGCATAAGCAATCAAACTTGAACCGTGATGGTTGGTAAGATATTATTTAGTAGGGCGAATAATATTTCACTTTGCTTCTCATTATAGAAATATTTCTGATTGTGTTCCAGTTCCTTGTTACAAACTATGGCAATGTAACGCGGCAATGCAACTATTATTGTGCTTTTACTGCTTTGCCTCTAAGCCGTGCGGCCAATCAGATTTCTCTTGCATTTTTACTGCTTTGCCTCTATCTTTTCGAATTTGATGATTAGCTTAGTCGTTATAGGGTAAAAATAATAAACCGTAAGAGTAAATAAATTTAATTGCAGTAATTGTAATGGAAAACCATTGTAAATTAATTGTATTACTTACGATTGTGATCGAAGTAAAGCTATCTTTCAGAAACATATATTATTTTATTTGTAATTAACATAATTTTAATGCTTCTAATAGTTTGAACTATTAATATTAATAATATTTTCATACTTACAAACATAGTATGAAGAAAAATGTTCAATAGAAAATGAATATTTTTGATCAATTTTGAGAAAAAATTAAAGTAGTTAAGGGATTAAAAATATATATTAAATTAAAACTCTTATTCCACGTGAGATCGCTTGACATCCTTAACATTGGCAATTTATCTTCAAAGTTGCGCCTGACATAAAATTATTTTGAATAGAAAGTTGTTTTCTACATAGGTAATGATGGGTAAGAATTTACAAAAGTTATCACTTAAAAAATTATCAATGATCAAACTTGAAGTTGCATTCTATCTTATAACTATGATCTTGGGGCATATGATGTAAAAATAAAGACCAAAAGGTACATCGAGGAAAATATTTGGGAACTATTGCCTTAAGAATTCTGTAGCATTTTGTATTTGTAATACTTATTTCAAGAGTAATTTTTATGAAAAAAATAAATAAATATATACGGATAAACTGAGGGACATTTGTTAATAAACTAATAAGAACAAATAACCGTATTTTTCTTAAAACAACAGTTGCTGAAAACACATTGATGCTTACATACAATGTTGATTTAGGGAAACACTTCTGGAGAAAGTAGTATTTCTAATTTCCGATATTACTACCAGGTGTTTAAAATGCAATTTTCGTTAATAGTACGAAATATAATAAAATGTCAATAGTTTCAGATATGAATGTAGACTGGTTCTGAAACTAAACAGCGTAATTTGTTAGCGACTAATCGTAAGATGAAGCGACATGTATAGGATCAGAAGCTTACATATTCTGAGTTAAATGAGGATATTATGTAAGTATTCCGAAGTTTACAGATTGTTTGCCCTCAAGGGGTAGCGATTAATGATAAGTGTGCACAAAACAGCTGTTAGATCATAGTTATTACATTCTGGTTTAGCAGGCTGCATAAAATATGAGTAAATAGATACCGATTCTTATAAACAATTTATTCTTCTTTTGTTCCTGGTTATACAGATGTTATTTACAAATAGAAACATTGATATTTGAAATTAAAGTAAGTGAGATGCCTTTAAGAAGAAAAAGTGTGCTTATTTTATGTGAAATTTCAATAACCCTATCTTTTTTTTAAAATTAAACGCAAACAAAAGTGGTATTTTAACTTTAAAATATCTGAATATCCATTAGTTCAGTCAAAGAAGGTCATATTTATAAAAATAAATAATTATGTGGGAGAAATTAATTATATATATCATCAGCTTTATTCACACTCATATGTCAGGTACTTACCTTTAGGTACATTTTGCGTGAATTGAAAATATTTTTTAACTATAAAAATTTAGTGTTCTTATTAACAAAAAAAATCCACACCCTGAACATAATTGTAATTTCAAAACTTAACTTTAATAGAATGGTTTACTAGAAAAAATTCAAGTTCACTTTTTCAGAAATCACGCCATATCATCATGCGCGAAATATAAGAACTTTGGGTAGAGAAAACTATGCAAAACTCTATTTGGAACTATGCAAAAGTGTACCACAATCATAAAATATTATATTTTAAGAATAAAAGGCAAATACGAATATTTTCCTCTACGAAATGACAAGTTTATTTTCAATTTTAAAATTTAATTTTCGAATGTTGTATTTTTTAAACCATCATAAATAATGCATCTACTGAATCAAAGAAACACCTTCTATTTTTCACCGCAAACTAAAATAAAAAATTAATGCGTTTTGGTGTCTCATTCGCCTTCTAATTTGTTGTTGATTCTAAAAATAGTAGTTCTCAGGAATAGTCATTTTCTATTCTTACAGTTTTTGTGAACTACTCTGTTTTTGTGAGAATATTGTATGATCTTCCTTTTCCTTTCCCCTCGAAATTTTTATGTGGAATCAATCCAGCTAATTCTTTTTCGAAAAATCCGCGACATAATACATTGTGTTCATAAAACGGAAGTGGAAATTCAAATGTTTATAGATGTGCCACATATAGTATTTCAGGCATGAATCTATCATTAAATGAAGAGGAAATATCCCTGTTACAGGTATGTAACAGCTTCTATTCAGACTCTAACAGGTTATTACACTAGCACATGAGCGTTGCTCTTCTAGTGCATGCTAGCAGCACGAGTTCATTAGTCATCATAATCGTAGTGCAGTAGAAGATTCAATGTTTATTCCGGATTTCTGAGCCAATTTCCTGTATATAGCAGGAATATCATTGAAGTATACAATGGAGGCTTCAGTATTAAAATAACATTCGTCGATGGGACAAATTACTCTAAGAAACATGCAGTCTGATGAAGCAAACACGTCCAGGACGGCCAGCAGAGTTTTAAGAAATGGCTAAAGCTTGACGAATAAGTTCTTTGCTTAACCGAAAGAAATCCGAAGATAAGTTTCCTTAGGATAAATTCTTTTCTTTCTTCTTCTGCCTTTTAAACCAATTGTTCGCGATGTGTTAAAAATTATGTTTCACTGCGCTCAAAATTTAGGTGTTACAACAACTTTATCCACTGGACAAAGTAAAAAGACTTAAATCTGCTGTAGGTATTCTGTTATGTAAAAAGTAAGATGAGGATTTATTAAGCAAGCCAGTTTACACATAAACATACTCAATGATGATACAATGTTTCGTATATCTAAAATGAGTATATCGGTATTATTATCGTATTTAGGGTACAGAACCTTCTTATGTCCTTATGAGATACTTAAATGACAGTTGAATGACATATGTGGTGCTCATTTGGCCGAGATACATTTATTGGCTTCTTATTTTTTGCTCAAAAGGTTACAAAAAGAAAGACAAAACCGTAAAAAATATTCATGAAGTTCTTAGAAAGACATGCAGCCCCCGCACATCGAAGAATTTACAGTCAGACGGTTCCACAATTTGCCTGAATCATGCGTGAATCTGAATCATTTGGAAAAGAAGAATCGATTGTCTTTCCCTTACGGTTTATTGACAATAACCCCATAGATTTGTAGTTTTGGAGCTCAAAATCGAGATCATTTTAAAGAAAGTATAATTAAGACCTTTTTAGTATATCACTGTGAAAGTCCTCTGCTGTATAATGGAAGAGTCTGAATATCATCTAGACATCTACAGGGTAGCTAAAGAAGCAAACTTTGAAGCCCACTGCTAAAATAAGAAACTTACAGACCTTCTCTTGCTGTTTCATGTTCAATTCATTTTTCTGCAATATTTTCCTACAAAGCGCTGTTACCACTATTGTCCTATGGAAAAACTGGATTTCTCCTAATAGGTAAATTCTGAAACTAGAGATTTATAGCTTTGGAATGTCAACTTCTGTAATCTCAATATGAATTTGATTGCTTTTTTTATGTTGGATTGAGAAAAAACACGAGGGAACTAGTAATTTGGATTTTGGACAAGTAACGAGTGCGTCAACTGATATGCCACCTTCATCTCCAAACATCCGCAACACGCCAACGGGAAGACTTGGGACGTAATACAGATTTAACGTGTATCAACCCCTTAACACGGAGGGTCTTTAGTAGCATCAGATATCGAACCCACGACTCGACGAAAACATTTTCGAACCGAGTCCCACTAAGCTATCGTGATCACTCTGTACCTCAAAGCTTATGTGTCTCTAAAATAGTAAATATATCGTCAATCATTTTCAAATGATCCAGGATTTGCTTTAGCCGACCTCGATAGGAATTTGAAGAGTATTATACATAAAATTGTTATATTACGAGGGATCACCACTGTGTGAATTAATAATTTGCTGCTGCATTTGCATTTCTAAAGTATTCTTAGAAAAACTCTTATTCTTCATTCGGTATTCTTAGAAAAACTCTTACAGGCTGCAAGTTAAGAATAAATCAATATTTAAAATTACGTAATCGTAGAAAAGCAAGGGAAATAAATACATATATTTTTAGAGAATAAAATTACATGTTCAAATTATTACAGATTCTTCAAACATTATATTATCTGGTTTAATGAAATTGATTGCAATAGTATGAAAGCTATAATTAAATACGATTTCAGTGTACCTCTAAACTTGGAATAAATCTTTTAATGGGAGAGTGCCAATTCATAATATCCTTTGAATGAATACATCAAGGCTAATATCTTATCAACTTGTTCCTCGTTTAAATGCAGATCCTGGTGAGCAATCAATATGATTGCTGGCCATATTCAAATATATGAGAATATCGTTATTGAATTTGCACTTCATTTCCTATATTTAATTGAAATACCTTTCTCGTCATAGAGAAATAGCATTTGCGCTAGGAGGCTTAATTCTCGAGCAAATCTTATATGCTACTTTTTATTCAAGTAAGCCTTTTTCAGCTTGTTCATCGATGTGAAAGAGAAATTATCTGAAGTACATTTACAATAGAAGTGGATTGTAATTGAACATTTAGATTCTTTTCTATGTTGCTCACCGATATTGACGAATAGATATCCTTTTTTTTAAAGAGTCCACACACATACACATTCGTTAACGAAATTATTAAGTAAATTAATTATTCCTGCATATTATGTAATTGTCTAGT
Source organism: Nephila pilipes (assembly GCA_019974015.1). Classification (NCBI taxonomy): domain Eukaryota; kingdom Metazoa; phylum Arthropoda; class Arachnida; order Araneae; family Nephilidae; genus Nephila; species Nephila pilipes. Next base: position 9,806 of record BMAW01055027.1, read on the forward strand.
GATAAATATTTGATACATAAACTGGAATGAGTTCTTATTTAGGAAAGAGAAAATGAAAATTAATTAATGCAATCATATTTAAATTACTATAAACAGTGTTTTAAAAATAGTTTTATAAAATACATTTTTTTTTTAGCATTTGAATTACTAGTAGCATTTATTAAGTGCAAAATCTTTTTTAACAAATATTGTTGAGATTTCAAAATACTTTCATAATATGTGCTCTTCTATTAATATTTGGAAGCTTTGCATTCCAAGAAATTTATATTGATACTCATTGATATTGACTCATGAGTTCTGTGTGAAATCCGTTATTATTTATATTTTCTGGAACATTACTTATTGATTTAACTCTTTTTTTTGATTGATTATATTGTATCACAGTTTTATTTGCTTTTCTTGAAATGAATATTTTCAATTTTTAACGTCCACCGTGCAGCGGAGCTGATGCATATTAAATCTCCCGAGGTCCAAAGTCCTCCTTTTGGCATGCAGTGGAAGTTTGGATACGAAGTCGCCTGCTCAGGTATCGTCCTCGTCACGAAGGAGGTTCAAAATGACGAGATCCATTGTCAAAAGCACTCATAAAGCTTCTTAGAACGACCTCAACAAAAAAAAAATATTCATGCATAGAATATATTAAATAGAATTAAAGTGTTAAATATATTATTATGATAAAATATGTTTAAAAATATTCATCACATATCAAATTCTTCATGAGAAGCAAATGCTATCTTTAAGAATACTGCGTACTACGTTTAAATTTCAAAATGCTACAGACGTAGAGGTCGATGAAAATAAATCTTACTGAAGCCAAAATCAACCTAAATTATACATCTCACGTTGTAGCAAAATTAGCAAAGAATCCGTGAACTTTAAATGGCGCATGATTCTGGGCCAGAGTCATTTAAATTAAAGGAATTCTATTCTGTGCTCCTTCCTAAATTTCAGTTCGTTGCTTCGAGTGCTAAATTACTTCCAATCAATTAAAATGCACCCTTGGGCTTCAGGAACGAGGCCCATAAACTTCAGAGTGAAGTGGTTATTTGACCAACCAGACAGCGTGAATAGTTTTAAGTGATTAATGAATGGTCGATACACCGTGGTGGCTTCAGAGTTTGCCGTTTTAAATGCCTGACTCGTGGTGCCGTTAAGCTAACAGAAGCTTGCGTGATTAGCCAGTTTGCCTGTAAAGTTGGTCATTCAGATAATAGAGTATAACTCGGTTTTTTCCACAGAAACAAAATATATGTTAACGGTTTACAAATAAGTAGAATGCTTAAAATATATATATATATATATATATATATATATTGAAATAATATTTATGTACATAATCAAAAACATATTTAAAAATAGTGAATAGAAGTTTTAAATAAGCATGTATCTACATTAATATTAAAAAGCAAACCAAAATACAATAAGAAATGAATTAACCATATTTAAATTTAAAAAAATAAAACTAGTTAAAAATGCTATTATTAAAATTATTAAATTAATGTGATTTGGGGCTATTCATGTTTTTTTTTTCTTTTCTAACCTAGAAGACTTTTTTTTTTGTTTCATTTGTATGCAATTTTAACTCCTTGCCAACCAAATGAAGCACGGTTAGGGGTATGTCTTATGAATATAAAATGTGCAGCGAATTCAATTACAGATAGTGATATACATGAGAAATAGGACTGAAAAGAAAGGGAAGGAAGATAGAGAATAACTACAAGCTAAAGATGTCTTGATTGAAGTGATCCTCGTAATTAATTGTTTTTTGAAGTATTTGGAAGTGATCCTGATCAGAATAACAGGAGTTGAATCTACTGTAATTGAGAAGTGCTGGAATCGTAATGATTGATTTGGTAAGATGCGATTTTATTATTTGAACATAAATATGAATTAACTGAGTGAATATGAATTCGAAAAAGAGTGATCTTGCATATTATTTGTTGGATTTTAAAGTGTTTTCTCCTACTCTAATATATTCTGAATTTTGGTTTTGAGCTTATTGATTACTTAATTGGACTTTAAGATTGCTATAGGATCAAATAATGAAGGAAATATGTTACAAATTTATTGCAAATGCATATGATGAATCAATAAAGCAAGAAAATAATGTCAAAATGAGGGGATTAAATTTTAACGTATGGACTTTTCATACTTCCGCACTCGTAAATGGATGGAACTTAGATGGCATCAGATATATATGATGACAGATTTTAACATTAATACAAATATCTTTAGTTCTACAGATGACAATGGAACAATAAAATTAAATAACGTCTGAAAGAAAGAGGTATTAAAATTTCTTTATTTTGAAAGTAATTCACGACAGTTTATGATATAATCAAAAATATACTCATAGTGCCTAAATTGTACACTTTAATGGATTCAAACCTGTTTTATTCTGCAATCCAGGAGAACTGGTTATGATGTGAAACTTTACTCCAAATATACATACTACATTTTCAAAAACTCATGAAATGTTACAATAATGTTTTTATTCAGTACATACTTTAATTTGAAGGCAGAAGTATATGATTTACAATTTCATACGCTTAAGTCAATCCTGAAAATAATCTACTATGCAATTGTACAAATTCCATCAATATATTTTTAATTTCTCCACTCACAATTTTGTACACTTCCAAAGTGGGGCTCATATTTATAAATTTGGCACGCCGCCGCTGACTTACCAATTCTTAACACTTAACAAGAATGAACTTTCTCAACAACAAAAGAACACAGTGGAAATTAATTTTATTATAATTTTGATCTCGTTATGCAAGTTGTTGATACTGTATTACTTCTCAGCATTGTTGAGAATTTAAGAGCTCATTATCTAGAAATATTCTTTTTGCGTAGAAGCGAAAAACGTATTACTCAAGCAACTGAGTTTAAATAGCTGATGAAAAAATGTTTTCTTTTTCTAATAATCTTCTAAACAATACCATCCTATGAATTAATGGTATCAATACCATCATTACTTAAAACAAACTTCTCAATAAGTGAATGAGTTCTCACAACATTTTCCTCCGTGGGCAATAAGGCTATGGTTTTTACGAAAGTGGATCCATCATCTGGTGACCGCAATATAGGGGTGGACAGCGTCACTCTACCATTGCCTATGTAAGCTAGATGGTGCTGCTTGATTCAGAGAGTTAAAAGCAAACAGAATGTAAATCAGCGGGAAAAGCTATGAATTCCTAAAAAATGATCATGAAGAGCAATGATATTACCCTACGCAATATTACGGCCACCAGATAACGGTCCACCCCTTTCTAAGAAACATAACTTTAGCGAGAACACAATTTAAAATCATCGGTTGTGCGTCAAATATATCTAACATTCATTTCTGTAAAGGTTAGATTAAAAATAAAATAAAAAGAAAGCTATATAAAAACAGTCTGTCAAGTCACAATGAGGTAGGTTGGTACCATCAAACTAGTAAGTCGGTCATCAACTGGTTTTCTTTGGACCTCAGCAAAAATTGCTGTATGACTTCCCGGGTTCCCGTTTTTTATTTATTTTTGAAATTTGTTTCAACATATAGTTTTGTCTTTTTAAATACTTTATAAATTATTTTTCATAATTTTTCTGTCTGTCTGTGTATATATATCTGTCCGTCTGTACTGTACATAGTAATAATATTTAGGATAGAGGAACTGAAAAATTTCTTATATCAAATTTAAAGCACGTAATTTCTTTTTTCTTTCCTTTAAATAATTATATCAACTTTGGTATTAGAAGGGATATTTAACTTATTATGATTACCAAGCACCGGAGCAAGACTCCGGATGACTGAATATTTAATAGCATGCTTCTTGAATGTTTAATATACACACTATTGGCTTACATTTTATGCAATCGCTTCGTATTAGACTAGAATAAAAGTACGTGTATACCGAGCGATTTTAATATAAGTTTTTTCTATATAGAACTATAAGGATGGTTACCATTAACTACCGATTGAAATGAATTCCATGATTTCTGTAATAAAACATGAAAAAGTTATTTGCTTTTGAAAAGAACTAACTAATGATGTTCATTAACATGACATTTACTGAATTAGTTTTAATTATGACTGAATAATATATTTATTTTTATATAATACATTGCACTGAGTTTTAAGAATGAATGTAAATAGTTTGTGGAAACTAAATATTAGCAACAAATTCCATATGGAGTTCATTTGATATTTATATAAACAATTCGTCAGACAGCAGCTGAGTACACTGAGATTATTTGAATGACGCACATTGTTCTAAAGTGATAGTTAATATCTCCACTTGACATTAAAAGTGTTATTTCTTCCGAGAATCACAAACAGGCGAAATATCTGGCAACAACGTAGGTGTGACCTTAGTCCTGATAAGATGCTTGAAGTCATATTACGAACGTTTGAAATTATTATTTTAGCCATAGAAATCAATATATCGTAATGTGTAATACAGTTTGAAAGAGAGACAAGACTAAAAGTTTATTCTAAACCGAAACTTCTGTGAGGAGTAATTTGATATATTTCATTCTGAACTTCAAACGGTATACCCACAAACATAAATAATTGATTGAATATTCATTCATACGAAAATTAATTATCTTATTCTGCTTCAATGTATATTTTCAATTTATTTGGTAAGATAACTCTGTTAGTAGTATTTTGATCAAAATTCATGAAAGGACTCTTTAAAATGGAGCCAGTTATATTTCAAATATTATTTAATAAATGCCATAAGAAACTAAGAATATTAGTGAAATAAGGAACTTTTTTTAAATTAGATTTGTGTAAATAAATCTAATAAAAGTAATTGATATAAATTTCTATTACAATCATAAAGAAAGAATTGGTCAAATTGATTCATATACATTAGTTTAAAAATTCATAAGCTGCAATTTTAACTCCTATCCATACTTATTTGTTTTTGGCGCATTAAAAATTAAATATTTAGTAAAGAACATAGGAACAAACTGATTTATTCCATACATTTGTCATTGTTTAATATGATTTTTTTTTTAAAAATGCTTCTAAAATTTAACTCTTTTCTGTTATCTTTTGTTTACATTCCATTTAGAATAAATTAATTTGGAAGCATAACCTAAACAACCTACTTTACCTTCATGGATGCCGTAGTTAAATATTAAAATATTCCAATGTGTGTATATTTTTGCAAAATAGTTTGTTTGAATTTCGTTATTTAATTTGTTATTCAGGAGCATAACTTTTATTTCTTACAAGAAAAAAACTGAAAATGAAAATGTAGGAAAGTAAATTCACGAAGAAATATATTCGAAGCTTATTTTTTTTAATAATTTCAGTATTACTTCGCAACATATAATTTTTCTTAATGGAAAGGGAATTATTAAGTAAAATTTATGTGAACAAAATATAAAAAAATGAAGTTATGTAAATATTTCATGTCTATGTAAAACCGAGGCAACCACTTTATTGAAATAAAATTGTAGGATGAATAGGATTTTAAATATAATCGGAAGTTTACCTACTGAAGCATGGTTTCTGAAACTTTAGCGTTTGACATCTAGACACTGATCTATTATGTTGCCTTATTAACCTTTTATATGGGTAACACGATGACATAGTAGCAGATCTCCTATATATCTGAATTTTTAAATTGGGAAGTATATCATTTTTTAACATATTAATGTGCATTGTATTGAATACTTCGTATAATAACTGACGTTTTAAAATGTTAGATATCACATGAGGTTGTATGATATATATGAATGAGAAATAATCTTGAAAAGGATTCTTTTAAAAGCCTTTTTTTAAAGTGTCTTGATTTTTTGCAGTCACAGATTTCAGCCATTGTTCAATTTAATAATTTATCTAAATTTAGTGTATTAAATCAGAACTTAAATTAAACAATATAAAATCTTCGTTTTCTTAAAAAGACAAAAATTGCATTTGAAATATAATTAAGAGATAAACATAATATGATTGTGATCTAATTGATAAGAAGATTTTAATTGTTAAAGAAAACTTGGTTTAATTTTTGTGACCTTGCTTATGCATTTTAGAAATTTTTCAGACTTAAAAATATTTGTATCACATAATAGTTATGAAAACAATGACTTTTCAAACAATCATTTCCGAAATTCCATTTTATTTCACGAAACTGATATATTGGTGTTTGCCGTTTCATATATTTCACAAATAAACCGAATTTATTTTAAGAATAATTTTTAACAAAATATTTTCTTAGTTTGTAGAAATATATGAAAAATAATAAACCTTAAAAGAAATATTTATGAGAATTTTTAAGAATTTAAATTAAAATCGTACAGCTCAGAGATATTTATATTCATTAAATTAAAAAAAAAAATTCGAAACAATTTTCGGTTCCGATGAAATATCATTTATTACAACAGATTCATATATTTGTTAATATTCTTAATTCGTGAAAATAATAAATAATAACATTTCACTCAGCAAATGTCTACAAAATAATCTTCAAAACTTATGTTGTTATGTTTTCCATTTATTGAAAAAAATAAAACAAAATCGTTGAAAGAAGGAATTATAAGTTTGAAAATATATTTATCCTTTCATTTTCTTTTTGTTCGAATGTATAATAAAAGTCCATTTCAGGCAATTCACTGGGGGATAAAACAAGTATGTCAACAGCTTCTTAGTATGATTTAAACGTTAAAGTTTTTTTTATGACTCTTACCAAAAGAAATCACGTTATTTATTTATTTTTACTGAAATCTCGAAGAACATTAATTTGATATTGGGCTTATGGTCGAAAAGAAATCGCTCATATTGCTTTTTTCTCCCATTCTGATGTCTAAAAACTGTATTTCGCTTTTTTCATATTGTCTTGCATTTCTGACATTTCTTCCAAGTCTGAGAGATTTCGAAGGAACTGCTTAAAATTTCCTTTATATCTTTTCCCATGTTCCATTTGCTGATGGCAAACACAGGTTCCCCGAAGATAAGAATATCATAAGAGGTAGAGGGAAAAAAATTCGCTACCGTGAACAAAGTTTTTATCTTTGAAAGAAAAGGCGTTTTCTTTTGCGTAGAATACATGGTGTCTTTGCATTTTTTTAAGCTCAGTCATTTGATAGCGAAATATGAAAGAAGGAAGAAAGAAAAACATTAAATCTAATGCTTGCAGATCTCAAAAGACTGCTTTGGTTGCGGATTTTAAAATGGGAGAAAATATGTTTGTAAGAAAAAGTGAAAATTTTAGATCTCGAAAAAGTTAGGAATAGGAAAACGTTAGGCTAACAACCCAATGATTGGCCAAAACAGAATTCCAGCCTTTGGGGCAATTTTTTCCCTTAGCATACATATTTATAAAGCATTTCGATGGTATTTTACTAAAATATTCGTGCAAATTTGAATGCTGGCCATTTTTCCTTAAATTTTCATATGAAACTTTTTCTTTATAAAATGCTTAATCTGGTTGCTTATTACGAATTATCTAAGTTTCATGTGAGGAAGAAGAATTCTTCATTATAATGAAAAGGAAGTAAGCTAATAGCAATAGTTCAGTATAATTTCGCTGTTTGAATTAATATTAAATCCTTTTAAATAGTATGAATAGTAAACATTAACATTTTATTATTATTTTACTACAATAGTATATGCCTATGCTTAATTACTTCGTTAATAATGTCCATGATATGAAACTAACGAAGTCTTAAAATATGAAAAAGGGGGAATGAGATTAGAGAGCAATGTGAAATGAGTTATAGACAGTATGCAGAATGAAGAACAAAGAAAGAATTTAAATTATTATCCTTTCAAATTTTAATTATCTGAATCATTAGTCTCATAATTAGAATTATATTAAATATTTTCACAAAAACATTGTAATCAATTAAGGTAATAGTCTATATTTTGATACTATTTTACACATGTTTACGGATGTAATGTTTCATCCAGTTATGAATAACGATCGTTAACTTAACCTAAAAGAAAACAAATAATAATACATTTCGTGATTATTAACATTTACGAAAAGATTCTGCAGAAGAAATTGTTTCTCAAAAAATTTGAAAAGAAAAAAAAAAGTAACACAAGGGAATATATGAGTAAATAAAAATAACAAAAAGTACTGCGTATGCTCCTTAGGAGTTAAAATGAGAAATTAAAGAAAAATGCCATTCTGGGGTTTAAAATAACAGAAACATGTGATACCATTTACATGATATTTAAAGAATTAAACACATAATGTAGCAATAAAAATAGTTGTTTTACTATTAAAATATGCACACATTTGAAAAAGGTCTGATTTCGCTTTCTTGTAGTAATAGCTAAAGTAAAAATCATGTAAATGTCCTTTTCGGAAATTAAGACAGCCAATTTTCACATATTGGTTTTGAAACAAAAAACATGTTTTTATATCTTAAAAAACAAATTCTATATTTTTGTCGTAAAATTATCGTTGATAATATTTGTACTAATTGTACCTGCATCTTTCCTGCACCAGTATTCAAAGTATTACACAAAATTCAGCCCCCAGAAATAGTTTGACAAACTGCTGACTTCAAAAAAATGTATTAATAGATTTTGAAGTTTATCTGTAAACATCGTACTGGTTTTCAAAACTAATACTGCATTTCAGAGAAAATGCTCATTTTTTGTTGGAAGTTTCCATCCGCATACGATGCAAATAAAATGACGTGAATTCTCTATAATAGAGAGCAGTAGGGGATAAGTAATTCCTTTTTAATATATATATTTACAAAACTTTCTTTTGATATTATTAATACTATTAAAAAATATGAATCGAACCATTTATAGATATTACAGACATTTCTTCATTAGTATTCTTAATGAATTAAATTAATTTTGTAAGGTAGTATCACAGACTCTAGACAGAAAATACTTTACCAGAAGAGTGTCTACACACACTAACAAATACATACATACATATGTATATAAAATATATGATTTTAAATAGTATACACTATTTGAAATAAATTATTTAGATATCAGCTAAAAGTTAAAGATAAAAGGAATTGAAGTAATAATTTAGACTAGATGAATAATAATTTTTTCCAATTAATAGAGTACCTTCATTTAATATAAATTTGTAGCAAAAATAATAATTAGCAGTTTTTATAGAAGTATATTACTTTATTAGATGCTCAAAATATTGAATTGAATAATGTGTTCTAAATTGTTCAAAATAACTTAAATAAATTCGCTCATACATGTGTGAAATTTGATTTCCTAATTAATTTTATAAGCCAATTTAATATATAAAAATTATAAAATAGATTACCTTTTAATGTTATAAAATTGAACATTTTTCTTCCTTTGCTATTTCTTATTCTTGATTGGTATTTGGTTCTATTTTAATTGCTTTAGAATAGTTTTTTTATAATCTCAGACGAATTTTTTCTCTTTTTATGTTTGATGTGTTTTCCTGAATTCTAACTCTGATTCGTAGTAGCCAATATCATCACTATGTTTAACGATTTAAATTCTTGATGACAAAAGTAAGTTTTTGACTAAAATGGCGAAATTACTGTGGTATAAAGATGAATGACTTTTGTTACAGTTTACTTAACTTTAACTAATTTTTATGTGTTAGATTTATTTTTCATACATTAGTTTTGGTATAATTCAGATTTAAATTAAAAGTTTTCTGATGCTTTTGATTTTGCTTTCTCATTTTCCATAGTTGTATTTATTTGGCTTCGGTTTTTCCTTTATAGAGTTGTTACTAATTGCGAAAGTTCTATCATTTGGACACATTTAAGCAGAGCTTCTCCATCCTAACATAAAGGCAAAATTATCTAGCTTTAATTCCATTTTGTTTACTTTTATATGATTTTCTATTTTCTCAATTACTTCTTGCTGTTTGGCAGTCTTGTTATGAAAATTTTTGTTTCGTTTTCTTTATCTTTTTATATGGTTTTTTTGAGATTTGAAAATTGATATTTTCTTTTAAATTTTATATATATATATATATGATTGTGGACAGCTATAAAATGCTAGGTAAACGAAAGGTAGAATCTGTGTAAATGTTTTGGAAGATTTTGTATCATAATTACAATATTAATTGAGACATATACATATGTATTATTTTATATTAAAGTAAAAAAATAAACTATTTTAAAAGGAAAGGATAACAATAATTTACATCTCTTTTTATTTATGTAAAGTTCTCAATATATTTATAAGTGTTTGAGTAAGATAAAAACATAGGAATTAAAAGTGTGAATAAAGATAACTAGTCATTGATGCAGGAACAAAAAATTATGATAAAACTTTTAGCTCCAAAAAATGTATATATAGTATTTGCAATCTGTTTTGTAAGAACTACATTAATATTCCTAAGAATTTTTACAACCAAAAATAAAAATGTCAATAAGCCTAACGAAAGGTATTCCCCTCCCTGATTAGGAAAAATAAATAGTGTATTTCTATTATTTTTTTAAAATATGTAAAGTTTAATATTTATGAATGTCGAAGAATTTTTTATGGGATCTATAACCATAAAAATTAATGTTCGGGGAGGTCGATTTGTGGTACTTACATGCTCTGTAGTTGTAAAATATATCCTCTTTAATTCAAAAGCCCTGAAGTTATAAGTCAGATACGTATTTGAATTTTAAGAAGATTCTAAATTATATGCCCTTCAGTAGTTACCGAATAATGATTCCGAGAAAACATTAAAAATACCAAATTTACTAAAAATGAAAGCAATTCATATTTTTTTTTAAAAAAAAATTCATTCTGTATTAACCCAAGAATTAAAAGAATTCGATTAAATGAAGTATATAATTTAAGTCTTATCATTTCTTTGTTCTTTCAAAACTAAAGAAAAAGTCAAATACATTTAAAAGTAATGTTCTCCCTCTTTTGATGTGATCTTTACAAAGGAAAAATTCTCCGCTTATAATATTATGTTTTAGTCCTCAGTGGAGATGAGAATTGTTTTTATTTTATCTTTCATTTGTTATACTCCCAGATAGGAATTAAAAACCCGACGAAAATTACAGACTATGAAAGGGCTGAATTTTATTATTACATTAATTTTACGGAACATGATTTTTTAAAATTTTATCTGAATATGTTGTTACTGATTTTCCATTAAAATTAAAGTGAGTATATAATCAACTTATCATAAAATACGATTTTAGGAGCATGCATTTAAATTGTAAATGCATGCTTCTAAAATCTAGATATTATACAGAGTTAATGTCAGGGAGTAAAAAAAGGTCGTTTGTTACGAACTAAATGGACTCAAATTTATCTGAATATTTTACTACAGTGTGCAATAATAGTACAGAGTTCTAAGTTTTTATAATTCTTTTAGTGTTTGGATATGTTAAAGAAATTATCAAAGTAAAAGGTTGTTTGAATTTTAGGGTGACTTTTAATTACTTATTCTTCAACTCTAATCAAATTATTACTTATTTCCCATTTGTTTACTTCTAAACAAGTAGAAACTAATTGATGTTAATGATAACAATATTGCCATAGAAACATAAATAATGCTTCATAATAAAAATTATGGAATTGAATCCTTTAAATATTTTGAAAAATCACAACAAAATTTTTAATTGATTGATAAATTTTAAACGACGCTCTGAGATGCAGTGTGAGAGCTGTCGGTGATATACCTCGAAATTTTGAAGCTCGTTCAAAACACAAAAACAACATCCAAACCGATATACGTTTCTCCATAATTCCACGTCATACCAGTGGAAAGACGTGGGACCTTGACAGATTTTACGTACTTCACCTCCGATACAAATGGAGCCTTTAGTGATGTCAAGGCTCGAACCAACTACTTGAAGTGAACATTGCCAGGTCACAACAATGACCATAAGAGTAACGCGGCCACAAAATGAGAAGTAAGGAGGAATACGAATATCATAAAACAAGCAAATACATTCGATTGATTGCTTATTAACTTTGCACTTAGAAGAAACTCGAGGGTTATTGGCAACGGAACTCGTGATTGCAAATTTTTTTTCAGTGACGAGGTCGACGCTTGAGCTCCCTCCCACCTGCCATCGTCAAAATTATACATCATGCCTTTGAGCGTCGACAGATTCAACGTACATCAGCCCCACTACATGGTGGGTTATTGGCGGCATCAGGACTCGAATCCATAGATCGACAGAAATTGAGTCGGCAGCAAATTTGCCACTAGAAAAGACAAGGAATTATAAAGGAAAATATGTTGAAGATTACATTGCTACTGAATCATTTACGTAAGAATTTCAAAAGAAGGAAATTAATGATGCTTTGCAGTTTGAAATGCTGTTATTAAACCTTTTTATTAGATTTTCGGTCAATAATGTATTGTTTCATGTTTTTCAAAAGTTACATTTTTTACTTAGTTACTTGAAATCTTGTCGACTTTTAGACTCAAATCTTTCCAAGTCTAGACAGGTTTATATTATTTCATGTTTAAATTAAAGGATACCTACAATTCCACATATATATGTTGACTTAATATCGCATACGAATGCACGCATATCGAATCTTTTTTTTATCTACTTTTATAAAGTACATATCGTTGTGAAATTCTCTTGACAAAAAAGTGTTCTAATGTCTTTAAAGATGGTCATATATATATATATATATAACGTTGAAAGCTGTAACAAGCGTTACCTTTACATTTTTCTTATTTATTTTAATCATATTATAACAATTTTCTGTTAAGTATTCAGAAAAAAATGTTTCGAAATGAATAATAATAATAATTGTTCAAAGTACTAAAAAAAAACTTATAACATAATTTCATTTTGAAAATATAGTTGCCTTTTCAAAAACTTTTCTAACGGATAATGTTAAGAATGTGTCAATATTTATAGTGAACGAAATATTGCAGTCGAATAATATTCGGGACTGCTAACGAACTCATAATTCAGGATCATGGTACATAGATACTTGTTTAATTTTTTTCACGTGTTTCAGTTTATTTTATTTTCTTGTCCTTTTTTACAGTGCCAATTTTCATAAGTTGTTAAGAATTTTATTTCAAACATACTTTTAGGGGGCATGATTCCGTGTGAGAAGTTTTTTTAAACTTAAATATTCGTTGAGAGACATTGTATATTCATCATATTTTAATTCACATATACTATGTATAACCAAACAAAAAAGCCTTTTTGAAACTATTACTTAATTTTTCTATTATTTTTCCAAATTATTTCACTCTCTCAAACTTCCTAATACTTCTACATATTTTAATACCTTAAAGATTTTTTATCAACTAATTATAAATGATTCTTACTATTCTGTGCGTAGCCGTTGTAAGATAGATGACTTGGTTTCAGGCTTGATTTAAGTATTGTTTTCGTTGAGTCATGGGTTCGAGCAATGATGCTACTGAAGACTTGCCATGTTACGTGAATGAAACACGTTGATTCGGGATGAGGTCCAAAGTCCTCCTGTTGGTATAATGTGGAAGTTTGGAGAGAAAGGACGCATTCTTGTGAAATGAATTATGTTGAAAATTATTAGGTTAGTTGATAATAGACTTTGGGATGATTTAAGTGCAACGTCAAAAAGAAACAATCACGTGACAATTATGTGTATGGGTTTAATTGCTTATGTGTAACTTTATTTATAGGTTTATTTTTCTACTCTGACACACAAAATAAAAAACAAAAAAAAAATAACTGATATAAATTTCTGCATTTTTAATAAAGAAAACCTACATCTAAATCCGTATTTATTATACATAATTATCAAACATATGTATTTTGCAACAACGAGAAAAATTCAAAATTTTATATTGATTACGAGAAAAATGTATTAATATTTTAAATACATGACCATTATGAAAAATAAAAGGAAGAGTAAAATCCGCTTAAAACTTTGAAAGTTAATGATATAAAACTGGCAATGTATTTATTTCGAGTTTTCAGAAATCTGGGATTTCTCTTACTCGGTATGAGTAATATAATATGAGAAGAAAAGTCACAAAAGTGTCGCCGAAGGCAATGATCGTGTTCTTGTATGGACGAGGAGTGAGGAAGGGAGGTTTCAGTCCTCAGAGTTGGGGCAGGTAGACATCGTCCAGGAGCTTGATAGTTGAGCGAGTGAGGCCTGCTTCCTGATTGGTTGTTCCTCGGGCTCCAATTGGAGGAAATCTGTGGATTAAAAGTTAAGATTGTAAACTTTTTTTCCCTGTATGACTGTGGAATTTTTAATTTTTAAAGAAAGATAATTAAAGAGTGAGTCGCTTCAAAACGTTAGTTTTAGCTTGGATGCATTATAAGAATATTTATATTTTCCTGTCAATAATATATGATGAGACAAACTGTTAAAGAAAACTTACATATATTTCTAATAAATGAACTAAGGGCTAGAATTTCGTATACATATTTAGAAAAGTGATACAATTAGAATACGGCAAATAAATTTGTTTTCGATATTTTGGTCCTTTGTAGTGAACTGTAATCTCCTTAAATTCTGAATATAAATGTTAATTAAAGATTATTTAGTTTCCTTTAAACTTGTCATGTGCATTTTGTAATTATTTTCGAGATCGTTTTAATCCATCAAAGTTAATCGAAAATTTAAATTAGTAAGTATTATTTCTAATCCTATTTTATATACTGGTCATAATTTAAATATTATGTTACCCTTCAGGCATCTTAAATTATTATACTTTAGAAGTTGCTTGTATATGTTAAAGATTATTTTTTATTATTTGCAGTTTCATTTAAAATCATTGTATATTTTCTTAAGTATATTAAGTTTATTTAGTTATGCATAGTACATTTTAAAATGTTATTTTATTTTTTTGGTGTCTTAGATATGTTGCCTTATATATTTCCTTCTTTAAGTAATCTTATATTATACAATTGTATTAAGATATTCAGAATATCTTAAAGAACGTTTTATTACTTCACGTTAATTTAAGACATTAAATCATTTCTTCGATATTGTTGCGTATCAAAAAGATAAATGTTTTTTTTTTTTTTTAATTTTTAGCAATTCTTATTTCCTTGACTTTTGTGTTGATTATATCTAAAAAATGATAGGTTTTCCTTTACAAGAATTTAGAAATCTAACGACTTGCAATACATTTACTTTCACGAAAACAAATTTAATCATCGTAAATATCGAACTTAAATAGAAGAACAAGAAATTTAATAGTTAACGAGCCTCTTATTTTATTAATAATTGGTTGAAGAAAATGATTTTAAAAAATTATGTTAACTTGTATCTTAAAGGAGGGCTTCGAGTTATAAATCGCTAGCATCACTTATCACTAAAGTGGAGTAAAAGGGATATAAACTTTCTCACACTGAACCGCTGCACTTAAGCCCATTAAGATACTCGACCTTTTCTTCAAAGAAGCCCGTAAAAATGAGAGCAAATAAACTACTAGAATTCACTATGAGGATAAAAAGAAACAATAAATCAAACACTAAAAAGTAAACTTGAAAGGAAAAGGAGAACTTAAGGGGAAAAAATATAACACATCATTCATTTACGGAATTTCCTTTCATTCCGCTATTTCCGAATTCACTAGGTTTGAAAGCATACGCTTTTGTATTCAAGGTCTCCTGTTGTCTAGTTTAGAAAGTTCTTGTTTTTTAAAGGAGAAGTGAAAGAAGAGATTAAAAAGAAATATTTATTTGGTTTTATGTTTCATTATAACTCTGTCTTTTTCGTTTTGAGATGAAAGTGAAATATTCTTTTTTCAAAAAAAAAAAAAAAAAAAATGATGAATAGTTAACTCTTTAGAATTAAAAAAATTAAAAATTCTCCAACGTTTAGAAAATTTTCAATCCTTTCAAAGCGTTTATTTTTGTTTTATCTACATTTTTATGCGAAAAACTACGCAATACACATAATTTTAGGAATAGTTTATTTAAAATTTTATAGAATCTCTTCTCTTTTTAATTGGACGAAAGATTTTTTAATATTCTTTAAAGGTTTTATTAGAATTGTGGCGCATCTCTATTACTCGACTCGTCTGTCATCTTAAATATTAATTTAATGCGGGAAAAATCAAATTTAACTAATTCCAAGCATAGATGATTAAAATAATCATAGAAGAAAGCTCAAAAATGTAATAAGCTACTTTTGAATATGTATTAATATTCTAACAAGGGGAATGAACTCCACCACACACACACAAATCAATATTCCTCATCAAAATTACTACTAACTTCTATAAAATATCTAAAGTAATTTTTATCGGAATATATTTAAGTCAATCAGAAGAAACTATTCTGCTTAGACAATGGGAGGTTCTAGCCATTTAGATCACAAGACTCGATTACACATCAAGGATTCCTTACGCTGAATAATGTTGATTACCGAGCTTCTATCTATCAATTTTAGTCTTTAATCCAATTTTAATACTTGATTATATATATTCACGTAATTTCTAATGCTTATTTAATCATGCATATAATACAGTTTCATATTGTTCTAAAGATTCTGGCCCTTATGACAATTGATGCGTGGTCATACACTAATAGCTTTCCTAATATTTTATTTGAAAAATATTCCTGAATGAAAATAACATGCGTCATAATTTTCTTATCCTTATACCTTCCGGCTAGTGCCTTCTTTTATTTTGCAGAGGAGCTTTACTTTTGCTTTTCTAATCGGCAGTGGTCGTTGAATATTTTTCTAATAATATCAAAATCAAATTTATATAACATAGAATATTTTAAATTTTCGCTTTATTTTTTTGCCCGGAGCTTCGGTTATTACGATCGCATTACCGTGGTCTTAAATTTTACGTCTGACAACGATTCTTGGCTTGAGTGACGAGTACTGCCCCGCACCTAATCAAACTGGGTCTCAAATAGTTATCTTTATGTAGTATGTAAATCAGAGGATGGAGATCCTAGCAGAGATTTAGGATACTCAAAGATTGTATCTTATAGTTCCAAAGCACATTGACAGTGGTCCTCATGTAGTGTTAAAACAGCAGCTTCCATTTCTTACATTACTACCTTAATTAGTATTTCCTATTAAAAGTGATACGTGGTTCCCATTATTATGGAACAGGGGAGTTTGATACGGGAGAGTCCCATTCAGACTCATTGAATTTAAAAATTAAAGACCCGTAGGAGGGTTTGTACATTTAATGCTCAGATATATTTCTTGCATTTTCATGAGTAAAGGATGATTTCTCTCTTTGTGGATTCAATACCTCATGGCGTCACATATAAATGAGAAGCTCTCTAAAAATTTGGCAAATTCACACGGACACATTCTCGCCGGCATACGCAAGCGCGAATCACACAGGCACTTTAACAATCACCACATCAAGAAGCGACATGGATCTATTGTATAAACGAGGGGCACGACTGTTATTATCCTCCAGGTATGTAATTTTCAACTTTAATCTTGTATATTCAAAAATTAAGAAAATTCAATTAATGCTATTCTTCTCATTTGCATCATGTTTCTTAGTCTTATTATTCTAATCTCATCCATGGTCTGATCATATTCTCTCCCAATATGCAATTTTATCAAGTAATGTACTTACAAACGCAGTTAATACCAAAATTAATAGCTTATAGTAATTAGTAAAATGAAATTAGTGAAGTAATGAGTTAGTGAAGTGAATGATGATTAGTATTATGAAAAAGGATACAAATGGCGTCAAAGTACTTACTTGCTTAATTTCTTTACTTACAATCAATATAATAAAATTGCATAACGAAGATCTACATTAAATGTTTTTGATTGCAGGTTTTTAAAATTTAAATTTTATCCCGGCTTTAATCCTGATTTTAAATGACTTTTCTAAAATCATTCTTTAATGTGTTTAGGTGTAGTTTCAAATTTAAAAAAAATCGTCTGATTTATTGCAATAATAATCCTTTATATGTAAGTACTATGATAAGGATGTATCTTCAACAAGGTAGCAGTGTTCGTAAAAAATAATATGTAAAATAAACTTTATGTCTGAGTTTTTAATATTATTTTCTTTTTTCCAAAAATAAAATGATATATATTTTTCTTTTCTTATAATCTTATGAAAGGTAAGTATAAGAGAAAAATTAATCAATTATTTTACAGTGACTGGTAATTTTACGGCTTGTTCATAAAAGCTATTCGTTGAATGTATTCAAAATGTCTTCATCTTCACTAATACTTCGATAAACATTATCAGATCAATACATTATTTTATTTAAGTAACTCATCATACAGTTTTCTTTTAAGATGTAAAAAATACAATTAATTTTTAGATTAGAAATTCTGTATTGTCTCAAAATATTCTTCCTGTTCATTTTTTACACACACTGAAAAAAATTCAATTTTTTTTCCAGATATGATTTTAACAAATATCCAAATGTTGACTAAGGGACTGCTCGTTGATCTTGTAATTTTATTTCATTTACTTCTAAAAAATTTCAGATAAAATGCATGGTGTTGAAGCCCTGCAATTTTTATATATTTTTTTATTTTAAAAAAAGGAGCTTTATTTAGAAGGATGAACTTTAAATCGATTCGAAGTTCTTTTTTCGATTGAAATAATTTTGTGAGCAATTTTTTCTTTCATGAAATTGCTTGTTTGTAAATGTGCTATAGTATATCTCTGCTCACAAATATTTTATCTGTCTGAAATTTCATCACTTGGACATTTTTGATTAAAAAATTCGATTTATTGCTTGAGAGCTTTCTTTAATGAATCCGGGAGGAAATCGGACTATGGGCTATGTCTTTGAATAAAGTTATTCTAAGCTACATGAGGACACTTGTAGCGAATGTTGTTTTGAACCCTAAACCTTATTGCCCCCTCATAAATCTGTATACTGTACAGACTTTTGCATTATTTACGTTAATTGCACATAATATAGCCCAAACAGCTTCTTTTCCGTAGATATAATTCCGAATAATAGTAAATATGTAACAAGAATATATTTTTATACATTTAAACTAAATAAAGTAATTTTTCTAAGCACGCTATGATTTAAATACTTTCAATAACAAACAGAATCGAAATATTCTATTGATTTTTGATTTATTGATTATTATCGTTGCATTTAAAAGCAACACTTTTGGCTGTTGGTGACTTAGCTCGTCATTTTGAGTAATGACGTTATGACGATTATGAACCTCCCTCTCCATGCTTCCACACCGTGCTAATGGGAATACTTTAGAAATCAATAGATTTTAGTTGCATCGACACAGCTACATGGCAGATACAGTGGCAACAGGACTCAAATCCTCGAACACGACAGAAACAACGCCAGCCGCGAGTTCCTAACCGTGACTATTAGGCGAACACCACCTTGAAAAATTAATGATCTTATTCACATTTGTTTTAAAAACATAAACCAATGGGACTCCATTTATTCATCTAATTATATTTGATTTGATATTGACACACATGTTCTTTATTCTCTGAAAAACTAAATTGTTTGTTAACGAAATATTGGTAATCCTCTCGACACGTTTCACACATACGTAAAACAGTATTTTTGGGGCAAATATACTATGCATCAAATTTTTAGCAATAGTACGAGTTTTAATGCGTTTTCATTAAATTGTTAAAAAAATATGATAGGTTAGTACTTTCAGCATACACTGGAAAATTTAATACATACTTATTTTTTTGTTTAAAAAGTGTATATTTTGACACTTCGGCGAGAGCGATGCTTTTCCATCACATCGATGGATGTCTTCTATCTCATGATGGATTAGGTCAGTCAACTCTGAGCAACGGGAATTATTTAAGCCCTTGATATGACAATTCATAGAAGACTTATCCGGTCACTGTTGTCAGTGCTTTTATAAATTAGGCGGAAAGGGATTCCCACTTCGGCAATTTATTTTAAGGTGCTTTAACTTCTAATGTAATTGTAAAGAGAGGCACCACAACACTAAAATGCACATTAATAATGGTATTTTCAGGCTACCAATAGATAACATCTCTCCGAAAACAACGCACTGTGATTTTAAACACTCTTCATCTAGCATGAATGGAAATGTATATTTGAAGTATTATTCAGAATATTTCATTACGCATACCAAGTTTCTAACGCCACTCAGGATATTGTATGTGCGTTGATAAGCTTGTGATTTATGTATGCCTTGATCGGCTCTGCAAATCTTTTCATCCAATTATGACGAATTATAAATGGTATATCAGTTATCCATTGCCCCAAAATTTTCACAAAAGTGGTCTAATATTGATTTAATTTTGAGCAGACGAAAATTCCGCTTGAATTTCATTCACCATAAGAAAGAATAGTCGGAACCTCTCCTTTTAAATTTCAAAAGGGTATCAATAGTATGACGTGTAGAGATATGATCATTATCAAAAAAGTATCACGTGATTCCCCGAAAAAAGTACATGCCTCACTCACATTATTATGGACTATAATAGAATTGACGAAGGAGTTGATACTGTTAGTAAATTCGTGCAAGTTTCAAGGCTGCCAGAAATTTGTATACATCTCCAATAGTCATACTTTATGCTCATTGGAATGTTGGAAATATAACTGCTCAAATTCTACAAGATATGAAAGAAATCGATTTCACAGATTACAGAAAAAAATGTTTTTTTAAAATCTTACTACTGTGATCATTAATATAAAAAGTATTTAATAGAAAAAAATATTTTTCCTCACAGCACAGCTTGTGTACAGAAATAATTACTTTTCAACCAAATCCCCAGAAGGAACACGATCTCAAAATAAAAAAATAAATAAATGAAATGAAATAAAAATTTATATATATATATATATATATATATATATATATATATATATATATATATATATA
>BMAW01055027.1:30519-40887 GCA_019974015.1 Nephila pilipes
ATATATATATATATATATATATATATATATATATATATATATATATAATTAAAAACATTTAAATAAATAAATAAAATAACATCGGCCCTTTGTGCCAAAGCTAAAAACAAATACTCTACTATCATTTATTCGGAGGGCCAACAATTTTCTTGAAAAACACATATCAACATTTTGACACATACGCATCAAATATTTAATAAAATAAAGGTGAGAAATGTCATTTGAGTAAGAAAATATGTTTACCAATTTGATGTCTTATAATAACTTAGAATTTTCTTATATTTCGTTCTCATCAGAGATGTTCCAGTTAACTTCGAAAAATTTGATAAATTATTATATATAATTTCTGACTTTTAGAGTTTCCTTTTTGATATTGGTTTTCCTAAGTATGAAATCTATGTAAGCTGTTCCTACGGCTATTTAAATTTCCTGAAACAAAAAGTGTAAGTTTGGGTGGACTTACTTTACAGTTATTTTATTTGCTATAGTTAAAATATGTGTTTTGGAGGAAGGAAGAACCCGTTTAGAGAGGAATAAGCCGGATCTTGTAAATTTTGAGTGTTCTGAATAATTTTCAGAATTCATAACAAGTATTACTTAACACACACGTTTACACTCAAAGACACTTCCACACACACAAATAATATATATATATATAACCTCTAATCGTATTTTAACATAAAATATTAAGCTAAATATATTGAAATAAATTTTGAAAATATGGTGTGGAGCATTTCATGTACCAACCTCATGGCAGGTTCTAAAACGTAACCTGTGAGTAGAGCGTAAACAATCCGTAATGGTTGCAGGAGAAATATATTTTAAATTCTTAAAGTAAAAGGCCAATATCTTTTATTATTCATAATTTTTATTTACTTTATATTTAAAGAAAATGAAATTTTCAAATTCAACATTATTTCAGCGAAAATGAGTTTAATTTTAATTTCATCATGATCTCCACACTGTCAAAATATTAATGATTTATTGAAAAACATTTACAATTTTCACCTTAGAGACTAAGTATAAATGTAATGAAGTCGTTATATTGTGCATATTATACAATATATTATTCGTAAAATATTAAAAGTTTTGCAACATATTTAAATTCAAATCACATAAAGCATTCACACTTTCAAACATAATCTATTATCCATGTTTAGTATTGTGACTCTTGAAAGAGTTTTAAGCCATTTAAATAGGATAACTTATTCTAGATTTAAGAACCTACTTTTTGTTCTTAGTTTCTATTTTAAGCGTCACTTACCAGCATAAGCTCATAAATTCTTTCAAATTTTCATTCTCCCTTTATTTAAAAACATCATTTGTCATATTAAAGGTTTGTAACAAGATAATTTTTTTTTAATTCGAGTATTCAAAATAATTTAAATCTAAATTTATATTGAATATTAAGTAAGATTTTGACTTTATTTTCTGAATTCATTTTTAGTGCATCTAAAGGTAGATACATTCAAAAGAAAAAAATAGCTGCATATGGAATTTACAGACATGTATTTCGGATAAAATAATATTTCCAAAAATGAAGTGGATTTACATCCCAATAATATTTTTTTCTTATTATATCGAAATATAGCCATAAGAATCGGTATCTGATATTACTTACGTATTCTCAAATTATGTATTATTACATTTCATCAAGACTTAAATTCAAGACATCATAAAAACAATTTTCAGTTCTTATTAAATAATGCATCAAATCCAGGGAAAGCAATTGTTCTTGCTTATTCAGTTAACATATTCATCACTTGTATATATAATATCAATTTTTCACTTACAACCGGGAACATAAGAAACCAGGTATATATATATATTAAATTTTTATTTAAATATACATATATTTTTCGTTATTCAAAAGTGTTATTTCTGTTTTCTTAAATTAAGAATGTCAATTCTTTGCTGACGTTATCTGTTTCAAAACATTTTATAATCAAAACACACACACGATTATATTTTTATTTTCAAAAGAAAAAACAAAAACATGCCTGGGAGCTTTTTCCATTTAGATTTTAAAGGAACAATCAGAGCTCATCGTTCCAATTTTCCTCTTGCAATCAAATCAAGACACAAACACATAAAAATAATATTCCAGAGAAAGTAACAATGAAGCGATTTATTATCAGGAATATAAAGGGAATAGAATTTTTCCGCTTCTAATTCAAATAGGTGCCAATTTGTGAGTCGGAACTGGAAGTTTTTATCTTTTTGAAGTTATAAAAATAGCAGAAGAGAGAGACTAATAATGCACAGAGAGGAAAAAGAGGGAAATATTTGTTTTGTACAGTAGCCGCAATAGAAATTTCCCTTAACCAAATTCAATATTTCTCACACGATGCTATTAAGAAGCATACATTTTTTTTTATGATTTTTTTATCCACTCAGAGTGTTTATTTTCCTTCCCACCTCTACGTTGTTTTATCTCTATCTTTTTTCTTTCTTTTTATCAGCCCAGATCTTTTTTTAAAGATTTTTTTATTATTTTTCCCTATACCCTTTTTCATTCTTTTCTTATTTCACTTCGTTTGTTCCCACTGTAACAGCAAAGGGGGCGTGAAATGTTGAAGGCAGAAGAACATTTTTTAACGTCCGTTTATTGGTAGAAAAACTTAATGCCGCATGCCCCTCTTTTTGTTTATTCTTACGCTACAGAGGACTGGTTATTGTTTTCAAAAAAGTTTCAAGAGTAAAATTTGAGTACGGAAGTTCATTTTTTAAACATAAATAATGGCTTTGTTATAGTTACGATAAGCTTTATGTTTATCAGGAATCATCTCTCTGTGCATGGATATAGTTTAGGAGGAAAATAACTAAAATAAAAATGCTTCTGAAACAAGGTTTTTGAGTTTGTTTACTTTAAAGAAAAAATTTCAAGATTAAAAAAATGTTACTTTATACTTGGAAAGTAATTATTTTTAGTCACATACTATTTACATGCATTTTTGGTTTGTTTAATGTTGTCGGTAAATTTGCTTCGAAGTTATCGATACGCTGTGGAATATTACAACGTCATATAAGGAATTCATTCATTTAATTGAACATGACTCAATTCAGAAAATTCAATTTTTAGTTCGATAACTGTGTTTGCAGCATTTCTGTTTAGTAAACTTAACATCAAAGTGATTTTGAAGGTTTTTCTCCTTTCAGTATTATATTTATAATTAACTATTTAAAGAAATAAAATCAAATTTTTCATTACATTAAATGTTTAAAATTTTGCAGTTAACTTTAAAAGACAAGACAGATCATTTATTTAATTATTTTCAAAAACACTACTTTCAATTTCCTATTTTTCGATTGAAAATGACTTCCAAAATTATAGGAAAAATGAATTGAATCAGGAAATTTATGAAATGTCATATATTTGTTATATTAAGCAGTTATCTGTCTTATTCTATCATTAAGTGCATTTCCTTTGCATCCTGAAATGAAATATTTCTTTTTGTTTATGAGTTATTAATATATGCATATATTTTGTAGTACAACTATGAGAGTGTAAAAAGTTTTAAAGGATTGATTTTTTTTGTTTAATTGTATTTTATTCATTTTGAACAATTTCAAAATTATAAGCAAATAAGCTCTACCAATATTTTAAAATATTAAGTAATATTTAATTATTCAAAACATTATCATAAATATTTAGAATAAATGAACTTTTAAGAAAATTCTAAACGATTTTTGACCATTATAGCAATTTGAACAACACAGTTTCAAAATTACAGAATTTAGTTTACGTAATTGCAATTGTAAAAGTCTCAACACACATATTCCACTCTCTCAACTTTACTTATGACTTACGCCTAAAAATCATGTATGTTAATTTTCGCATGAATAGGTGTCTAGATAGTATAGTGCACAAAAAATATAGTAAAACTTAGTGTATAATATTATATAATTATATTTTTGAGAGTTTTCTGAAATTAACTAATAATATGTTAGAAAAATTAAAATAAATTATAAGCCATTCAACTTATGAGCATCTGATTTCATTTAATGCTTTACGATTTGCTTTCAGTTCTGATTTTTATATATTTAATATTTATTTTCAATTAAACTAGTGTACTCATGATCAATATTTTTACTAGTTTTTGCCAAACTTAAATGCCTAAATATTTTTAATCTATCTATTCCAGCAGGAATAAAAGATTATTTTGAATCAGTGTTCCTTGAATAGTATGTAAATGAATTCATCACAGTAATAGAATAGGAATTAACTATAAAAAAATATATCTCTATGAAAATATATGTATTACTACAAAATTCAAAAGTGTTACGAGTATTTAGGTTTTATTTTTCGTTCTAACAATTAACCTAATTCTAATTAAACATTTTGTTAAGACCAAGTCAAGAGTGAGTTGTTAATAATGTAGTTGAAAATATTTATATTTGTTATTTAATTCAACTGTGTGTATATGTATCTTCATAACACTTCAAATTAAGCTAAAAATTAAACTAACTGTATGTATTATATCTTAGAAATAAATGTATTTCTACTTTAAATATACATTTTTATACATAAATGTACAATATTTATTATTCTAAAATTAATTATTATATTTGATTTGAGTATCGCAGGTGGAATGAAACTTCAAGTTAATTTATTAATGATAATTAATGCATTTGGGGAATTATTCCAATACATTTTCGTTATTTGTAATATCATTCTTTCATAATTATGGCTTTCTAGACAATTTTTGTGCATTATCTGTGCATTTCATTGTTTTAGTTTCGTTTGAATATATTTACATTATCTTTACCGATATATTTGAGGAAAAAAGATTTTCTGCTCCATACACCCACGCTTGGATACCTCTAAAAGCGTTCTCAGTTCATTGATACAAAGAACTCATTTGTCTAACTAAAATATAAGCTCATTAACAATCTCGTTAGCCTCAAGTGGTACCTGAGGTAGATGTCGGAAGAGGCAGAGATCAATAAATTAAAAATCCAACTTTCGCTGAGAAAAGTAATCAGTCCTCTGAGCCGAACTTCCAAGGGTAATTGAAATCTCTACTTTCCCACGGAAAGCGAACGTAGAAACTTGATCTAATTATCATAAAATTAATTGGTTGGAGTGCCGACACCCGATTCCAGTGGAATTCCCCGACAAACTCTTTAAGATAAGCTGCCAAAAATATCGATTGCAATAACACGGAAAGTGGAATACTCCCTTAATTAGTTTACCACGCTAAAAAGAACTAATTCGCATATATATATATAGTGATTTATCTAGAATTAGTATTCCAATCGAATATTTACTTTTAAATGATTATGAAGATGAAGTTAAATAATATTTTTATGCTTCAGGGATACGATGTAATGAATTATATGATAAACTTTGAAGAGACGGAAGAAAAATTCCGCTGCTTTTCAGCGAGAGAAGGTAGTAATTTTGAACATTCTATTTTTATAATCACTTAATTTTCTGAGCAATACTGCTAATTATGCTGAATCTTTGATTTTAGAATATGTGTAAAATTTTTATTGTTCTTCTAAGTTTTTTTTTCTTTTTATCTCTATCATATTTTACATCAAACAGCGAGTTTTAGTCATGTTTAAATTAAAATAAGTTCTTACTGAAAGCTGAATGTTGTTATTGTTAAAACTGAGTTAGGCTGAAATAGGATCTTAAATATTTTTATGTGTTCAACCTTTCATTTTATACATATACTGCATTTTACATATAGTAACAAATTCTCTTTTATTTTCACACAATTAAGAATGATTTGTTATAGTACCATGGAAGTATTAGATGATTTATAAAAATATTTAAATGTTATATGATGTGTTACTTGAAAATACTGCATATGAATTTTGGTATTTTCTTATATAAAATAATTTCCACATGAAGAAGCTGCAAGCAATAGCTTGGAGAATGACTACTTGAACTATTATGGACATAATTTTATTGATAGAGATAGCTTTATTATTTTTAATATATTGTTGATCTATTTGTCTTGAATTGTAATAAGCATTCTGAAGACAAATACAATCTTCTAATTTCCATATACAATTTAATTCAAATTTTATGACATTAAAAATATGAAACAAAGTATTTGGACACAAAACTGGAAGTAATGTATAGGAAAGTTACTTGGAATACTTTTGAAAACAGAGAGAATTTTAAATTTCATCTTTAAAAGTACCTTCCTAGAATAGCTGTTTACATTTATCTATGTAAATATTAGTATTAAATATATTACTAGAAATAGTAACTTAATAAGTTGCTATTAGATAAAAATAATAATTATAAGGAATTGATATATAAATACTTGAAATTCACTTAACAGACTGTTAATTTTATCAATAAACACTTAAAAACTATAAAGAAAATTATATATATATACACATGTGTGTGTTGTGGAAAGGGCTGTGAGGTAGTGAAAATCAAATTCAACTCGGAGGATAACGGCAAATGACGCTTTATTCGTAAATCTTCAAGACCACAAAGAAGTAGCACAGCTTAGATAACAACAGTACACATAAATATAGTCATAGTTATTTCAGCAACGCTTAGCTAACAGCTTACTACTCCTCAATGCTGACAGTCTCTTCGGTACTATTCTGCACTTCGAGGACGGAATCTGATAATTTCCGGCAGATACATGCAGTTCATTTGAAAATTTACCCAAAGCGCTCCACTTCTAATGCAGACAGCTTTCAGTAAATTCCCCGATCGATCACCGCACAAAGACAGACTCCAACAGTTCCACTAGAATTAAGCCGAAATTCCAGCAGATTCATTCGGCTAAGATTCCCGATTGTTCTACAAGCAGACTCCACAGACAAACTGATTCCGCACACACACACACACTGATTCATCTCTTCAAAATAGCTCTTGTGATATTTTTCCTTTTCCTGACAAAAGTAGTTATACTAAAAATTCATTAAAAGTCTATAACTTTTTTCTTTACCAATAATTCGCTTAGGTTCCAGCACATTCAAGAACTTTCCATTAGTTGCCAAAGTCACCAGGTTTCGCTCCAAGTAGCAGTCTCGAAATTGTCGCTCTCTTTTGCAAACTGGTGTCATCTCCGTAAAGCAACATTTTCCTTTAAAAGAGATGAGCTGCATGAAAGCATCAGCAAACGTCCGTAATATATATATATATATATATATATATATATATATATATATATATATATATATATATTATATACATGTAATAATTTAACTTTAATTCAATAATTACTCTAAATAATAACTTAACTTTCTTTTCTATCTCATTCCCTAATACAAAAGTAAAGAGTTCATTCGTATTTCCTGATCCCCTTCCAAAGTATCCTTTTATTTATTACATCACGCGCTCTTGAAATGGATTAATTCTGCTTAAACCAATTATAAATCTATTAAAAACAATCCCTTTTTAAGTCCCTATCTATTACATTTCCCTGGAATCCCCTTATTCATACCACATGCTTCTGACATTTCATGTGAATTTTCCCTGTTATATAAAAAAAAAAACACAACAAAAAACGCTCTCTTACTCTCTCTGCTCTTACTCTTACTCTTTTCTCCTATTTTTGCTGTCTAATGATGTAACCAACTACGTAATGGAAATGGTCTCTCTCTCTATCAGCTTTAAATAAATGTTCTGTGAAAATTCAATACGTCTTGACTGTTATTTGATATTATGTTACATTTAAAGCCAGCAGAATCATTACATTACAAAAGTCGACAAGATATGTTACATACATATATATTATATATATATATATATATATATATATATATGGGTGGGTATGAATGTGTGTCTTATTTATAATGTTTAATTTCTGTTTGATATGAAATATTTATAATTCTTCATCTATATTATTAATGATAATATAATTACCGAAGTTTTACGTTTTAAACCTTTTGAACCTAGTTGAAAGATACCTTTCTCAGTCCAAAATCTAGGACAGTAATTAAATTACATCATTTTCATTTTTCGTTATTCCTAAATTCTTTTTCCTTGGATATTCTTTGTTTTTAGATAGCTTTGTATCTGATTTAGTAATAGTTTTTAATTATTGGATGATATAGTAATGAATTAAATTTTCTAACTATAGTTTTAATTTCTAAATATCTATGGATTTTCATTATAATATTTTATATGGCTTAAATTAGGATAACATTTTTAAATTGATTGTTTTGTTAACTTACCTAGATTCTGATTTTATTGTTTAGAATTTGTTGTTTTTAGTTTGGATAAATTTCTTAACATTTGATTTTAATAATTATAAATTCTAATTATTTTGTACAATTTTAAGTACATAATAAAAATGTATAAAATTATTTCTAATAATTATAGAATTTCTTCATTGAATGTTTTTTAAGCATTTTTAATTTTTTCTATAAAAATGATTCCTGTAAATCAAATATAATTTATATATATATATATATATATCGGACAAAGAATTATGTATGTAAATCTATATCACTAAGTTCTCATAATTATCATACACAAAATAGTATATAAATTAAATAAGAAAAATTATTAATATAACGTGTACTGGCCAATAAAATATTATTCCTAGCTTATATTTTATGAATATCATTTCTAACTTGGAGAATGAATTATTCTTTAACTAGATTTCATGTACAAAACATGGCATGTTATAGCAAATGTGAATCTTCTTCGCGACATCTAAAATACCAATTATAAAATTAGAAATATATGAAACTTTAAATGTGCAATACCGAACACAAGCTGTACAGCGCTCGATCACTGCGTTTAAAAATTATGAATCAACTTAACAATTAGTAAATCTGTAATTATTCGTAAACATATCAGCCATCGTATGTCATAATGATGCATTAGCCTCTGCAATTTAGGGTTTTGCTAATTTATATTTTATAAAAGGAATTAGAAATGAAATAAGAACAACTGAATGACGATATCAAATTCGAAACTTTTTGCACATGGGAACGAGAACATAAGTGCGGATGATTGCCTTACCAATCCTCGCATGTTCGATGACTACTTTTATGAAGAGAAATTCAAATATGCTGATGATAACAAATATGAGTTAAATGAAACCAACTGATGAAACATGTGAAGGAAGCATTGTAAACTGTTTCTCCAACCTGGTTTGGAATTTACTCCTTAAAAACAAAAACAAAAAAACAAAAAAAGAGAATTACTTATAAAGACTTCAACAAAATATTGCTAGCTATTTTCCCTAAAAATAAGGGAAAAAAATATAATTCGGTATTTATATATAAAAATTAATTATCTTACATTTTTTAAAAGAAATTTCTTTGATATCAAAACAACTCTTTCAAAATTTTCAACACTTTTCCACAATCAAATTTTTTTGATGAATTTTTTCATCCTTAAATAAAATTGTTTTTTGTAAGAAAGTGGTGAACGTTTTTGTAATATATGTTTTTGTTTATCAAATTATCGTTATGCTAATCCTTTTTCAGGAATTTTTAAGCTCAGCATATGGAGGCTTAATTGTATATATTTATGCATTCATACACACACACACACACACACATATATATATATATAATAAAACTTCCTTTTCCAAATCCTCAATCAATACAGACTATAGAAGAAAAATAGAAATACAAGCAACACAGAATACTCATACGTAACTCTATTTCTAGAATTATGAGTTATTAAGAATTAAAAATGAATTTGATTTGTAGAATTGAATAATTTATGATGTATACCATTCCAGGCTATAAAAATTTTGTAAAATAATAATAAATGTTTATGTAACACGCATCGAATTAACATCTCTATACTTTTACTTTGACAACATTTACATAATTTTTATATATATATAGTAAATCAGATATAAATCCTTGAAACTCAATATCGTACTTATTATCTGATTTAGATTTATTTTCTAAAATTCCGGACCTTGAACTAAATTCGAAAATAAATAAGAAAACCAATCTATTTATTTCACATATGTCTTTCTTGTATTTTCCTAAATAGTTTTTCTTGCAGCTTATAATGCGTTTCTCAGAAAGTAGAAAATTGATTTGCAACCAAGAATTTACGATTCTAATTCTATTAACATATCAAAACATTTTTCAGTTAAACTCTTGATGAAAGTAACACCAGGTAGGAATGAACAGTAAATTAATTAATATAGGAAAGAAGGTGAGTTTGATAGATGTGACATTTTTAAAAGGTGTTAACCGCTTTATGAAGTGCGAACTACCTAATTCAATAAATTTTAATTAAGAGTTGTATTTTATCAAAGGAAAACACTCGAGTTCTTAGTCTGACCTTTTGGAACAAATGTTTCTTTCATTTTTTTATATGTAATATGTAAGAGTGAATTATCTAAAGTAAATTTAATAAGGGATATATTACAATAAAATTATTCCAAAGTGTTCTTCCTTCCTTTCATA
>BMAW01055027.1:50012-62802 GCA_019974015.1 Nephila pilipes
GGATATATTACAATAAAAATTATTCCAAGTGTTTTTCCTTCATATTTACGTAGTATCCGATTATTTTTAAAGAAATTTATAAGTTTATTGATGTTTAGATTGAGAACTTAACAAATACATATGTATCTCAGTCTATTAAAAAGTGAATCACTTACTTTCAAAATAAATTAAATCAAATATAATTCGTCTTAAGTCCCTATATATGCACACACCATAATTAAGAAAATTTCACATAGATGAAATATGCCTAAAATGAATGTCCTATTTCTTTGACAGAAATATTTTATCTCTGAAAATGTAATTTATTTTGCCTGAAGTCAATTACTCCAGATTCTTTATTCTTAATACTTACTCATTACATTGCCAAATGCAACGCCAAAGATATCTTCTGAGAGAATTACCAAATGCACATAAAAATTAAAATATGACTATAACACTTATTAATTTTGACAAATATCGGTAGACCGAAAAGCATGCACATTTTTGTGAGCAATGATTTACATAATAACGTGGGAAGCTTCATAAAAGCAAAATTATTAATAAAATATCTTATCAGCGAAGTGTATTAAATTAATATTTTTACGGTGATTGTGTCATATTTACTAAATACCACTAAAAATAAAATGTATGTAAGATGATATTCACTGTACCCTCCCTTTGGTGCACTGGATTGTATTATAAACTATGACTGATTCAAATAATTGAAATTGCTATCAGATATTATACTTTCTGATAAACAAAAATGTATGTACGATTAACAAACACAATTGAAAGCAGCATAACATACGTCAAAGCAATACGCACGTAACTGAACTGAAGTACATCAAGATGAAACATTAATAATTAACAGCAAACTTGATAAGTCTTTAAAGTATAATTTGTTAATTATCCTATTAATAAATATTGCTTTTAAATTAAATGCTTTGTATTTTTTTTAAATGTTTCCTTAACTGACTTAAAATGTAACAAAAAAATAATGTAACTACTTTGTCGTAAGAGAAATATCTAATCTAAGAAATATTTCCGATTCTAAACAAGCTCTAAGAAAGATAAATTATTCATGAGTATAAGCTATCAAAATATTTGCAATTCCTTTCATAAATTTGAAACATTAATTACCCATGCGGAAGTTAAAAGGAAAGATGATGGTAAGATAAATTCTTATTATCAGAGTGATACTTGAAATTTATATATTGCAGCAAACTGTTCTGTTATATGAATACTTTTCTCTGGGGTAATAAACATTTTAATACTGCAGTATTTTCTGTGATTTTATTAATATGTATTTTTGATAATTTGATGAAATTTTAGGGATAACTTAAGCGGTTGAAATATTTCAAGTAATTCCCTAGAAATATAATATTTCAATGAAGGTATGACTTACGTACAAGTATATACATATGCTGTTTTTCAAACGAAGTGAAAAATCACAATCCATGAATTTGTCTATTTTTGAAAAGAATTTATAAATAAATTAACTGCATGATTGTTATAGAGCTTTGTCTTCAGCCTTACTTCATTTACTTATTTCGATTTTTAAATGATTAATGTTGTATTAAACCATTAAATAACATTTTTTAAGTAATTTCTACAAACATTTGAAATACAAACAAAGAACAAAATTCTCAAGTATTATTTAAATCTCATAGAATATAAAAATCTCACTTTAACAAATAAGCAAAAAATGGTATTTCAATTTAAATAATTGTAAGTTTTCATTTACTTTTAAAATAAGATGTTTTTAAGCGAAATAACTCAAAATCTTGGATTTTCTTTACACAGATATTGTTTAATGTTTTATAAAAGATTTTATTTATTTACCTAAAACATAGATTGAAGTTTGTGTTTATAATTAACATATTCAAATAAAAATTGAGTAAGGTATAAAAATTTGTAAAACGGTTTCTTTTTTATGTGAATTTAGAATGAATGTCTGAAAAATTTGATTATAATGTAACGAAAAAGATGGTCTCGTTTTGGCATTCGGTAAATTTTATTTCATACTAATTTTGTGTTCACACAACCTGAAAATTTGAGTCCATGCCCACTTAATCTGAGAGAAATAAAGAGAACCAATAAAGAGCTTTTATTTATATGTTCTGGAAACCATCTGAGAATTTGGTGAAGTTCTTATCCCGGTTAAAATAGAGCACGCACCGCACGAAATTTAAAACTCTCTTTCGCTCTCACACACACATTTTAACTTCACTTTATTCTCACCTCTTCTTTTTCTCTTTTTCTACGTGTTTCTGAAAGTAAATGAAAAGAAGTTCATTGCTTCATTTCTCTTTTAAAGAAAGTCACTATGATGTCTCTAAGACTGGGGAGTCCTGTCGTTGTGTGGAAAACTCGTGTAAATTTGTTCATAACTGCATATTCACTTGCCGGATTCAGAAAAGTGCGAACCAATTTTAGTTATCATATGATATGAGTTAGTTATAAGTTAAATGTTAATCGAAGATAACCTGTTGTCCTTCTTTTGTTCAACACAATAAATCAACGTGCTCTATCTCACTAACCACTATATATAATTAAATTATACAGTGAAGTGAAGTTAATACTACTTTATTACTTACATGGATAAATTACAAAAAAGAAATAGGAGACATTTTTAAAGTAACCTGTAAAAATTAAAGTTTCTTTGAATGAAAATAGAGAAATGTAATAATATTATAACCATAATATACTTTCGAGAAAAATCACAAGCTGTAATA
The DNA here is from genome assembly GCA_019974015.1 of Nephila pilipes. Classification (NCBI taxonomy): domain Eukaryota; kingdom Metazoa; phylum Arthropoda; class Arachnida; order Araneae; family Nephilidae; genus Nephila; species Nephila pilipes. Next base: position 52,727 of record BMAW01055027.1, read on the forward strand.
TTAACATGTAACTATAATTCACTAAAAATTAATTCTTTTTAAAGCATCCATTAAGGGAATGATAACTTGAAGTTTTAAATACCAACGAAAATTATCTATTTTGAGTATACATCTTAATAAAGTATTTGATATCAGACATGTATGCTCATTTCTTCCGAAGAAAGTTCCTTTTTATTTATCTAATTTTAGTTCGTTATGATTATACGAAAGAAATCAACTGATATACCTTAAATGTTATGAACTACAACAAATAAAATATTTTATGATGTTGTATTAAGATACGGAAATGTAACTCCTTATATTCCAGATGAGTTAAAAATGGAAGGTATCTCATATTTTTAAAAACAAAGGTTGTTCAAAATTTATATTCTTATCACTCCCAGGTTCGATTTCCCAGAGGAAAACTCCTCTAGAAGAGTCTATATTCGATTGCAACATCTTCATCGTTATAGGGAAGTGGATTCCATTATTAATTTTCACGAGAGTATGACCATCTGTTATCTAGTCATGATTATTGAATGATTGTTTATGAACGTCGTTCTTAAAAACTACAGGGATTCCTTTGACGAACATCATTATTTTGAGCTTCGGTCACGTGACGGGGGGGACACAGGAACTTGCACCTTTCTCTCCAAACTCCACATCAGACAAACAAGTACATTTGAAACATCGAAAAATTTAATGTGTATTAGACTATATAATGGAATTTTAGTATCATAATTTAAGTGAAAACCATGACAGGACGGAAGCTGTGATCAAAACAAGTCATTATTAAATAATAAAGTAATGGAGAATTATAGTATGTGAAACGAAACAGTGTCAAAGTCCTTATGTGTTGAGGGTGAGTATAGTTTGATTCCAAGTGAATGGTGCTCAATTTCATTTGTTCAAGATTTAAAATATCGAATAATTGTATAGCTTTTAGGTTAATGATTTTAATTCAAATCACATAGAAAGTCAAAGTTAAGTGTTCTACATTATTAAGATCAAGTAAGTAATTGAAATAATGTTTCCAATTCTGTGTTTCATTGATTACAATTACTGTAATCACATTGTCCTTGAGTTACGTAATATACTAGAAATATCAGTTACAAATCATTGAATCGTGGAAGTTGTTCTGGTAATATGTATTTTCTTATGAACAGGCTTAAAAAAGTCAAACATGTTTACTTCAACGCATATTTATACACAAATATGGCACTGAACACAGAAACTGACTTTAAGAGTTTGATTCTACATGGTTGATGAAACAAAAACACTACAGAAACTCCACCTTATGAAATGAAGTTGATTTTATGCAACCTCAACTTCCTCCCTCCTTATAAAGATTTTTATAAGTCAAAAGTTTCAATTAAAAATCAAATATATAACTACTCTATTTAGAATAACAAATGCATTTTGTAAGTTCATGTAAGAGTTTAGAATCAAACAAATCCTTTAATTAGTTTTTTTTAATTAATGATAATTATAACTTTAAAAAAAATTGAAAAAGAAAAAATATATCTTATAATAGTACAGTACAATGATTGCTTGGAATTTATAATTCAGAAAATAATTGATTGGGGCATTTCATTGTACATGGGAATGTTTTCATTTCCGTATTTCCGTATTTTTCTTATTCAGTATATTTCAATCACTTTTTCTTAATAGAATTTTTCGTTTTGACTCTCTTTTCCAAAGTTGACAGGACAACTTTTCATCATCATCTGCTAAAACTTTATCATTTACATTAAATACAGTTTTCAAATTAATAGGCTTTATACAATTTTCAACCTTTGATTCTAAAAGATAATGCCCTTTCCAGGGTTTCCATAAATATTTAATAATTTTTCTCTGTTGAGATATTTCAAAAGCATAATTTTCTGATATTGAATTCCAGCTTAGTGGAGTAAAGTAATCATCTTTCCTCCTACAAAAATTCAATAAGATTTAGAGAATGGGTTGTTTAGATAGTTCATTACAAACTTAAGTCAGTGACGTATATAATTCCCATATAACTAAAATCTCTGAGAGCAAACTGTTTCTAATTCATCCAATGTTGCAATCTCTATTTATAATATCTTTCTTAAAATAGCCTTATTCATTTTCAAAATCCTCTTCCCACCATGTTGCTTTATTATCAATAAACTTCCAACTTATTCTTTGTATCTAAAATTAATTTTGAAAATAATTTAGAAATATATTCTTACAACGTTTTAATTATTTATCAATTTCCTTAAAGCCTTAGTATTTGTCGTCTAGCTGAACTGCATGACAAACATTTTTTCTTGAGAATAAACTTCTAAATACTACAAAACTTGAATGCTTCATTATTTAAAGTTGATACAGTTTCTAGTTGTATTTCTATAGTAACAGTAAAATGAAAAGCTCAATTATACTTTGTCGCTATTTTTTTCTAAATATTAAGTACTGTAAATCCTTTTTATTGCATTAAATAGCTACATTAATTATTACTACATTAGAGTTATTTCAAACCGTATTGTCTCTCAGAAGTTCTGTCTTCTAAATTTTATCAAGGAAACCCAAATTTTTCTACTCTAACCACTTGATTAAAGGAGAAAATACTATGTTTCCAAGATGGATTTATGTATATATATATATATATATATATATATATATATATATATTGGATTTGTTGGAGTATCTACATACAAAGAACTTGTTCTAGTACATTTTCTTACAAAGCGTTTATCACCTCTATGACATCCGAATCTTGTAGTTTGGGATTTCCTACAAAGACAATAATTCTATAAGTCTTCATTTGTTAGAAAGAATCAGATGGAACTTGCCGGGAAGATAAAAATTTAAGTGATTCTGCCTGTCAAATAAATTAATTATTCTATCTTCAACTATTGTTTAATTGAATTAACTTGATTAAGAATTTGATTCTATGTGGATTATGTTGCTGTGCTTTGTAATGTGGTAATATTTTCCGAAATATTTTTTTTGTCCAAATGATTTTCCAAATCAAAGATTTTTCTTGAACAAAACACTGGATGGTTTCTGTTTATTGATCTGTAATTAACGTCAAAATGAGTCATGATGGCAATTATTCTTGGGGACTCTTCTAGGTTACTTCATTTTCAAAATACATTAAGGGCTCAATATTTTTTTTTACACAATTTTGATAAAGACATTTGATATTTCCTTCCTTTCCATCCTTTTACAAACTGATATTGATAAAGATTGTCAGCTCTTTATTTGACAGGTGATTTTCTTGAAGCATTGGCCACCCTTACTACCATAGGTTATGTTCAAATAAAGATTGTGTCTTGCAAGTGTTAATTTTCCCCCACCTGATTACATTTTCCTTTGTAATAATTGCAATTTACTTTTGTGTGGCTTGTTTACCTTCCATAATTCTAAACCGAATTAATTTCATTGAACAGAAACAATTTTGATCTTGTGAAGGCATATCTGTGAATTGGTTTGCAAGTAGATATTATTAGTGCAAGGTATTAAAATGCTGCTTTTTTAAAATGACATAATATAAAAACAATTAAGATCTCTATGAAAGGAGAACCCGATGTAAGGATCATTTCATGAAGGGGAAAAACTATTATTCTATATGATAGAGCTGATCACATATTTCTGGAAATATATCTCTTTAAATAGGTAAAGGCACCATAAACCACATCTGAAAAAATGTGGAATTCAAATTCAGAAACTAATAATTTATGAAAGAAAGGTTTTGGTATGCTTAATTCGATTGGATTGGTTTCATTAACGTCAGCAACAGAAAGGCCAATGGTGACGGACCTCGTAATTTTTAACCTCGGTCAAGTGCCGAAGATGACACCTGATCTGGCAACTCCTTCACTCAACTTACATATTATGCCAATGGAATGACCTTGAGCATCGAAAGATTTAACGTGTACCAATCCGTGCTACATGGCAGGTCTTTAGAAGCATTAAAGCTTAACTCACGACTGGACAAAAACTGTGATCCTGACCACTAGATACCGTGGTCACTTTGGTATCCTGAGATTCATAAATAAAGCTATTTCATTAACTTTCCTTTAAATTCAATTTCTGTTTAGTTCTTTTAATAAAAAATCATGTCAAATGAATCTCATCTCCCAGACTGATTGTAGGAAGTTTAATTCTGACAGAAAATGAGCAAATCAGCCTCTAGAATGATAGAACCTGTGTCACATGTTCTTAAATCTTAATATTTGAGCAAAGATACATGCTTTGGTGGAAGTTAGCTTATGATCGAAATTTTGTTTATATGACCCAAATGCTAAATGTCGTCATTTTTTTTAATTCTTCCAAATTTCTTGTGAAATTGGAGATTATTGTTGGGTCATTAATGAGAATGTAGAATGGGTATTTCTTTTAACACGTTATGTGCTAGTTAGTATCTCCTACATATATTTCCGCATCTCCAAAATATATCTATAAACATCTGCTATACTTCCTATATATGTATATATATTGTCATTTATATGCAGTCCAATCGCTACTTATAAGTAGAATGGACTTGTAATGAAAAAAACTATTTTTACTCTCAAAATTTAGGTGTGATGACAAATCATCTTTTGCGTGATCTATCTCTTCTTTTCTGATGCTTATAAAAAGACTGTATAAAATTTCTATCATATTTAGCGATTTCTATTTCTAAAAATACACTTTTAATATTCGCGAAAAGAGCTAACTTATGTTGTTGTTGGGTCTTTTAACTTTAAAATTATTTTTAGTAATTCTTGATTCTAATTTGAGTATATATATATACTAGCTGATACCCGCCCGCTTCGCTGGGCGGACGATAATATTATATTTTGGAACCTATACATAAAATATCAAGAAAATGGGAGCATTGAAACGACCTTTATGTCCTCCAGATGGTTTTTTTTTATCAGCATTAATTATAACCTTGAACTCCTTTTGGTCTTTAGGAACTGAATCAACAGCAGCTTTGAAATAGTGAATATACATGTTATGTTCATGTAGCGCCTTTTGCAATTGGCTAATTCTGGCTTAATACATGGGAAAATACCACAATGAATGTTTTTTCACGATCCTCATCACAGAGAAAGTAAAGCTGAAGAAAAGAAGGTTGTTGAGGCGGCTCAGTCAATAGGCTACCTATCCTGTTGTATACCTGCCCCTGGACTTTAAATGTTGGCATAAAATTTCCTTCCTTCAATTATTTTGCTCCGAATGACGTCATCTGAAAACATTCATTATACTTACGAATTGTAGAAAGAAAATGTTCTGAAAGCTGATCCTCATGGCTAAGAAGACTATTCAAAGGTTCAGGGTAGGATCTAATAGCAAGAAGCTGGACTTGACCACCACTGCAGCACATTCCTGGAGGTTCTTCTATCCATTTTAAAGCACGGTACCTCGAACCGGGCAAACGTTTTCGGATACTGACAATTTCATCATTTGAATAGTCAATATACAATTTATATTTAGAACCAGACAAATTTTTGGAAGTCCATGGTGCTAATTTAACTTTTGATCTTTTTTCATTGTATTTAATTACAGCTGCCTAATTCACATGGGGGTTATTAGAAAAGTATTTCCTTACAGCTACTTTATGTACTTCAGGATGGCTTTTAGTATATTTTGAAGCAGCTTCTCTATGTACTTCAGAATGACTTTGAGTATATTTTGTAGCAGCTTGTCTTACTTGTTTATATCTAATTGAATTTGTGAATTCTTTTTTCTTTTTCTTTTTTTTACCTTTATTTAGTTGAAGAGATATTACATCATTAATAATTGATTCACTTGAACTTGATAAATCAATGTTAGATATTGATTGAGTCTTTGAAACTAACACAGACACATTTTCTTGAGGCTGAAACACTAAAGATGACACATTTTCTTCATTTTGTTTTTTTATTATCATCATCAGGATTAACTTTACTTCTATTTGTTAATCCAACTATTTCAATATAAACATCAAAATGACCACTATTTAAGTTTCCTGTAAAACGTTATCTTTTTTTCCCCTGAATTACTTCACCAACAGAAGCTATAAGGCAGTCACTTTGATACACTTCGAACTGATAGAGAAATAGCTCTGCTGCCGCCATAATTTTTGCAAATAGATCCATACGTGTTTGGTTTACACATTTCGGTAAAATATAAATCGTTAGTATTATAAGAGGCACCAGATAGAATTTGAATGCAGCATTTAAACCGATCCCAGTTGTTAAACACGTGAGAAACAATATTTCTCATTTTATACGCCATCGATATGTCACCAAACACCAGCAAAGACAGAGACGAAAATAAACATGCTCCGTTGCCAAGAATTTTAAAAAAATCAATTTGTATTAACCTACAATGAAATACTTTTCAAGTTAAAAAATATAACCGAAATTAATTTTTTAAAATCAAATTATTTAAATGTTCAACAAAAAATACTAACAAAAAAATAAAGTATAATAAAATTTTTTAGCAAAAAGTCACCCGTATTGCGTTATCCTTTTTGCAAAGGGATAGCTCTATTACGCTAGCAGCATATCTGGAACTGCAATTGAATAAGACAGAATAACTCTTAAAAATCATAGGTTTAAAATAATTCTATATTCTGAATAATTCTGATAAAATATCAATCAATTTTAAAAAATCAAAAACATTTGTTTTCTAGAAACCAAAAACTAAAAATAGTCAAAATACAGAAAAAAACCTTTTGCATAAACATTAGGTTACAATTAATGCGTACATCAAAATAAATATTTTGATAGCTACTTATTTTTTTTTATCAATGACATGAATAACATACCGTTATTATTTATTTGTTAAAAGCCAACTTCAATATCTTCGTAAGATTGCGTTTAGATTTACAAATGTAATTTATCAATCATTATTAATAATAAAATACTTTCTCATAAATTTAAAACTTACGCCTAGGTTCCACAACTATAAAAAATTATCGTTCGCTGAGCAAAGCGGTCTGAAATCAGCTGGGGTTACCATAGTATAGCTTTTTAAAATTCACAATGCAAGGTCATTAAAATGCTTCGACTTGGCGGTGGAATATATTTGGTGCTAAATCTCTAAATGTAGGAATTTCGGGGCTCAACATTTACATTATATATGATAAACCTACAATGCATCCTACTCAGCGGATTGTCTTGGGTGTGCGCTACTACGTAAGAAGTCGCGATTTTAGTATTTTTCAAAATCCCGCTCTTGCCAATCCTCCATCAGCGCCTCAATATTAAATTATTTCCATTTCTCACGCGCAAATCTCGCCAAGTAAACTTAATTGGTAGCAATGCACAGAATACATATATAAAAAAATATATTCCGTTTGGCGTCGGTCATGTCATTTTTGGCGATAAAGTCGCCAAAAATGACACAATTGATGGATAAGAAAAGATTAACGGATGAAAATCACATTTTGGATAAGAATTCCGTAAAATCCGTTCTTAGTGAGCGTCTACATGGCAAAATGAGTAACTATACCAAATTTCAATTCAATCGGTTGTATAGTTTTAGAGATATCGTGATGAGTCAGTCAGTGGTATTTCGCTTATATATACAGGGGGTGGACAAAAATATGGAAACACCTTGTAAAATGCATGTTTGAAAAGAAAGATTGATTTTAATGAAATATGTAGGTGGCGCTGGCGTTTTTGACTACTAACGCCACCTATACAACTTCGTAAATGTACTAAGCAGTTCAGTTGTTGTCGGAGTACTGTTATGTGAGGTTGTCATTGCATTATGTCAGAGTTAACAGACTTCGAACGTGGGCAAATTGTTGGAGCACGTATGGTAGGTTCTTCCGTAAGCAAGGTAGCCGAGGTGTTTAGTGTTTCAAGAGGTACTGTATCGAAGATTTATTCCGCATATTTGAAAAGCGGAAAAACATCATCTGCTAAATCACAGCGCGGACGAAAGTGTGTGCTGAGTGATCGTGACAGACGATCATTAAGGGCAATTGTGACGAAAAATAAGAAGACCACAGCTGCAAAAGTTACTGCTGAAATGAATGTTGTGTTACAGAACGCTGTGAGTACCAAAACAATTAGAAGGGAGCTTCATAAACAGGGAATTTCTGGCCGTGCTGCAATTGAGAAGCCACTCATCAGTGATGCTAATGCCCGTAACAGGAAAAGGTGGTGTTTAAGTCATAAGGCCTGGACTATAGGGCAGTGGAAGCGTGTAATATGGTCTGACGAGTCTTCTTTCACATTGTTTCCCACTTCTGGCCGAGTTTACGTCTGGAGAACGCCATCTCAAGCCTATAATACAGACTGCTTGTTGCCAAGAGTGAAACATGGCGGGGGTTCTGTTATGGTTTGGGCAGCCATATCGTGGTTCTCTGCTGGCCCCATGATAACTGTGTCAGGGCACATGACTGCCAAGACTTATGTGAACATTTTGGCAGATCAAGTTCATCCCATGGTACAAACTTTGTTCCCCGATGGTGATGGTGTCTTCCAAGACGACAAAGCCCCTGTTCACACAGCTCACATTGTCCAGGACTGGTTTTCTGAGTACGAGGAGGATTTGTCCCATGTACCCTGGCCACCACAGTCACCAGACCTGAATATTATCGAACCTTTGTGGTCTACATTGGAACGGAAAGTGCGTTCTCGTTATCCACCGCCAACATCGTTATCTGAACTTGCCACCGTTTTGCAGGAAGAATGGTATAATATTCCCTTGGCACACATACAGGAACTGTATTTATCCATTCCGAGAAGACTGCAAGCTGTTTTGGATGCCAACGGGTTTCCTACACCATATTAAGCAAAGAAACATGTGTTTTAAAAGGTGTTTCCATATTTTTGTCCAACCCCTGTATATATATGTGTGCATAACTGTTCTTTGTCCTTTAATTTTGCTTATGATGGCTCTGCATTTTCTATAAATCGGTATATTCAATGGTTTGGCTCATTCTGTAAGCAACTGTCCTGAGTTATACGCTGTTCTTTTTTTTCTTCTGATGACTCGGATGTCTATTAACCTTGGGCGTCCGATCACGACAACACATTTTCACGGTGTTTATCAAAACTAATAGTTAATATTTAAATTCAGCATTTATTGATTTCTACTAGTTTACATATCACGTTTGCAATATGTTAAAAGAGTATAATTAAACATTTTGCGCAGTAAAAAGTTTTCGAAGCCCAGCATATAAGTGGTCTAAAGATATTAATAAAATCAATAAGCATAAGCAAGGGACACTAAATTTAATGTAAAAACTATAGACATATGTAATCGTATAGAAAGATTGAAATTGAATTACTGAATGAAATTCCATGGCGTATGTCCATGACATCTTGCTATCACATGTGTTGCCACCTTCATACAACGGCCTTGTGGAGCCATTTTCAACAAGACAACAAGCTCATCTCACACGGCAGGTCATAAGACTGTCTCCTGCATTGTTACTACCCTTCCCTGTCCTGCCTGATCCCTAGATTTTAATCTACAATCGAGCATAATCTGGGATCAATAGGGACGGCAGGAGCTGAGACCTAATGAGTTTGAACTAGAGTGCAAGGTACTGCAAATATGGAACGAAATGTCTCAAGACATCACAGAGCCATGCCCCACATCATCGTACTGCATCGTGCATTCGCGCTACATGGGGCTGAACAGGTATTAAATCCTCCGTTCTTTCTTTGCCTCTTCTGAAAGAAATGATCCTTTTCTTGGAAATTCTAATCATTTCATTTCTATATCAAAGAAATATGTATGTAAATTTCTGCTCTATCTTGACGACTCTGGTGCGCTTAATTCTCTTGTCCATAAATGTATATGAATATGTGTGTTGCAGGCATTATTTTGCTATATATCTATATATCTATATATGTGTGTATTCTGCAAAAATTCTGCAGTCATAAATGTAGTGTAATCTTATGCAGGAGGGAAGTTATCTTAAGATAAACAGGCCGGCTCTCTTTTTATAAACAAATACAGTCAAGAAGTTATGATCCATTGCCCTACATAATTAAATTACGACTATGAATCTCTTTAGAAACAGATACATAATATACAGGGCCCCCAGTGTTTAATATTTTTATTTTATCTTTATGAGAATTATTTAAACATCGGGGATGTGGAGGAAAACCTGTTAGCACACGTAACTGAACGGCATAACA
>BMAW01055027.1:62827-113057 GCA_019974015.1 Nephila pilipes
GATCGCGATTTTAGTATTTTTCAAAATCCCGCTCTGCCAATCCTCCATCAGCGCCTCAAATTAAATTATTTGCATTTCCATCTACGCCGCAACTCGCAATGTAAACTTATTGGTAGCAATACACAGATACTATATAAAAATATATTCCGTTTTATATCGATGTCATTTTTGCATTGATACAAGTTGCCAAAATGACATCAATTGAATGGATAAAAAAGATTAAATGATGAAAATATACTTTGATAGAATTGCAAACTGTTCTTAGTGAGCGCCTACATGTAAATGAGTAATACAAATTCATGTCAACTGGTTGTATAGTTTAGAGATACGTGATTGAGTCAGCTGCGGTATTTTTATATATTCATCATTTATATATATACAGTGTGGAAACGGGTGATAAAATATGAAACACCTTTAAATGTACATTTGAAAAGAGATGATTTTAATGATGATGTGTATGAGTGGCGCTGTTTTGACTACTAACGCCACCCACAACTTCGTAAATGGCTAAATTACAGTTCAGTTGTTGTCGAGTACTGTTATGTGAGGTTTCTACATCCTATCGTCAGAGTTAACAGACTTCGAACGGGCAACATTTTGGAGAGTAATGTGTTGTAGGTGCTCCTAAGCAAGGTAGCCGAGGTGTTTTAGTGTTCTAAGAGGTACTGTATCGAAGATTTCCATTCCGCATATTTGAAAAGCGGAAAACATCATCTGCTAAATCACACGCGGACGAAAGTGGTGCTGAGGATCGCTGACAGACTACATTAAGGTAAATGTGACGAAAAATAAGAAGACCACAGCTGCAAAAAGTACCTGAAATGAAGTTACAGAACCTGAGTACCAAAAACAATTAGAAGGGAGTCTTTACAACAGGGAATTTGGCCGTGCTGCACTGAGAAGCCACTCCAGGATGCTAATGCCCGTAACAGGAAAAGGTGGTTTTAAGCATACAAGGCCTGACCATAGGCAGTGGAAGGTAATATGGTCTGACGAGTCTCTTCACATTGTTTCCCACTCTGGCCGAGTTTTACGTCTGGAGAACGCCATCTCAGCCTATAATACAGACTGCTTGCTTGCAAGTGAAACATGCGGGCCTCTGTTATGGTTTGGGCAGCCATATCGTGGTTCTTGCTGGCCCCATGATAATTGTCAGTACATGACTACAAGACTTAGTGAACATTTTTGGCAGATATATAATCAAGCATATAATCATATTCACATATAAAAGACACATAAAAATTTTTACCCCTAACTCTCCTGTCATTGACTCCCTGATTTCATTAAAATTCTATCGCATTCCCTTCTCTGTACAAAGGTGTACAAAAATAACAGTATGTATTCCAACTCGAATTCAGTTTAAAATACTCAAAAATATCTTTTACTATTTTTATTTTTAAATTTCAATTCGAGAATAATTAGAATTATTTGTGTCTGAAAAAGAATACAATGAGAATATTACTTATATTTATTCTTTGAATGAATTAAGTGTAGCTCAGTATTCTTGTAATTAGGTTTAATTTGTGCTTCTACAGCAATATCGTTTCAAATTGCTCAGTGTATTTTGTCTAAGGATTTTTATAATATTAGAATCTGTTCTGGAGAGTTCATTTTTACCTTCCATTGTCATATTATTTTTAAATTTCTGTAGAATCTCGGCTCTGAATATTTCTACCTCCTTTGAATTGTTGTCAGATGAATTATACGGAGTTTTACAGAAAGAATCTGGTTAGATGGTTTGAATTAAAATCGTAATAATCTACCTATTACTAGCAGCATTTTACCTATTCGCTTAATTTTCCACCTGATACGTAAAAAATTTCATCTTATCCTGTCATGATAACCTATGATCATAGGACCTAATTCCTTTTTTCTTCCCCTGTTCCGATGACATTTTTATTTGAGTATGAGAAATAGAATCAATATCTAAAGATTATGAATATGACAGCTTTTTAAATGTTTGTCCTATTCCGGAAATATACTTCTTTAAAATCATAAAGTTGTTTCGTTTCCTGTTTTGACTCCCGAAAGCCTAAATCAAGAATGCTTCCTTTCGTTTGACTTTCAACTTGCGTTACACATCTATTCCCCTTCGAAAGAAAGTCTTATTACATTTAATATCTAATAAAATAATTCTTACTAACAGCCGTTTTCTATCTCGATCCATAATAAAACTACTTATTTGTAATAAAGTAACATCGGATTGCTCCTGTAAGAGCTATCTCATTATTTTTATTTTCAAAACATTCAAAGCGGATATGGCTGTATGAAAAGCAGGACTTTTACGACATTCATAGTTAGCATTTAAAACCAATACATCCGATTTATTACACCTGTGCTATTCATTTTCCTTTAGAGTTAAGGACATTTGCTTTGATCACAAATAGTTATGTCATTATTACTTACAGATTCCACACTTTGATCTCTTTTGCAACAGATTCTTATAATATGATGCATCTTCTAACTGTCGTAATAGCCACCATTTATTCTTAAGAATGGTTTTTTCCAATATGAATAACAGGTATTTATGTGAATTGTGCGTTCCTTCCTAATAAAAAACGCAATGTTCATCTACTATCATAGTTAAATGAATTGCTGTGGAATTCATATTCCAATCGTTTTCTTTAATTATCTATAACCTTTACCGTAATTATTTAGAGTAGCAAATATAGAACAATGTGGGTTTTCATTTTCAGAACCATTTTTTGAGTTTTCCAATAAGACCAATGTTTCCATAATTTCAGTTAAATTTTTCTAAAATTGAGCCAGCTGATCCATATGCAACAGTTAATCTGTTCATTCTCTCTGTAATTATAAATTTAATTTTTCTACAAATTTTTTGAGCACAGAAGCTAAAGAATCTAATTGTATTTATTGTAGTGGCAATGAATGACTAAATGGAACTAATATGAGTTTTGATAATGAACTAAATTCTAATAAATTTTAACATACATACCATTAACAATTTGTTCACGTGAGTAGTAATAATTAGATCAGAATTTCCAAATTTATCTTGTAATAATTATATTGCGTAAAATTATAACTTTCATTTGTTACTGATAACCTATGTATAGCATTTAAGTTTACCACTTCTTAGTTATTATGACTTAATATAATATGTATCATGGATTGCAAGAAATATTTCCTTATTATTATGTGCATTACCACACTTGGAAGATTAATTGTATGATTTTTATTTTCGTTTATTGGAAATATGTATTTAAAAATATAATTGTGTAAAACATATTTAATTTTAGCCATTGTTTTATTGTATATATCTCAGTTCAAACAATGTTTGCGACAATGGTGACTAAGGGAATTTAAAATTTCAGATATATATTAAGGGGTCTATGGACCCTTAAACCTCAAAATGTTAGATTGTTTGAAATATATATATATATATATATATATATGCTACAGCTTTATCTGTTCTGGACATTTTGGTACCATAGTTATAACGATACTTCAAAACCTCCCAGGGTTATCAGAAAAAACTAAACTTTGATTTGAATTCTTTTATTGTTATTTTTCAAATTTAACTTCATTTTTCTGAGAACAAAAATTTTATAAATTGCGCGCAGAATTTTTCATAAACTATTTAAGATATCAGTGTGGAATTTTATGTACATGTTGAAAAATGGCTTCTTTATGACTTATAGATCAAATGTTATGCAAATTAATAACAGAAAATCTTTTATATGAATTATAATTGGATTGTTTCTTGAAATTCCATATTTTTTTTAATAACTGTATTAATTTTTTTTTCTAAATTTCTCAAAAAGTGCGTATAACTTTAAAATTGAGTTTTTTGTTACTAAGTAACATCATTTGGTACCTTTTAATCAATAATATACTTCAGAATCCTGCGAGCAGCAAAACATAGATTTTCTTAATTTTGAAAAAAAAGTTCAATTTATTTTTCGTTACAACTTCTTAAAAGTTTCGTTAAATCTTATGAAAATATGATACAAAATGTAAATAAATATGAATATTATTTGGTAAATGTTTCAATTGTCTGCTTTGTTTCTTTAGTAAACTATATTGTTTTGAAAAATGATATTTTTTTCGATACACGGATAAGAGTAAAGGGTCATGAGATCCCATAAGAATTATTATTATTACTAGATAAAAATGTAAGGAAGGATTTCTTGGACGAAGATTGGGGGGGGAGGTGAGATAGTAATTATTAAATTGATAAATAGACTTAATGAGTAAGAACCTGTTTTGTAGTATATATCATGTATATAGCAATAGTTTATAATGAGAATTATTAAATTGCAGCAATTGTGACAAAGGAAGATATCACGTGGTTTAGATGTTAGAAATGTAATTGCCTAGTCTGATACGGTTAAAGATACATTATGTTATTATGGGCGAATAGTAATTGTGCATGGGTTAGAAAATCTTGTTGTCTCTTACGCAGAGAGAAAAAAATTAGAAGGATTTGACTATGTATATATACTCATCTATTAGTTAGATCGCAGAGGTATTAAGGCAGAAATAAATTTCTTATGCACAATAGTGCATTTATTAATATTTTTAGAATTTTATATATGATGACAGACTAAGTTTTAATTCTGTGTGCTTTGCAAAATTACCCCATACTATTGCTGCATCGATAGTTATTGGACAAATTATCTATTTATAAAGAAATACCTTGATTTGATACCTTAATTATGGGAGAATTTACAGTCATATACATGTGAGTCATGTGCATATACATTTGATATGATTCCGAAAGCTTAAATTTGAGTCTTAAGTAATTCTTAAATATTTTATTTCAGATACAAAAGGAATTTTAATTAAAATGACTGAATTAGTTTTTTTTCGGAAAGATGCTTTTTTAATAGATATTGATGAGGTTTGTGAAGTATTAATTTCTTTTTACCAATTTGTGAGAAAGTCTTAAAAGTTTTTTAGGTGTATTTGTAGTTTCCAATATTCGTACATGCTTATGTTTATTAAAATGAATGAATATTTTTACGCTATCTGAGGATAAGCAGATACTGATTTGTAGAGGGATATCAGAAGTGTAAATTTACACAGAGTGGGGCATAATGTACTGTTTTGGGTGTACCGGCTTAAATAACAGTATTTTGGATAGAAGCCAAACTTGAAATATGGGGTAGCTTAGAAAGTTATTGATAATGATTATCACGTAAGGAGGAATGTTAAGATTAATTAATTGACAGATTAATACATATCATGCCAAAGTCTATCGCAATTTGTAAGTCTTTTCTCACTACTACGGAAATACCACTTATTTGTTTTGTGTGGAATCCTTCCTTTATAATTTAGCCGTAATGGTTCAATTAATTGATAAAGTCTTACTTTCTTTTGGAAGATGAATTTGAAAATTGAAATTATAACGACAATTAAGATTTTATTCATAGCTGTATTTGCTCAAAACGTTGAGAAATTTGTGCTGAAGAAGGTCTATTAGCTTAAAAGTATTAGATAATTTATGATTTTAGCCGAAGTCAAGTGTAAAACGCCAAAGTAATCTTTCAGACTCCATCTTCACTTGGTTATTGAAGTTAAAAAAGAACACAAATTATCTCCAGGAGAATTAAGTTGAAATAATATCATTATTCGAATGCATATCTTTAATTAAAAGAATGAGGTCTCTTAATATATATTTATGTGATGACAAATATATTCACCTAAATCTATTTCTGAGTTATAAAGACAATAATTTGGTTTTCAAGCAGAATACAAAATAAACACAAGTGTTAAATAATTTGTTATCACAAAATATCTTATATACTTCAATTTTTTTTATCTTGCAAATTATTGAATTTTTTATGGAAACTGGAATATACTTTTAAAAGTATCTTGAAAACGTAAATTCTTAAGGTCAGCTATTTTAGGAACCGATCTCGAAAATTGATAGGCATTATTTCGTAAATGTTTTATTGCAACATCTCACACCAGATATATGATACAAAGATTTCCTGAAAAAAAATACGTGTATCAAATGAAAAATTATAACTTAGGGACGCCAAGAAAAAAAAAAAAGAAATATGCTTTATAAAAAGTACGTTAATGGCAGTTAAATTGTTATTACATTTTTGGGTAACAGAAATTTCTTACCCAACATTACATTCAGTAAGACTATTTTAACGAGGTGTTTAACTAGTGAAAAATTTATTTTACAGATATCACTACGCCGTTTCTCTCTCTTTTTTTTTTTTTAAAAAAAAAAAAAAAAAACGTTATTTTCTCTATTTACGTGAGTAAAGAATGTACTATTGTCTCAGTGGCAGAGTGTACGAATATTTTTGTGATTTTCCGGTATTTTAAATTGTAGTACCTTTGTTATTGACGAAGTGGAAGGAAAATGAGAAAGCAATATAATAATGATGGAGCAAAAATTAATCATTCTTGGACTACTAAGTCTCAATTGTTAAGTTTTTAAATATCCAATGAAAGAGCAATTCTATAACAATGTGTATCACGTGAATTATTTTATAAAGTGTAGTTTCAGGTAATTGAGTCTATAAAATGCTTCACGTTTTGCATTCTTTTTTTTTTTAATTTTCCGGCATAGAAATAAAGGACAAGATTCTAAAGATAAAGTATTAACAAGAATTCGATGTAAAGAAAGCTAGAAAATTGAATTTTAAAAGTAAAAAATATTATACGTCAAAAAAAAACCCTATGCATTTTTAGTTTCTTCAGATGGGATTTTGCTAGGATTTCTGACAAACTTTCCTCGTTATCTATTTCGTTCATATTGCTGATATTTTTATAAGCTAAGATAAACTTATATTTCTATTCGGGAAATGTAATTTTTCGTAAGACACCTTCCTAAATCTGTAGTAACGTATAAAATTTACATTAAAATTAAGGAAAATTTGTATCACATAAAGTTAAAAAAATTAAATTAAATTTTAAATTTACAGTTATGTTCAGCGTATAAAATGACATGTTCATAAGTAATATGTAATTATTTTAAAGTTGTAAAGAGCGGTAGATTTTATGTAAGATGTACCTAAAGCGAAGTGCAAGACTTAAAAATACAAATATAACTATCTATAATTCTCATTTATAGTTTTTCTTATTAATTTTTATAAACTTACGTATTTTAGGCAATCATACGACAAGTAATTCTAAATAATAAAAAAATAAACACATATTATATGTGTGAATATACACATGTTTGTTATGTATTCTTGTTTACATTTTTTTATATTTGTATATTTGTAACAATAATTTAAAGACATTAATTTCTTTTTTGACTTTTGTCTTCTTTGTAATTTTACCCTTAATTTCTTTATTTTCACTTCGTTGTCTTTTTATTGCCTAATGATATTGTTCCGAACCTGCGATGACGTTTCCCTGCAAAGCTATTCTGATAAAGGGAAAGAGACTCTTAAAGAGATTTCAAATAATACCAATGAAAGTTTAAATAACACATCGATCAATAACTCCCGAAACTAACCCAGAGATGGCGCTCGTAGTAAACCAGTAACCAGGTCTTTCTAGAGTACTAATCTTTGCTTGAAACGTGTCAAAATTTTAAGTCGATCGGACCAGGAAAAAGGTTTTTTGAAGTGAAGTGAAAAAGGTTTTTTCCAAGTGGGTGCCGCGATTGCTTTCGATGGAGCAACGAGTCGATGATTCAGAAAGCTGTTTATCACTATTTACTCGCAACAAAAAAGATTTCTTGCAGAAAAAAAAAAAAAAAAAAGATTTGGAAAAGTGTTGGAACGTTTGTATCACCCTAAAAGGTGATTAACAAAAGGTGTTATGTTGATGAATAAAAAAAAAAAATTGCAAAAAAAAATGTTGTTTTCAATTTTAGACTCGGGAGTTATTGATCGATGTGTTAACTACCCCTTAATCTTTACAACAGATTTTATGACCATTTCGGTAACTTGGCAAGCAACTTTACTATTTTGGTGACAAAATTACGGTTCTCAAAAATGTTGGAATTTTGATTAGAAGGGAAGTTGTGGAATTTTTCTGAATATTTTCTGTGTCGTCCTACTGGCCGAAACCAGTATAAAAACGGAGAAATTCAAAGCTTTACGAAAAAGATGATGAAAAAGATATCCTAGTGTTATTCTTTGATGTAAATAAATGTGTGTGTTCTTTAGGTTAGATGAAGTAATTGCACATGGTTCACGGTGATGTGTAAATAAGAGGCGCTGATGAGGAAATCAAGGATGTACTTGATCTTGCTCCACTCTCATTTTCAGTTGTAATTACAAGAGGTATTATGACCAAGATTACTGAGAGAACTACAATAATTCCTTGCAAATGTTTATCAAATGCTCAGATAGCCTGTCAATTATTTTTGCCCAAGTGTTTTATATGACAGGATTAACCCTATACAAAATTCGTTTTGGATTATAAGTTATATTATCCTTTGAATGGGCAGATAATATGCCTTTCTCAACAAATTATTTGAATAGTTTAGAGGTATGTTCGAAAATCTTGCCTTCCAAACAGCGGAAACCTACCATACAACGAATTAAACTGGTCAGCGAACGAAGCATGTGGAAATGATGGAAAGTTCTAAGGTCCAAGGCTATAGTAGGTTTAAGAGAAACCATTTCTTGCCATTTGAAAACGAAGATATGTTGCCTTCAGACTCCACAGATCATCCTACGTCAAACCGAAAGACATCCACATTCTTCAGCTAAGCACCTACTACACAACTTCTCATTGTAGTATGTGATGAGACAACCAAGACATCAATCTGTGAAGATGGGAAGCAATGTTACGAACTTGCAATGGTGTTTCTAAGTAACGTTTTCGTCATATAAAAAAAGAAACACTTTCAGATATTTCGCCTACTATTGAAGAAGCTTAAGGATTTGACCCCCAACATTAGCTGCGGATTAGGAGACCATTTTGTTACTTTAGCAAGAAGCATGCATGGTGACTTGGACGATATATATAAAATATATATAGTTAAGGTTCTCAGAAGTTCCTGAAATATCGATAAGAAAACAAGTTACGAAATTTTTCTGATTTTTTCCTTGTGACGTCAAATAACCTGCAAGTAGTATAAATACGGAGATATTGGAATCCGGAGCGAATAAGTTGATAGTTAGCCTAGCTATTCTACAGAGTACTAGTCTATGTATATCGGGGAAATTGACAGACCACACTGAAGTTATTGGAGTCTGTATTTGAAGGGCAAAATACTACCTGGGAGATTTATTCGTTGTTCAAAATTGTAAGATGGTGAGCTAAATGTTACTGATTTTACTATTGTTACTGCTATTACAAGTTTTGTTTTGTATACGTTTCTGTTGATAATCAATGTAAGATTTTTAATGTTGTGTCATTAATCTGATCAAGTCTTGCTACCTGTGCTTCTTTTAGCCCTGAATATGAGTGCATAAAGTGTAATTGGTCCCCATTCTCCGTTTTGGACTACTTCCAACGTACATCCATGAGATCGCAATTTGTGTAACTGTATGTGTTTTCAATATATTTATTTAGTAACAATAGCTTTTTTCTACAGTTTTAAATTTACATATTAAATTTGGTTAATTTACTTTTGCTGTAATGTAATTCATTACCAGTTTATATATATATATATATATATATATATATATATATATATATAATAGTATTAGTCTAAGTTGTAATTAGAGTTCAAGAATTATGATACAAAATAGACTATAAACAGGAATAAGAAATTCAACGAAATGAAATTATTTTTTTCGAAAAATTATATCGACTAAGAATCTGATGATACAAATGAAGTATATGAAGTAATAGAAATGAACTGTCTTAGGAACTGATTAGGATTGAGAAGCGGGTGAAACATGTTTTAAGGGACCTTAACATTCTCACGTTACCACATTACTTCATATATATAAAAAATGGTAAATACCATTACTTCTGAGGACCAAACTAGTGTGAAGGAAAATAAAACTTTTCTAATAAATAGTGTTCAAGAATTCTTCAAGAATAGTAAAAGAAAAAAATAATAATAATTAATACAAAATAACCATAAATCTCTACCTTATTAGTAATCATATAGATGTACAAAATTAAACATTTTTGAAAACGGTGTTCAAATTCTTATCTTCTAGAAAAATATCAAATGTCATACTAATCGGAAGTTCCTGACTTATGTTAAATCCTCTAATAAATATATTGAGAGAAATCTAAATGAATAATTTAGAAAAGTTATGGCATCCTTCAAAACTTTACTCCAAAATATTAATGAGGTAACATTAAGAGACAAATTAAATAACGTACTGCTAAATGTGAGAGATAATCAAATTTCATATCATCATTTTAATTGTAGTAATTTATTTATGGATTTTTCGAATCTGAAACTAGATTCGAAAGTACAGTTCCATAGTTTAAGTTAAAGCACATAAAATGGATTTAAAATTTTTAAAAATAACTCAGAAATGCCAGTGAAATATATTGAGGCATTTTAATATAATTGCAGTATTTTATTAAAATATCATATTTTCTTCTCTTTCAAATATCACTTCCTACAGATTTCAAGTTCTCAATTTTCGGTAATTATACCCTAAGGGATACACTACTAATTTATAGGAAAATTATACAAATATATTTGCATCACAAGAGTACTTGTGGAATACGGATACAGTTTCTAAGAAGATAAGACCTGAGGCCCATTTGCATGATTGTTCTAAAAAAGACAGAGTATGAGAGATAAGACAATTCCAAGCTATAATTTAAACAAGCAAGTTATACTGTCTAATATCTAACTTACTACCAACAAGACTAATTACTCTCCTAATTTCTATAGTTGTTTTATAGATAATAGCAATGTATTTAACATTGAGAAGATATATCCGTAAATAGAAGGGTAATTTTCGTTCCACTCGCGTACGCCTTTGCTGACGGGCAGCGATAATATATATATATATATATATATATATCAAACATGTTAACTTTTTTTCTTCTCATGCTTTAATTTTTTTCAGCTTCAAGAAAAAAAAAGTTAGTTATGCCTATTAGTGAGGAAAGAAGAGAAATGTATTTGCTATCTCTAAAAGAGAGCCTTTGGTTCAGAATTTGTAGATGAACAAAGGGGGATGGGGTGCATCCCTAAAAAATGATCAATTCAAAAATGTAACTTTATTTCCCCTAATATTTTAATTATTTTTTCTTAAATGATGTTCACTTTTTAAATTTTTGTAACTTGATAAAATTACATCAATACTGTAACAGCTTTTAATAGGAGCAATAATATTCATATAACGTATTCTTTACTTTTGATTAAGTGATTATTATGAACTAAAGAAATTACTTCAGTCTCTGTAATTGCGATATTCCTTCCCTAAAATTAACTTCTGGGTACGCGACTATTCCATGTAGTACTGATGCAGGGAAATGTGTTGTGGTTCATTATTATTTATATTATTTTGCATGATTATATTATGTTTATTTGATTCCCATTTTGGTATTTGTACGTCCATCCTCGAAATTGCTGCAAAAATACAGTTAAACCCATTTAACTCGTGAGTTCACATAACTAGTGATTTTACTATGACACCCTTTTTATGAGATTTATATTTTTTTTCCAGATTATGTTAGGACTCCTTGTTCAGAAAAGACGTTAATGTTTTTCTTTCATTCTGTTTTATATAACGAGAGTTAAATATAACATAGAATTCCAATTTGCAGCAGAAAACTTATACACTGAATGAGAAAAAGTAGAAATATGAGTAATAATAAAATCGAATGATGCTTGCGCACAAAAAAAAGTAAAGCAATGGTAAAGTAAGAACTTTTATGAACCAGAATTTAAATACGAGGTATGCTCAGAAAGTAATTTTCGCCACTTTTTTTTTGAAACAGCACTTGGTACAACCAGAAGAAACAAGCAACTGACACAAGAATCTTCACTCATTAGTGTTTCAACGGCAGAAGAAAAGGGTCGGTGGAAGAGGAAGGACGCATGTGCAGAGGGAATAAGGAAATAGATTAGCAGCACCCAGCATGCCTGAGACGCGACTGACAGCTTGGTTGGCAATGGAAGTGTGTTCCGTTTTCCATTCTGAATGAACTTGTGGGATTAGTCATCCATGAATGTCTACAGACCGTGTATGGTGAACAATGTCCTGCTTCGTCAAATGGTTTGACGTGATGTTCCATGTTCAGTGAAGAAAAGCAGAGTGTGGAGGGTGATGGTCAAAGTTGATGCCCCTCCACTTCTACGAATGAGAACCCCACTGCTAGTGTACTGGACGCTGTGTTAACGGATAGGTGCATAACGAAATCAAATATGGTATCTATACTGCGTATTAGTCATACTAAGGCCCACCCAAAATAGTGGTGAGGAGAACCTGGTTGTAACATAATTCCTTTCATCAAAGGGCACCGAGTTTAACCAGAGTGGTTTCTTCAAACTGGTTGCACGCTACGACAAATGTCTCAATTCCAGTTGGGATTATGTCGAAAAATAGTGCGAGATATATCGTTAATGATAATATGGTATATTTTTATGCAATAAAATTTCTATGGGAAAAATAATGTTAAAACTTCTTTTCGAAAAATCACTTGTATATAAACTGTCAAAAAATATTCAAGGGGAAACTTATTGAGCATTCAAAAATAGGCGTGTTGAGTCCTGAATATAAAGAAGAAAGAGTCAAAAGAAAAAAACAAATCACTATTATTATTAGAAATAAGGCAAAAAGCAAAATGTGAAAAGGAGATTACAGTTCAAGAAGCTGGTGGGCAGATTCCAAAATGTTCAATAACGAAAGTTTCAAATCTAGGCGGTGGTTGAAACTAAGCCCGGATCGTAGTCCCAGTCTAAGTAAAATAATTTTTAAGTAACTAGCAAAGAGGATACAAAAAAGGGTGGAGAAAGTCACTGCTCCAAGTATCTGAAACAAGACGGAGGGGTAGCGAAGAACGGAAAGTTCGCCAATTGTAAGGTACAGAGAGAGACTTTCATCACAATAGAGAAAAGTAAAAGTCTCCCAAACTGAAGAAAATAAATTGTCTTTGAAACACTCCTCAGAAAGCCTGAGGTGAAGAACGCGGGTAGAGATAATTTTAACACTTTGTATTTATATTTTTTTGAGTTGGATGTTTGTGTGGATTTGGTATGAATTAGAATTTCTCGGGCCTTGATATTTTCTAACTTGGATAATTTTTCTAAGAGATTATTCTTAATCTCTCACAAGCTGTAAGATTAACTGTTCGTTCAATTATTTTAATTTAAAATTTGCGGCCAAATTTTAAGAGTAATAAAAATAATTTTTTGCTTAAATTATTTCCATAAGTATAAAAACATATGTCTAAAAGGTGTAAACGTAACACAGAAAATTCGTATTAATGTTGGAATATATATTATAGTTCAAATGATATTAAAACTGTACATCGTTGTTCACATAATCGTAATTATGGATCATGACCACAGCGAGTTAAAGGTGTCCGCTTGTGTATACAAATATGTATGGACTTCATTTAATGGTTTAGTACTTAATGTGGCTAGAAAACTTAGAAGCATTTGAAAGGGATATGATGTTTTGAATAATTTTATTTTGCAAGCCATTGTTGCAACTGTTCTATGGATTTAGCTTTGAGTACGTAGATTTTAGACTCATTATTATTTCTAACTCTGAGAACTATTTAGTTCCAACTTTAATAATAATGCCATTTTATAAGAGAGTTGTTTCATTACTGTATTAACTTCAAGGTAAGGCTTTCTGTTATTTTAGCTCTTGAAATGAGAATCTTGTAATTTTATCTAATTAAATAAAATAGCTCTGTTTCAGGTTTTAAATATTGATGTAATATAATCTTTTCATAAAGCTTCAAAACTATCATGGATGCTAGTGAGATATATTCCGTTTAAAATATACATTAATACCACTACATCATGTGCCTTTTCGTAAAAATTCATACTATTCGTATTTCATCATTAATTGTTCTGTTTAAATAATTGTTTGTTTACCACTACTTTCAATATTAATAAGTAAGATAATGTTTAATTTATTTAAAAATGTTTTGATTCTCTTCCTTCAGAAACGACCTTACAAGATTTAATTTTACAGGAAAATAGTAATTCTCAATCTTAGTGAACTATAATATTGAAATTAAAATGTAATTTAAGAATATAGCAATACATTAATTAGTTTTTATTCATTTCACATCAAATATCTTGCAAAATATAAATATTTTAAGTTTTGTGGAATGAAGTAACTTTGATTATAGATATATTTCGTTCAGATTTTAATAAAAAAGATTTATCTTAAAACCTGATGATTAAACATACAGCTCGTATTCAAAAGAACAAATTAATGTTTTTTTTATAATTATATACCAGTAGAATATCTTATTCAAGAAAAAAAAATATTTTTATCCATTCCAAAAGCAAAATAAAATTTTCTATGCTAATTTAAATGAAACTTTGCCTTTCAATGTCTAATTAGCTGAGAATTTTAGTTTTTATTTTCATCTTTTTTTTTTCGAAAATTCTTTTTAATCTCTTATAAATGAAATATATTTTGTTTAATGAACATTTTTAAATCAGTGCCATTTTAACCGAGCTCCGACATAAATAACAAAATATATATCCTTCGAATAAAAAGTGACAGTAGGTAATGATATCTTTTCTATAAATGATTAGCCTTCTCTAAGAAATCAAGAGAATTAGATGTAAAAAATGTGCCTTTCATCACAGCAATATAGAAGAGCAAGATTTTGTTACCGCCGTTATTTATCAAGTTGGATTTCAGAAGACTTTCTTTAAGCTCATAGAAAAAGACGGAGTTATCACAGATACGTTTGACACACAGACGATAATAAAAGGTGGCTGCTATTTTTTTTGCTTTATGCAAGTTCTCTTATTTTTACTTATAAATGCTTTATAAAATCATCTTATAAAAATTTTAAGAAATCATTTCTGTACTTTGCATTTTTGCATTACTTCTACGTCATCACAATTCATTCTTATCTTAACAATAGAAATATCTCATTTCTTTTACATTTCGGAGTTTCATTAATGGTTTGTGCAGTGAAAATGTAGTAATTTTAACTTTAAAAAAACTTTCCCTTTCTTTTCTGCTAACCATTTCTGATCAGATTTTTTTCTCTTAAAAATATTTACATCTACAAAATGTATTTAAAAACATCTATGCAAATATTTTAACTGTTGTAAATACCATTAGTAGAGTTTAACATGCAAAGTATTAATTTGTAAAATGTAATTAAATTAAACTTCTGATATAGATTATATTTTAATTTTTTATTTCGATGATACATATTAATTAGAGAAATTTCTTCTATGCACATTCTATATTCAAGTCATTAAAATGAGGTGTTTGAAAAAGAAGTTATCAATAGTCGTATTTTAAGAAAAAGTAAAACTTAAATATATCAATATAACATATTAATATCGATCCTAAAAATTTAATGTAAAAATGTTAAATTAATACTTTTCTTTCTATATCTTTCTCTAGTTACTTGAAGTTGGTGATAAAAACAAATGTAGTACTATTTCTAATAAATTATTTTAAAATCTGATTAACTTTAATTTTTAACTGAATTGATTTTAGAAAAAAACGAAAGATATTTTGCTACCAAAATGCGTAATGTTAATTAAAAGTATAACTTACTACAATAATTTTTAAGATATAATTTTAGTTCAATTTATGCATCACAAAAAATTAACATATTCGAAATGCAATGGCTTGTAACAATGCTTAGAATTTCGTTTCCTTTTATTATTCCTCCAGAGTAAAATTCTAACAAATTTGAAATTATACCTCATTAAAATAGAATACCTTATTAATAAATATTTAAAGCTATTTTAGCACTGCTTTGGTCATCTGGAGTTTTAAACATTTATGGTTTATTCCTATTAACTTTAAAACATAGAATTATTCATGGAGTGGATTTACATTGAAGTTCTACTCATTCACTTTGTGCTACATAAACGGAGTTTATGTGAGTATATAGATTAAAACTTAACAAATTTAACACATGTTTATCCTTTACACTTATTGTTTTAGAAATGTTATAGGTATCATTGCATTTATTTTGTATTCAAAGTTTAAATTATCTAAAATTTCAATCACTCACTCCAATTTCATTACATCTATATCGAAAAAAAAAATTTCCA
This sequence comes from Nephila pilipes, assembly GCA_019974015.1. Taxonomy (NCBI): domain Eukaryota; kingdom Metazoa; phylum Arthropoda; class Arachnida; order Araneae; family Nephilidae; genus Nephila; species Nephila pilipes. Next base: position 78,915 of record BMAW01055027.1, read on the forward strand.
CTGCAGATAAACTTTTCTAATCTGACAAAATTAAAATAAACGTTGGAGTATGTTGATTTTTTAACACTGTTTTCTGATTAATATATTAATTCTTAACATCTTGTCGTTCTTAATAAAAACTAATTCATGTTTTTAATGGTTTTAATTCTTATTTTCATATTCCATTATTCAGTATTTCATTTTATTCATATTATTAAAGTAGATACTTTTATTTTTTGAAATAAAATATATTCAACGTTTCATAATTAAAAACTATTACAATTATTTTCCTTTCTTTTTCAATTATACTTTAAAATTAATGGATGTTCTTATGTGCAAGTTTTACTTTAAACTTTTCAAAATTAATTAAACTATAATCACTTTTTTTCTATGAGTTCCTATATGCATAACTATATTTTTTTTAATATTTATAATCTAAATATTTTAATATAATATTTTTTTAAAATAATTTAATGGATATATAAGCCAGATACTTTTTTTCTGTATGAAGGTGATCTCAGAAAAGTTTCAGTTGATTGTAATTTAATGCTGAAATGAAATTAAAAGATCAGCAATGAAATTAAACTAATATAATTTTGTTATGACCTGTAACGAACATATAGCATATAATGAAAAAAACTTATACATACTTGTTTTGATATTAAAAATGATATTTCTTAATTAATTCCTTGATATTTTTTCAGTTGTAATGCCCTAATTTTTCATTAGATAATCGGTCTAACCCTAGAAAAGAATTGTTTTGATTTCTTCTGTTATATTCTAAATATTTCGCTACTTATAAACGTTAGTTTTACTGGAGAGTTTAGTTCATTTCCGAAAAAAAAAGTAAATAATACATTTTTCATACTTTTAATATTACTTATTGTACAATAAAATTTCAGCTGTTATTTATAACCTCTTCCCAATGTAAACGTAATTTGTAAATACAATTTTTGAGAAATGTCTTATCTATAATGGAGGAAAAATGAATTGGCGCATGGCTAAAAACTGCTCCAGTTTTGAATTCTGCTTTCCATCAATAATTTAATCGGATGATAACTGGTGATGAAAAGTGGATTACCTTTAAAATTATCGTGAGCAAAAGAGCATAATATGAATACGAACAACTTACATCTCCAATCTGTAAACCAGACTTAAGCATGAAAGAGAGATTGCAATGTATATCATGGGACATTCAAGAACTAATACATTTCTAGTTTTTGAAATAAAATAAAAATATTAATTACTAATAGATATTGTCAGCAAATGGATGATTTTAACAAAACACTTATAGGAAAAGGACCAGCGATGTTCAATAGGAAGCACCTTATATTGTATCATGATAATGCCAAACCATATGCTGTTTTGGCGACAATTCAGAAAATCACAGAGGTAGGACGGGAAACTTCTGCAACATCCATCATACTCATCAGACTTAGAGTCCCCTAATTATCACTTGTTTCCTTCCCATGTAAAGAGTTTTGGTGGGAAAAATTCAAAGCAAATGTCAACCAAAATAACTACTTGAGTTCTTCGCCTCTAAAGGAAAGTCCTTATTACAAAATATTTATAAATTACTATCAAGCAGTCAAGAGGTTATAAAGAACCGTGAAAATTGTACTGTGCAATAAATATTATTAAATGTTTAAAATTTATATTAATTTTTCTCACTTCAAAAATGGTCAGAACTTTTCAGTAGATTTAATGCAGCCATTATTGATATATGAATTAATACCTCTCTACATAGATAACCGGTATAAACCTTTCTTTTACTTTAGAATATGTTTAAAAATTTTAATCTCCTACAGACAAAAAAAAAGTTTTTTTCATATAAAACTTTAGTTTTTCGTAATAATTTTGAGTTTTTTAGAGATATTTACATTTTGGAGAGATTTAGAGTCCTGTTGAATTTATAGAGAGTCCAAGTAAATGTGCAAATATGAAGTCAGAGGAACAATTATGATAAAATAAGCCTCTACTTGCTGGAAAAGGAACAAATAAAGAAACAATACAAGAACAATTGATACCAATAAAATTGAAGATGATAATTTTTTTCAAATACAAAAATAATTTTGTCATTTTTGTCAGAATACATCTTTATCAATATCAGAGATTAAATAAATAAATTAAAATATTATTATAATTAGGGTATTAGCCCTAAGTTCTACTGAATTAATGTAATACAAAGATAAGAATATACATTTCTCTACAATTCCTAATCAATTTGCAAAAAGAATTCGAGATACGAGTGGGAGATTACTGTATGATGTACATTCAAAAGAAAATAGTGACAATAAATAAATAAAATATAAAGGAGAGAGAATCTTAAAAACAATTCATATTCGCTCATTTAATTTATCTCTAGTTCAGAATAATAACTTTTTTTTCAAATATTTTCTTCGCTCCCATCATTGTGCATATTCAAAGTTGAAACATTTAATAATTGAAAAAATACCTGACTCCATTTCAGCCATCGTAATGTTAAGCGCACTTCTCAATGAAAGAAAATAAATATTCAATTTGCTTACTGCAATATCATCTTTAAATATGAATGAATAATTTATTACATTAACGTGCATTACCTAGCACATTTTCATACTTAACAATATAAAGAAAAATTATTATTTTGTAAAAATATTCATTAACAACTGTTTTTTTCCTTCAATATTGAACTAATTTGTAAGAAATCTTCAGTTCCATCAAAACGCGTATGTGATATTAAGATCATGAAATCATTTTCCTTTGAAGATAATAGAGCCAAATGAATTTACTAAACAGATTTTTGACCAAAGTTAGAATGAGCGCTTTTATTAATTAGTTGCCCTCAGAATTCTTGAGCTATTTCTCTTGGAAAACGTTTATAACAGAAATAATAGTAATTAGTATGAAAATACTTAGGAAAGCCTTTAACATATGAGTATTATTGTTTTGAAAAGACAATAAATGCTCTGTTATTTCGGAAATTAATGCTGATTTGATCATAAATTCTGTTAATTCTGTGTTTTATGATGTACATCTTAAAGTTTCCAGATATTTAACATGTTCTAACACTTAGAAACCATTAAATGATTTTTATACCATCACATTTAATTACACTATTCATCTTTCTCTTGTCATTAAAAACCAATAATTTATAGCACATCGGTATTTTTTTTTCATAATTTTATTTGATTTGCTCAAAAGCTTATCACAAATTTTATGCAATTTGATACGTCTCATAAATATATGGATTTGTCGCTGATTCGGAACCGTAGCTTAATTAACAGTAATGAAACGGAAGAAAAACAGTCAAAGTACAAAATCCAACAGTATTTTATTATAAAACTGAAACATATAATGTTTCTAGTTTCAAGTTGAGAAATTAAAATGAAAAAAAAAAAATACTTTGTCCCCAAAATATGCTAATAAAAAGAGTTTTCTCCTTTACATTTCAAAATCAGATACCATTATTTCTAAATAATTTGAATGTTTGTTCATGTACGCTTTGAACTAAGTTTTGGTGGATATCAAGCTCTAAAACACCGAACTGGTCAGTTTGCTGCTTTAAATCCAACAGGGAGTAAAATCGGCGTTGAAGAGCGTACATATATCCTTCTAATGTTTTCCAAAGATTTCTCACCACGTTATGATACAGGCTAATATCTGGCTAATCTATAACATCATTTGATTTTGTATAAACCAAGTTTTGACTAACGTAGAGATGTGAATCGAAATATTATCCTTTTGAAATATCTAATTATCACCTCCCAAAACAATTTAAAAACGGAAACAAATGCGTCTAAAACACATTTTGATAAGCCTATGAATATTGAAGACAATGTAGAAAATATATATCGTTATAGCTGTGCCGTTGATACAGAATGTGATACATATCCTGAAAGAACCATCTCTTGGTAGCTGGCTAAAAAAATGAGATTCTTGTTGGAGGTTGAGTCTCTAATGGGATGAACTCTTTCGGTCATTCATGTTGAAATGCTTTTCATCGTTGAAGAGAAAGTGAGTTATTCATTTTTCCAATGCATGTGTTTCCAGCCCAAAATAGTCCTGCCTCTTTATGATGGGAAATGAACATTGGAATTTGCTTCTAAACGACAATAGGCTGTAGATTTAGATAGTGGATGATTAGGTTATTGGTAATTATTAGCAAAAGCCCTCGTGATGCTGACGTACAAATATTTTTTAATGGAAGCAGCTTTCAAAAGCAGTGTATCTTGCCATCTAGAAGTTTTAATTAGTATATGTTTTCTAACTGTAGATGTGCCACGTTGTGAAAAGATACCATTTATGTTTCCGTTTATAACCTAAATCTGCTTTGTCTCATAATTATTAATAAAACTGTTATGTACCTTCATTTACCGTGGTAGTCTAGTGGGTATAGTCATGGACTCGCAGCCAGTGGTTTTTGTTGAACCATAGGTGCAAACTTTGATGCCACTAAACACCCACCTTGTAGCCGGAGCAGATGCATGTTAAATCTGTCAAGGCTAAAAGTTCTCCAGTTAGTGTGATGTGCAAGCAAGGTGAGAGAGAGACGAGAGTTCAGGCATTGTTGTCATCATTTGGCTGGGATTCAAAGTTACGCGGTCCGTCGCCAATAGCTCTCGTTTTGGTTTTATTGCGATGTTAATAAAACCAACAAAATTAAGCTAGACAAGTACCTACGAACATATATATATATATATATATATATATATATATATATATATATATAAATTATATAAATAAGAAACGGGATGTCTAGACATTTTTAGAAAACTTTTATCCCAGAAATTGTGCCGAATACTTTGAAGTAATCTTATGTATTAAAAATGTTTTAATCCTTTTACAACTTAATTTAAAAGTAAATTTTTCATGTGTGACTCATTTATATATTAGAAATATTTCTATACATATTAATACGTAAAACTGACAAGTATAAGATTTTTTTTTCTAAAAAAAAAAACTCTTAATCTATTGAAATTACAAAACTTACATAATTACAGCATAAGAAATCTTCGTATGAAAAGTTTAAAAGTCACACTGAAAAAGACTTCAATAACTAATCTTAGAATATTTAAGTTTGGAGCATATTAATTTGCCAACATGACAATATGCCAAGGTATAAAATTTGCTAATTAAAATTTATGAATATTTTTCTTAATGATTAATATTCATATGCATTTTACTAGGTGTTGAATAAAAATATTATTTACAGCACACTATTCAGACTTTTAAAGCAAAGCTTAACGAAATGAACTGTTATCAAACATTTATTTAAAAACCTTAAAGAAATTTTAACCTGAAAGAAAAAAATACATATTTTAGTTGCAGAAAGTTTTACTAATATTTCCTATTAAAATGTTACATAGTGGATTTTAATTAAGTAAATTGCATGTAAATTACTCAATAGCCAATACACAAGTTAGTAAAAAATGAATTATTTGAATCAGTGAACGAATGATTTATTATAAATTTGTAAGACTTATTAAAAGATAATTGGTAATATATTGTTCTAAAACTTTTAGTGTGAAATTATCTTTGAGTTGTTTTCCAAATATTCATGTATTACATATGGAATAATAAATATCCTTCGTCTTTTTGATGTGAACTTTTTGGCAAATATTAATAATTTATTTCTATAATCTAAATCTTTCTGAAATAAAAATAATTTGTTTAATATTTGATGCGATCATAGGTTTTAATTTTCAGTAATTGCTTTTGAAATTCCAGTAGTAATACAAATTAATGATTTTATTTGTTGTCGACTTAATTACAAAATTTAAAAAAAAAAATCGTTTTTTCAATTCACAGTATGATGTTTTGCATAAAATTTAAAATGTTATTTCGAATTCTAGGAAACTTTTTTTTTCCTTCAATTTTTTCAAAAATATTTTTGGTAATAAGTATAATAAATTAAAACCAGAAAGACTTGTTTGATTTGAAATTGATTTTTATGGTTTCAATACTTACAAAAACTAAGAGAAATCCAAGAGATTAAATGAAAGGAAAAGGGTCCGAAAATCAAAATAACACGATTGATATTTGCTGTATGATAACTGTACATTGCTCCTCAGACCGTAAAAAAGTACGTTGCCAGACACAATATTAAAACTTTGGAACTTTTGTGACGTAGATCACGCAATTCAGTCTTACACACTAGTAAGAAAATTTCGCTTATTTGTCAGAAAGGCGGCTTTCATTTTTCACTTCTGATTACATGAAATTGAACTCATAGAACACAGAATTGTTTGACATCACTAAATTATTTATTTTAAGATGTCAAATGACAAGTAACGAAGAGTATAATAAAAAAAAAGTTTTCGCTAATTTAAATTTCTTAACATTTTACCTTAGCCATTCTCTGAGAACGATAAGTCTAACCATTCAGCGATAAACAGTGGATTGTTAATTCAACTAGATAAGCAATAAATATTAATGAAAAATTCCAAAAATTTAAGAAACTATAAGCATTTCTTCACTGTAGTATATTAGCAGACTCAAAATTGCATTAGATACGTACGAATTAAAAACAAAAATTAAAAATATATTTCATAAATCATGGTCTTTCAAAACTTACTTTTTAAACTTTTCAGTAGCGAATAATATATCAGATATTTTTTAGTGTAAATGTTACTAAAACATTCGTTATTTCATGAACATTCCTCAAAAATAGAATTTTAATATATACCTTAATTATTTTGTCCATGATCCTTAAACTAATAAAATCATAGAAGTAATAAGAAATGAGTTTTTTTTTTTTAATTCTTAACAAAAATTACTTAAAATCGTTCATCATGATACAATGTTAAGTTTTATCTGATATTTCTTGAAAAAATAAAACATTTTTATCAAAAATAGGCTTCTGTGTGTGTGATGCCCTCTAAAAATCATTTTCGTTTCTATACATATGAGAGGAGGTAATTCAGTATTACAATTTCCTGTCTACAGCCATAATTTAGTAAACTTAATGGCATGAAATAATCGAGATAAAGTTTTCATTTCAAAGCCAGATTGTTCGTGATATTTCAGGTAAATATTTATTTAAAAGAAATATTTGTAAGCATTAGTGTAACTTTTTCTCTAATATGTTTTAATAAACATAAATTCACCTCTAATATATGTTCAGTAAAACAATTTACAACATATAAAGAATAAATAACAATTGGAAACGTCTATCCATGGCACATTGATTTAATTTTCATTTATTAGGAATAAATATAAATATGTACTCCAGAATTCAACTATGTCCAATCCAAGAGCTATTACATCAGAAATTCTTTCAGACCAATTAAACAGCAATCGATTAATCGCTGTCTTAAACAAATGCATTTGAAGATCAACCTTGGTAGCATCTTGATTTATTCCCTGCGACGACGATTACATTATGCTTCGCAAATTGGCTAATCTAAATTCCTAAGCAACGTTGACACATATGACGAAGACAAAGTGAGACATCCTTTGACAGGGATCTGTTCCATTTATCAGCTTGACTTCCTTCAAAGTTTTGTGACACAGGACTTGGGCTGTTAGTGGACCTTCACGGAATATTCCTTAATTGGCTCGAATCCCAGATGTTTTATTCGCATCTCAAATTAGCTTAATATTAGTGTAAAGACTTATGAGACAAATTTCCTAGAATCAACGGAACATAATAATTCTGTTGCCATGCTTTTAATTCCTTCATAGATACGAGAATTATTCAGATACGAAAGCCAACATTATATTGAAAAATTCGCAATTATTTTGCTGATTTTAAAAGTTAAAGAACATGAAAACGTAAGAAAGGAATACAATAAAGATACTTGAAGAGACTATTTCAGTATTCTAGAGCGAAACGTAGTTAGGCCAAACACGATGTCTGAAAATAGTATCCCCTCTCAGCATAAAATTAATTTCTTACAAAACAAAACATCCAATTCATAACTATTTCAATTCCACTTATACGAAAATACATATATACGATGTAAGAATTATTTAAATATTATCAATCGAATGAAATAAACTACTTCTTGAGCTTTATACTATCCACTCTCTTCTAATATGAGTTATAGTGTTCAAATTTGGCAATTCGTTAACTCAACATGTGATATGACAAAAATATAGTTAAAAAAATGAAGCTGTATATGGTTTCTGATAATTTATTTGTACAATGAATACATGAATATGTAGGAAATTTGAAGTGTCATCTAGTTTAAAATGTACTATTCATACTCTTGTACAGTTTGATTAGCTTGTGAATTTATATATATATTTAGATAACGTGTTTAAAAGGTTTATATATATATATATATATATATATATATATATATATATATATATATAGAGAGAGAGAGAGAGAGAGAGATAACATTGTCCTTATTTAGGATGTTTGAAGAAATATTTTGAAAGAGGAATATTTTTCTCATTCAATCGTTGATTATTCTTATTTACAGAAATCAAAACGAAATTTGTAAACGAGTTAATTAATATTCAGAGTACCAAATAATCACATATATAACATTGTTTAATAATGAATATTGGATCAGATGTTTATAATGATGAATATATTTAGATTTATAATTTTTAACCAAATCTTACTTAATGTTAGACTTGTGACAAAAATACGGAATATTTATATTAACTTAAGTTTAAGAAAATTTGTTGGCAAGCATAATTTTCATTTGAATTTTATTAGAAAGGTTTAAAATTTAAAATATACCTGAAGTTTAGTTTATTTTAATTTTTTTTTTTAATTTTTTTTTTAAATATTTTTTTTAATTATTTTAAATTTTTACTAGGCACTTTTATTTAGTTCTCGTTTTTGTCTTAAAGTCTGAAAAATTCGTTTACATCTAAACTTTATTCTTTCTGATAGAGAGCATCGTTACAATTTCGGCTTAATCTGAGACGGAAATAGCTTGATTTTTAAGCGTTAGATTAGAGTGATAGGACATTGCATAGTGACTCATGTAGGTTCTTAAAATATATTTAATTTAGGGGATTTATTTTTCTGAATGACCTTTTTTTCTTGTTTACTGGTTATTGATTGGGAATGTGTAATATGTTTTATTCTACATCTTTTCTTTTTTTTTTGAACGGATGAAATTTCTGTATCTTTTTATAACATTTTTCTGTTTTGATTGTTGATCCAGAAAACATGTTTAACCAACTTATCTGCCAAAAGCCAGATTCACAATTTATAAATGTTTTATTCTATTTATGTATTTTCTTTCTTTGTTTTTTTAAGCTTTGGTTTCTACTTATTCATGATTTGAATTTTATCTTCTTGTTTTTGTGGGGCCGCGGTAGCCTAGTGGTCAAGGTCGTGGACTTGCGACCGGTGGTTTTTATTCAGTCGCGGGTTCGATCCTTGGCCGCCAAAGACCCGTCGTGTAGCCGGGGCTGATGCACGTCAAATCTGTTCGGGGTTCAAAGTCCTCCCTTAGGCGTGGTGTGGATGTTAGGAGAGGGGGTGCCAGCTCAGGTGTTGTCCTCGCCACTTGACCGTGGTTCAAAATTACGAGGTCCGTCTCCAATAGCCCTCGTGTGGCTTCTAGTGCGACGTTAATAAAAAAAAAAAAACTAAAACTTCTTGTTTTTGTATATTGATGTTCAGAATATTGTAAAGTGTTTGATTTATTCTCTTTAGTAATTCTTTTGTGGCGCATATTACTTTTCTTTTGTTCTAGCCTTTACAATTAAAAATTTCATTTTTCTGATATTTTTTCTATATCTAAAACTTATTTGTAAATTTTCTTCGTAATTCTAAAATTTTTCTTGTGGTTTCATTCTTAATTTTTTTTTTAATTTTAATTCGTTAGTTCAAACATCTCGATATATTACAGATATATTATTTTCATTTTTATATATGAAAAATTACTACTATATTCAATATTAATAAACAAACGTTTCAGTTATTTAACATTTTGTAATAAATCTCGCAATAATAAAAAAAACATAAATCAATGTGAACGGAGTAAAACCATGATTTCTTTTTTACATAAAAAATCCATGACGCATTAATGTCAAGGTTTAATTCCGCGGCCAAAATGCAGCAAAATGAAATGTTGTAGTATTCAGAATGCTTTAGATAATCATGCCACTCATGTACTGGCATCTTGATGAATTACTAAGGCAACGTAAATACACTTCTTCTTTCCGGATCCTTAAATAAAGCTTCTCTTTTCCGCACCCGATTTATATATCGTTCGTCACTTAGAATGCTTTTCCTTAACCGTACGATTCTATTAACTTTATTTGACATAATTATCTTTGCAAATATATTTTATTTCTGGTGTATATATTACAGTAGATTTTAATTTTTATATAAAATTTCAAATGAAGCATATTTTACACACACACACACACACACACACACATATATATATATATATATATATGCAAATAAATATTATTTATATATATACATATACACACACATATATATACATATACACACACACACATTTATATATCATATACTTGAGCAAAATTATATTTCTTATAATTACATTTTAATTTCGCAATAAAAATTTGTAATTAAATATTTTCAGAATTAAATTAATTTGTTAACACTTTTCATTCCAAATTTGTATATATACCTTTTAAAATTAATCACAATATGAGGAAAATGACATTTAGCAAAATTATAAAAATTAAAAGAATTGCTTTGACTTATATTCAGAATCATAGCTAAAAGTTTTCTACGGAAATATTCAAGGGAATCATTTTATGTAATGAAACTATTTCATATTGATTTATGTGAATTTAATTTTGTTATTAAAAGAAAGGTCCTGTGAATTTTAGAGCGATATGATGGATTATTAACGTTTATTTGAGAAGCAATATGAGAGTTTTGGAAGACGGATCTCATAATTTCAAACTTCAGTTAAGTGACGATGTTACCTGACCTGGCACATTTCTCTCTAAATTTCCACATTATGCCTACGAGAGGATTGGGTGACTTTGACTAGATTTAACATGTATCAGCCTTTCTTTACGGCTGATTTTTTAACGGCATGAGTGATTGAACTCTTTACTCCATGAATACAACACCAGTCACAAGTCTACGACCGAAGCCATTAGACTAATACTTCAATTGTTTCATTTGCTTTTTAAAATGCTATTCAGAACTCTTATTAATTTACATCTACCTACAATAGTAGCATTATTATTTGATTATAATTTAGAAAAAAAATTAAGAATTAATTTGCTCTGAAAAAATAAGTTTGTATTATTGTAAAAAAAAAATTGTGTTATTATCATTTTACGTTTCTTTTCAGTTAATATTAAAATTTTCTAAATAATAATTTATCTTGTCTTATTGACATTATATTTATACATAGTACATAAATTTAATTAGGTATTAAAATTCTATACAAACCCTTCGGCTTTATAATATGTAGTTATATGAAGCTATCATTGTAGAGGAGATCTCCACGAGCAAGTTCAATCATTTACTCAGACCACGTGTGAATTTGATGATCCGAATCGTCTAGACGGTTCACAATCACAAACGTTTTGTGATAATTGGGGATAATTTTTTTGTGTGCTAGGTACACAAGAATCTTCTATTCAGTTCAAATGAAGGGTTAAATGTTTAGTTAATATTAAATTTCTAAATAACATAATGTTAAATTAAACCTGTACGCATCGCAATATTTTACTTGAAACCTAAAAAATTATTTTGAAAACTTTTAAAGTCTGTAAATGTTTCAATGTATTAAGTTCACAGATTTTAGTCTAACTTCAGCTGAAACTACCGGCACTGTAATAATATAAGCGAAAATTCTGGAAAGAGAATAACTTTTTTTAAAAAAATTCTTAATCTATGATTATCTTTTTATGTTCTGTTTTTAAGATTTATTGTAATCCTATTCAAATAATTTACTTATTTTTTTTAATTTAGTATTAACTTTGGTGAATAGTATTAAAAAGTGAAAATGAAAAAAAAGTTACTATTTGTATAAAAAAATTGTAGATTGGTATGTTTTGTACCACAAAATTATTAAAGATTATTTTACCAAATTTTTGGTCATTTTTTTAACAGAAGTAATTTTTCTCACTTATTGGTGATAAATTAAATTATCATGTATAACATTGTTCGGTGTAAGTAATGAACTAGTTTTCTAAGTAAACTGAGTTAGATTTGTATCAAATTATGATCATTGTAATTGAGTATTTCATACAATTTTAATTGTAGTCTGCATTTTATTTTGAATTGGTTTTAAGCAATTTTATTTATATTACTTAGAACACAAGTTTTTGAGTTTTTAATTAGGACATAAATTATAAAAAACGAGTGAATGTTGTGAAATGAAACAAGAGTTTTTCTTAATAATTTATGCGCTTTCAGTAAATTTCAGTAGTACATGTCTTAAATTACCTGCAGAAAAAAAAATCTAAATTCACGAAATGTTTTGTCTACTTTAAAAACACAAATGAATCATTTCGAATTCTTTGAAAGACTACATCAATAAAATGACAAAAAATGCTTTTGAGTTTTTTTAAAGTTTGAAAGAATATTAAGTGGCTATAAACAGTTCATTTCTTTCAAATGCTGAGTTCGAAAACCCCCATCTTCACTTTATTACATAATGCAAAAACCTACAGAACGAATACAATATTCAACGTAGCTGTCAACACGAAATAACTACGTAGTGAGTAAAAGAAGCTTCGATTTCAAGTCAAAGTTTTATTCATAGGTTTTACACTCCAAATACAAAAAGAGAAGCGTTTTCATTTCCTTTCTTTACGAGCGTTTGATAGAGTTTCTGTCGCCGCCAGAAAATTTATGCTTTCAGACGGAACACACAGAAATGTTCTTGAAAGTTTCATAGGGAACGAGAGTAACAAATCGCTGTGAAGCATTCAAAACAACTCTCTTCATCTAAAAGGAAATAATCAATAAAACAGTAGCTTTACTTACATATATATATATATTTCAGAAATGTTCAACGTTTGTATATATATGTATGTGTTGTGAGGATGTATCTCATTTAAAAAGATAGTCAATCTGTATTTTTATTAAAACGAAGAAAAATAGGAAGGAATAGTTTGGAATAGAATGCAGAACATCTTTCTTTACGAGAGAAAGTAAAAATAATAAAAGAACCCAGATTTTCACAGTCAGAGCATAATTAAATTTGATGGATATATTTTTTTTTTTGAAAAAATGTTCAGAGAATGCGAAAGAAACGACAGATGCTGTTACGAAATGCATATTTATGAGATGAAACATCATGTTCCTAAATGTTTGTTAGGTACTCCATGAAAATAATTATCAAAATGATAATATGTAAGAATTTGTGTTTTCGTTTCGAGATTAGCGAAATACATAGCAGTTCAATGTTGCATATTAATGATGACGCTATTTAATGTAAACACTATAATTAAATTCTAATATCAAGGGGGGGGGGAATTAATTTTTTGAATGGAATGGAAAATATATTACAAAAATTGCATATTTATGAACTATATTTGCTATTTTTACCACCTTTAATTAAAAAGAAATAAGTTAAAGATAATATTATACATATATTTAGGATACCATGCATATTATTTTATGAATAAAGATAAGTTATCTACAAGAAAATTATTCTTAACATAATTTACTAAGTAATAGTATTTATGGAAATAACAATGCATTGTTAATTTTAAGATTTTAATATTCAGAAAGTTTTTCATTTTATCAGGTTTTAATTTATCCTGAGATTGCATTTTCAATACTTTCTATAATGAAAATTGTTTCATTTTTCTGGAAGTAAATATTACATAATAATTGGTTATCTTCTTATATATATATATATATATATATATACAAGTAACTACATCAAATAAATCGTCTAGAGTTTAAAGTGTAAGCAGGAAAGAGGAGCAGAGCACTTCCAAATTTAATACGCAAAATCAACGTTCATGATATCAAAAACCAGAAAACTGATTCATGTGTTACATGATAAAAGTCAAGTACTGTTTATTGACAAGTCAAGATTCAATCTGGAGAGAAAAGAGCATTCGAAATAACTACAAATCTATCTGTAAGAATTGCATTATAAAAGAGGTGTTTTTTTTATTATGGTTTGGAGTTTGTAGAGGTTGACAAATGGACCTATATATCATAAAGATTGACAAAATGATGGTCTAGAGGTATGCATACGAAATGATGAGACTATGTGTCATAGCTTGGGCTGTAGCCATTAGTGATTCCTTTCTTTTACTGGTTGATTATACCAAATCATTTACAGATCGTCTTGTGGAAGACTTGCTTGAAACAAAAACAATGTAACTTATGGAGTATGTCCCGCATGCTCTACTGTCCTAAATCCAATCGAGTGTGTCAGGCATAAACTCAAATGAAGCATTTCAGTGAGGATAAGGGCTCTTTTTCTATCTAGTACCAAAACATTTCCCTTCTCCAAAAGTGTTATAGTATTCTCCGAAGTCTTATCGATAAATATCGCATCTGTGCAAAATATTTGGGCAACAGTCTCGGCTGATTGAAGGAAGCACCAATATATTAAATATGTGTCCTTTCGAAACAAAAGATTTTTTATTACATATATATATATATATATATATAACCAATTTTTGTCGCCCTAAAACTGGCTTATTCACGTATTATCCATAATTTGTAAGAAGTAAGGCTTCTATACAGTTCTTCTGAACATACAGTTTTCGGTTTATTTTTTTTTGTCTGTATGACCTTTTGTTACACCTGTACTCTTCATTTTATGCTGCTCACATTTATGGCTGTCTTGCACGGTTTCCATCACATCTATATATATATAAGTTTTTTATTGGAAAATTTTTTGGTGAAACTTATTTGAAAATATTGGTTATTGAAAAGATTTTTTTGTAATTTTTATATCTCGCTATTCATTTTTTTTTCTTTTCTTTAATTTAAAAATTGCATTTGGGAGTAATCCAATTTTCGCACAAGATACATTGGGTTAGGGTTGGTACCATAAACACGTTTAACCTCATAATTCAGTCCCCAGTCTGAATGTGCATGTTTTGTTTTTTTGGGTATTCAAATTATTCAATTAGTTTCAAATCTGATTCCTTTTTATTCATCTATTTTACATAGTTCTAAAATTGTCTTCTTTTATTGCTTTTGGGTTATAATTGTTCTCTTACTTTTATGCATTTTAATAATATTTTTATTGCTTTATCTTATACACACTGATACACACACACACACACACACACACACACACATATATATATATATATATATATATATATATATATATATATACCTTGTAAAGGAATAATTAATAATGCATAGATGTTTAAAATGTGAAGCATTTTGCATTATTCCTATTTTCCAACAAAGTGTGTTGAAGAATTTCATATTTAACTGTTCGATCAAAAGTTGTTTTTAATATCTTAAGGGAATAAAAGATTTCATTATTCAAAGTTTCTAATATTACAAAAATAATGCTTCACAAATTTAATTTTTCTAATTTCATTTAATTAAATATCAATACGTAGTTCTTAATACTTATAAATAACACAAAGAATAATATTTTTCAATCTATTAATGATACGGTTTGCATTAAAAAGAGATGCAACATTAATATATTTTATTAATTGCTTTGTTTACAGTTAGACGCCTTGCAAATAAGATTATGTTTAAGATTTATGTGCTATATTTGTTAAAGTTAAAGGCCACTTTGCTTTAGAGCATATCATTAATTAACGTATAGAAATCCGATTAATTATTTCTTGGTTGAACGTTATAATATCTTATATAATAAACATACTTCTCTCTTGAAATTTACTGAAACGAATCCAAAATTGATTACAAATGACTGTTTATTAGTATAATAATTATATATAGGTATATATATATATTATATATATAAGTAATATTTTAAGTATCACTCAGTAAAGGAATTGACTACTTTGAATTTTAATAATCTTTAACTCAGTATTTAAACCTTTCTAAAATTATTTGACTGCTTAAGTGCAAAACACAATGTGTAAAAATTTATTATTGTTAAGAAATATTTGTTGCGAGATTTTTTATTATTATTAAGAGCTGACATTCAAACTTGAATCAAGAAAATACATTTTAGAAATTTAAGACCATTGTATTTTAAGAAGATTAATTCAAACATCTAAAGTGACCTCAGTAGCCTAGTATTATTGGTCATGGACACTTGGCCGGCGGATTTCGTCGAATTTAGGGTTTGAGCCTTGATGCTACAAGACCGGTGTATCTGGGGTAAATGCAAGTGAAATCTGTCAGGGCCTAAATTTCACCCTTGGTGTAGTGTGGAAGTTTAAGGAGAGAATACTCGCTCTGGTGTCTTCCTCGTCACTTTACAGAAGTTAAAAATTTCGAGGTCCATCGCCAATAATCTCGTGTTGCTACGAACCAAACAAATCAAACATCTGAAATGAAAGTGTAATTTGAAAAAAAACTGCGATTTTGATTTAAGATTTATACTTCAATTATTCTCACTCAGACTATGTAAATTAATTTAAGTACTTTTAATTCACTGTCAAAATTTGTTAACTAAACTACTAACGATCTTAATAAGCTTGAAAAAATTTTCACACTTCGAATGAGTTAAGATTTTTATTCATAAAACGGACCAGTAGTCAATATTTATGAGATATGGAAATTTATAATTCCAGATTTTAATATATTATAAAAAAATATTCCAATCCTATTTGAAATTCCCTTTGCACAAAACAGTTGATGCTGAAATAACTATGTGGATCCCCCCTCCTCTTTATCACTTTATTTTCCAGTATAGCGACTCAGTATAATAATTTGTTTTCATACAAAAGTGTCCTCTGAAAGTTGAGTTCCATAAGAATTTGTGAAATCCAAACTGGTTTATTTTTAGAGATAGTTATGTCAATTATGGTTAATCTGCGTGAGAAGGAATAAAGAGTTTTTAGTGTTACTTGCAACAATCCACTTCTGAGATATATTTAATGAGTTATCAACAATTTCAATAGACAGAAAAAGTATTGAATAAAATATTTAATACCGTAATTAGTCTTAAACACAATAATAATTAATAAACTTAATTAACACTAAGTAAAATATTCTTAAATACAGATGTATTAGACGCTTTTTTTAGTTCATGACAAATTTTGATAGGTTTTGCTTTCGTTAAGAATTTTGTTAAGCAATTAACCAAACGAATACTCAAACAACTTGAAACCCATTCTAAAAGTAATTTTAAATTCATTTGAAAAATCCTTTTTAAAAAAAGTAATTCGCAGTTTTCTAATAAAAGATGGACCAAAAAACGAACACTCGCATACCGCATCCCAGACATTTAACAGACTGAGTAAAAATTAAAAGAGGATACAATTTAAGCATATTGCAGACCACAAACAAAACCAAAGACATAATACCTCTCACCAAACCCCATCAGAAAAATTTACAGCCTCATTCGTAGAAGACATATTGCTAGACATTTTATTTCCTAGGGTTGCAGAAAAGGCGCATTGTTTTGGTTCTTCGAATATTTTGAAGGCAAGCTTTTAACATTTTGACATACACATAACTCTCTCTTTGTTCCACTATTAGAAAATAAATCATTTTACTGGAAAAGACACACAGAAGCTACTATCCAAACTGTTTCCTGTGCCCACTTCAAGATGCATTCTCGACGAAAAAGAATGACAACAGTGCAAAAAAGAAATGAAATGCGTTAATCATGTGACATAGAACTACACACTTAGTGACGAGTGGGCGAAAAATCATGGGAGAGAAGCATTTATAAATGGATCCTCCGAGACCAATTATGATTGATGAGGTAAAAGTAAACAAAAGGAGGTTCTCCTTCGTTTCTTTCGAGTGTAACTGGCGAAACAAGGGGTAGGCGTGTTATCTAAATGAGGACTGGGTGTAAAAGCGATGGTTCTTTTTCTTCCTATAGTGGTACTTTTTAATCTTTGTCCGCTCCAGCTATGTATTGGCTTGCCACTCTTTGGCAAGGTTGAGTGGTATTAGGTCGGGGGTGGTCTCCGTTAAAATGTTCTCCGGGAGTGATTAATGATGATTTTCCTTCGGAGACCCTGTGTCGGCACCGTTCTCGTGAAATGTGCAGGAAATGGACCCACATGCACTTCAGGAAATACCAATTTTTGTTTCGCCTAATGACGGTTTTTCTTGGTATCAGACATTGAGCCGGAAAAGTTTCGTATTGAAATTTCTGGGTGTATAAAGTACGAAATACCTCTTCTTAATGAAATCCATTCCTAATGATATTATGTTTGATTTAACAACAACAAATATATCTGGAATAGATTTAGTTCCATGATGTATATTTTCAATTTAAATTTTGTTATCAAATACGAATATAGGTATATGACCATTTAAAAAGAAGATTTTTTTAAAATTGTTTGGTGCAATAAAATTAAATTGTTCGAAATTCATAAGTTAATATTGGCAAATATTATAATGTGTTAAGGTATCCGTACACCTTAGAAGAAAGTTTGTTGAAATACATTGATATTCGCTATCAAAAGATTTTTTAATGTTAAAATATATCCTAAGACTATGAAAAACACATTAAATATCCTGTTTTTAACTTTAAGAAAAATGGAATGGAAAACAGGGTGAAAATAGTACATAAATTGATTATCAGAATAACTCTCATAACTCAAAAGTAAACAAAACTATCATTATTCTGTAAATTGTTTCTTATTCCTTATAGCAGTTTTTGGGCTGATACTACTTTCATGATAAAAATCATATTACTACATTTTTTATTGTGTTTCGAGTCAAATAAAAATTAAAAAAATCAAAGAAAAAGTTATAACAATATATGATTTACACCTTTATTACTAAAAACATATTAATTTTACAATCTTGAAAGTTGTTCATAAAAACTACTTACGGAAGGTACTTGCAAAACTTAAATTAATTTAGTTCATAACTTTTTATGATATCTACGTTACCGTATGTGAATATGCAGAGAAGACACATTTTGAGAAAAATAAAAAACGAAATTTCAAATGCAATTAAAAATTAGCTACCGAGTAAAATTCAAATCCCTGTAACTTAAGTTCTAAATTAGGTATAAGCAAAATTCAAACACTATTGCAAAGAAAAATAGTTTAAATTTTAAAGTGATATTAAAATTTTAAAGAAATTGAATTTTTTTTCAAAAATGACGTTTTAAAGGTGTACTGATACCTTAACTCTACAAGGAAATGTAAGTCATTCAATAATATTATTTTCTTATTTAAAAATCTTATTTTTAATGTTTTTAACGAAATTTTTAATGAATATATACACTTACAGCTGGCAATAAATGCATGTTTTCTGTAAGTTTTAAATTGAACTTCTCTTTACAAATCTGTGAGTAAATTTTTGCCTAGTGCTTACTCGGAACTTTTTATTCATAATTTTAAGAGGTCGATTTTGAATACTACTCAACTTATTGGTTTGACAAATAGTTTTAAAACAAAATATTTTTAAGATATTAAAAAAATCTTATAAAATTATAGAGTTATAGATTATAATGATATATTTCAAAGTTAGATTATTGTTTCCAATGCATTTAATTGAATTTATTACCCCAAACTCTAATGGTATAGCTCATTGAATTTAAATCAAAAGTAAATTTAGCAACTGAAGAAGCTCTGATTCCTGAATAATTAAATAAAACATTAATTACAGATTAGTTGATTTATTGCAAAAATTTCTATTATCAGGTGTGCGGTAATAATATATACTCAATAAATTCTTGAAATGTGAATGATAAGATAATTTTTCACTTTTGTCACGATGACCAACAGAACGTAAAATAAAAATCCATTTCACATAAACATAATTCGATAATTTGGTTTTAAATTCTTAATAATTCATAAATTTTATGTACGTGCGACTGAAATTTCCTTTTATTTACATTTTAAGCCCATTTAAGTGTTATAAATTCAACCTTGAGTTTTTTGTGTGGCCACGGTATCCTAGTGTCAATGGTTGTGACCTTGCAACCATTGTTGTTTCCATCGAGTCTTAAGTTCGAGTCCTGATGAATCACTAAAATCTCATCATGGTTTGAATCTGATGCACATTAAATCTATCGAGTTTCTGAGTTCTACTTTGGCGTGATTTGAAAGATTGGAGAGAAAACTCCTAACTCGGGTGTTGTCCTTGTCACTTGATCAACGTAATAAATTTCATGGTCTATTATCTACGTTTTACTTCTTTGAGTGACTTTAATGAATTATCTGTAGAAAAATTTCATTTCAATTTCTTTTAGACATGTTTAGTTGCTTTTACAATGCTTTGACTTTTATAAAGCTTCTAATTCTTGAATTTTTTTTAATATTCTCATCTTGATATTTTAAGCCTTTTTGAACCTTACATGTATGATAATTTTATTCTTGAGAACAAATATTTTCTTTTTATACTTCATAATTCTTTAGTGATCTCACTGTCAGATTGTGTGAAATTTATTTCATTCAAAGCAGAAATATAAAGTAATAATAAAGAATATTTCTAAGCTTCTTAAACCCGAAAACATTATTTTAAAGAATGATTATAATCTATTCGTAATTTTCTAAAAATAAACATAGAAGTGTGCTATATCACTCTTTTGAAGCACAATGTTCAACAAAATTTATCTAAACACACATATAAAAGAAGTCATCTTTTCAGATATGTATGTGGGCGTATGTTTAACGCTCTCACGCAAATAATTTTTTTCAGAACAACCGTTGTAGGTCAGAATAAAGCTTCTCTTAAGGACGTGTATGAGTTTTTGTCACGGAACGGATGTGCAGAGCATGTAAAAACACCAATATTTGTAGCAAAAACACCATACTTAGACATCACTACTTCTAACTTCATAAATCAACCGTACTTAATATCTGCATATAAATAAACTTTCGTCACGATCACTCGTATATCAACTCTCTAATGCATTTTTATAGTAAAACTCAAGATTTCCAGCTATTATATTATTGAATTAATATATGGAGTATGCAAACATTTCATGTTATATTCTTTCAAAGGACTAGTAATTTCTTTGAAATAGGAGTTTCATTTTAGTTTTCAAAAGAATATTTGTTATAAATATACATAACACCTCTTTTAAAGGACAGTTCCATTTAAGAGATATAATTTTGGATCCTAGTTTCTTTGAATATTATAGTAGTACCTCACAATTAGGGACGTCATTGGACCAGACATTTTGTATCTAAAAGTAAATGTACCCCTTAGTAAGAGGTGAATACATTTACTATTCAAAGGTGTTAGAACCAACAGAATTGTCCCTTAAATAGAGGTTTCCCATACTTGCAGGGGTCTCTTACAAGAGGCGTTACTATACATGATTTTACCTTTTGTTAAAGGATATCTCTGTTTAAGAGACAAAATGTCTGGTATGGTGGAGTCTCTTTCAGTGAGGTGCTACTACAGATATAATTTTATGATATTACATTTGTCTATTAATTGATCACACACTATTATTCAAGAACTAATATTTTTCCAAAACAGTGTTTTCATTGTTATTAAGAATTCAAAATGTTTGATTATGAAATCTATTTTCTAACCTAATAATATTTACTTTTTGATTTTATTTTTATGAAGCTCTTCAATAATATCTATTGAAAATTATTGTAATATAACACTTTTAATTGTACTGTTTTTAATTAAATTCTTTAAAATGTTCTTTATTTCCTTTTATAACCACAATAAAAACATCTATTAATAGAATGTTTGATCAAAAACCTCCTCATAATAATGAAAAAAGTATTTTAAATACAAAAAAGTTTTTTTTTCATAAATTTACTTTATCGATTTCAAAAATAATTTTTACTAAGCTCTTCAATTTATTCATTGCAATTTTTTTTTAAAAAAATAGTATTAGAAAAGCAATGGATATTTGTAGATGTATTTTAAAATTTTATTAGTTTTAAAATATGTTAAAGTTATACTTTTGTTGTAAGAGGTATTTGCTCTCTGTCTCTTATAAACAAATTCTAGTACAGAATCGCTTATATAAGTAAAAAATAATTTAAACTGTTTATTTTAAATTCTTCCCATCTTCAATATTCATCATCCTGTAATTATGTAGCATTACCTTATTTTGTCTGATCATCAAAAAATATTTGCTAAATATATATATATGCGTGTGTGTGTATGTGTGTGTGCTTGCTTTTTGTACTTAAAGAACTTTTCAGGTATTTCAACATATGACAATTTTGTTCGTAAATAATGCGAATTCTTTACAAGATTTCTTTTTCAACTCAAAGATACAGCGAACATGTCTATAAGAATCAAATATTTTGAATACATAGGTAATTGCCTAGTCCATCATGAACTAAGGAATGCCTCACTCTAATGTATTACGAAGCCATGTATTGTCATGGTGAAGCAGTCATTTTTACTTTTTCCACTATTCATGATCATTTCTTTGGAATTCTTATCATAAAAAATCCTTCGACAGCAGCAAAAAATTCAGCGTTATGTGTAACATTTGATAGTCCATATTCGAAATGGCTAATTCCTAGAAAAAAAATGACTTAACTAACTTTGTATCAATTCGTTCGGCTCTTTGGTTCTTTTTAAAACGTACATACAACTCTAAATTATTGACCGTGACATAGGATTTATTCCTAAAAGCTTGATTAATTAGATCTTGAATTTCTTTTCTAGTTCAGTTCAATTTTACAGATATTTTTATGAGTTAAATCATTGCTTTTACAGACAATATTTTTTTTGTTAACAAATATATCCCAAAAATATTCCTTTAGGTCAAATACTTATAGCTTTTAGAACTGCTAACCATTGACATGCATTTCCTTCCATTCGTACTTAGATCAAAAAGTATCCAGAATAATTGACTACTGTCAAGAAAATACTCGAAGGAGAAATAATTTCTTTTCCAGAACCTGGCGACACTACTTAAGAATATACAACGCCAATTGTCATCAATTTCCGTGATTGTTGGCGAAAGATACTGCTTGTTTCGGACTAAGCGGTATTTATATCCGTCAGATTTTGAAATACAATCTTCGGAAAAGAGAGCCAAAATCAAATTCTTTTATTTTGCAGAGGACATCATCATCTGAAACTCTTGAGAAACAGAAAAAAAACATTCAAGTTGATACATCAATTGTCAACGTCAAATTTTAGAAACAAATCGTGTTGCACTGGAGATGGACCTCCAAAATTTGAACCTTGGTCAGATGACGAAGACGACAACTGAGCTTTGGTCTTCTTCATCAAAATTCCTCTCAACGCTATGAACAGGAGTTGGGACCTTAGAAGATTTAAATAGTATCACGGTGAAGCAGAATCTTTTCTTCAAGGTCATGCAAGCATTGAAAATGATCGTCAGAGTGAGCGCTCCTTCTCTACTAACTCAAGCGAAAACGTTAAGCCTGTTTGACTAATGCCAAACGACGATCAAATGCCAAAAAATAAATTTCAGTTCAGTTTTTTTAGCAGCTACGAATTGAAATGAATCGAAAAGGACCTGAAAATCAAAATAAAACGATTGATATTTGCTGCATGATAACGACTTTGTACATTGCTCCACAGACTGTAAAAAAATACTTTGCCAGACACAATATTACCACTCTCGAACAAGTGTGATGTAGAACACGCAATTCAACCTTATTCACTATTACGAAAATTTCGTTTATATGTCAAACAGGCGGCTTTCATTTTTGACTTCTGATTAAATAAAATTGGATTCAAAGAACACAGACTTATTTAACATCACTAAATTATTTATTTTAAGATGTCACATAATAAGTAACGAAGAGTATAATAAAAAGGTTTTCTCTAATTTAAATTTCTTAACATTCTACCTTTGCCATTCTCTGAGAAGGATAAAAATATTTTAAACTTTGATCCTTGGAGAACAACGATTGGCACCTAGTGCCCTCTATTTTTTCTAAATTTTCAGCCGAACATCCTACAAATTCTCCCGACCAAGAACCAAGAACTAGTGGATCTTTCCCTGTTTGCTGGGCTAAAAATTAAAATTCAAGATACACCATCTTAGTAATACAGAAGAGGTGATAGAAAATGTACTGAAGCAATACAAAGAATTTTTTCAAAAATTTCCAGGAGTGATTTGAACAGTTAGGTGAACGCTTGAACAAGTACATAAATGCAGGAATACTTTACTTAGAAAGACATTACATAATAATTTTTATTAAATGATTCTGATCAATTCCGGGAACTCTTTGCTCTTAGTTTTATGTTGTAGGTAAAAGCTCTCAGCCTTAAATATTATAATTCGATCACTTCGTGTATGTCAAATATTGTGTTACAAACAGTGCTTTTTTTGATTGAATTCCTTGAAATTCCTCATGACCTTTGATCTACCAATATTTATTTATAACATAGGATTATCTTGTTACTATATATAATAGTCTATATTCTTTCTTTAAAAAAGTATCCGGCTTTTAAATTTTTTACGTGTAAACACACACACACAAACATATATATATATATATATATATATATTAGTTAATAATGTTCTGAAATATGAATATTTCTCCTCAGATATGCTGCCGTATAAATAAATTTAAATGGAATAAGTGAATGAAAACTTAATTTTAATGAATTATAAGAAAATACATTATGAGTGATGCACTATTATATTTAAAATAATAGCTTTTATCATAATAACCTATAAAAGCATTAAGGCAGCTTAGAATGTTTAAATTAAAACCACGACAGTGATTTACATAAAATTAATATGTTTTACTTGAAGATTCATATTCTATTTTAAAATCCATTATAAGTTCTAAAAGAGTACTTCATGCTTGCAATTTTCAATGGCATTATTGTGGCATCTCTAATTATTTTAAAGTATGTTTTGACTTAATTTTTAATTTATTCTTTCAGTTCTTGATATGAATGTCTAAATGGAGAAGTATTAATCATGCATGATTCCGTCTGTGTTCTCTGTTGATAATTGCTGAATTCTCACCTTTGGACTAACGCCAAATACATATATCTTTCTGACAAAAAATTTCTTTATCAGATGTTTTGTGTTCAAAATTTCTGAATTTACGCCGGGAAAATATAATTTAATTTTATTATTTTGATGGAAGTGAATAATGTCTTGTCTTAAGGAAAAATAGAAATCAATATCACTTTAAAGAGACTAAAACTTTCCTCCAAATATATATACTTCTTTTAATTTTTATCCATGAATTATCATTAGAAAATATTAAGATCTGAAATTATTTAATTTTCTCTTCCTTAAAACATTGTATTGCAATGCACGGTTTATAATTTTTTCTTCCAAAGATTATGAAAAAAGAAATATTTCTTTTTCAATAATGAAATGTGATTCCAATTCATTGTTTCATTTATTAATCCCTATTGTGGAACTAAGTAGAAAATATTATTTATTACAAAGGCTTTTGTTCCATAATGACTTGAAACTAAATTAAATTTAAGGGGACAGAATATCTTAAAACATTTTTCACTGAGAAAATGGATAAATGAATAAAAACCGATGTTTATTTTTAAATTGTTTGACTTGTGTGAAAATATTGTATAATATTAGGTTTCCTTGGTGTATTTCATATACTCTTTGAATAACACTTCCTATTATTAATGTAATTTAGAAGTCATGAGAATAAATTTTCTTAATAAGTATTGCAAAATTTTTGTTATCTAGAATAACTTTATTTTTTTCAGTTGATTAGTAATTTAGATAACTTATTTTTATAATTCCCTAAACACGAGATTTAGCTGAATTAAGTGGCATAATATAATATAATTTATTTATAATGGTATTTTTGTGAAAATGGACATTAATCTTTTGTTCAATTATTAATATTTAATTGCTTAGTAATTATTCAATTATTTTCATTGAAAATTATATTCTATAAATTGCTATAAAGCGATTATAATGCAAATGTTATGTTTATTTAAAAAGATAATTCCTGCATTAACCACCTGAAATTTTCTAGAGTAATGCTATTATTCGATAATGGACACAGCATACATGTTAAAATATTTCAGGTAACTGAAAAATATACGAAATAAATATAATGTGACAAGGATTTAATAAATGACTCCATTGTTTTCTGTGTGAGAAAAACAAAGAAATCTTGTCCAGATAGTATAGATGTTGACTTTAATAAAGAGGTGAGAGGGAAAAGTACCTTTTTTTAGTAAATTACACTTCTCTAGCTTCACTTACCACAAGTCTATTTCCTTCATTGGCAGCAAGGTGGCGTGTCGAACTCCTACACACGTAGATAACCCACACGCGTTTTGGCCATTAGTTCCCAAATTAACCAGGCCAGCATTGTAGTAGACACTGCTTAAACACGCCTAATCGCCGCGAAATACCAGTTTGGTCTGGCTAACATGATTAATCTTTTCGAATTACCAATACTTTCAAATCGAGAACTTTTAATGTTTCCTTGTGCATTGTTGCTACTAGTAACGGGGTAAGCAATATCCAAAAACATTATGAATATTTGAAGAGTGTTTAAATGAGAAATTACACAAAATGCTATAGTAGATATGGTTTTTGGTATTCACTCAGAGCGAGGAATGTTCTTAAATTATTAACTTTAAATTAATATTTTTTTAAACATGTGATTTTAAGAGCATTATTATTTTGAAGAAATATTTTTCTTCTTATCCAAATTTGCATACAGTTCCTATCCAGTTATTTAGACAAAGTAGTTATGATTTAAGCGGAATAAAGAATATAAATTATTTATATACTTGAATGAAAAGTGAAAAATATAATTGGGTAAATGAATTTAAAAACATGTCGAAAAAAAAGGTGTGTAATATTATTGAAAAAATTAATTTAATTGGAACTTATTCGATCAATGCAACAAAACTGAAACTTAAATATTCTGAATTAGTGCAATTTTTTTTTAGTTTTATAATACTCTTTCAGCACATGAAGACCCGTGACAATGTGCTATTGGTTTTTAAGTGAATCTGTAAAAGATAATGTAACTTAAGAGATAAAATTATTTTATATGTATTAGTGTTTTTATATTTATCTCTTTTCTTACCGCCTTTTTCTACTCAACGCAAGGATCAATTAAACACAACCAAATACAAGTTGTAGTCTTCCGCCTATCAGAAGACGAGTTCGAAACATGAACAAACATTCTTCTTCACGTCAAAGCAAGTACATTGACTTTAAGCCCAGATATATTGAATGTATAAAATACCTACATAAAAAGCAAAATATAGATCTAGACCTATAGGACTTTAGTGGAAATAGGTACCGAACCAACGACGGAACTATAGAATCATCGACAACTAGTTTGATACCTACACTCCTTTTCGACCACCTCCACTTCAATTGGTGTATTTTGGCATTTCAAGAACTGTTCAAATATATAATATGAATAATTGGCTATTGAATATATCACACTTTAAAACAACAATAAGGTTCTAGGTGAAGGACCTCACAATTTTGAGTCATGATCAAATTACGAGGACAACACATTATTTAGCATTCCAATTTTCTAACTTCCATATCCTCCAAAAGTGAGTGTCTTGAGTCCAGTCTTATTTAACGTGTAAACGTGTATGAGCACTGATACATCTCGCATCTTTAGTGGTATCAGAACTCTTACCCTCGACTCCAGGGAAGTAAAGCCAAACATGACTGCGAGACATCATGACCACTCGGATACTTGATTTATTATTAAGGTTCATACATTTTCTATCGATTGATTGATTGTGTTTTAAAGTAGCACTTAGAAACAACTCATGATCTATATACGACTAACCCCGTTATTTGACACCTCGGTCAAGTGAAGAGGTCAAGTGACACATGAGCTGGCATATCCTTTTTCATATTACAACACAAATTGGAGGACTTTGAACCTCGGCATTTTTAACGTGAATCATCCTCTTTACAGTGTCCTCACTCGTATTAGTAATCACACCTAAGACTCAAAAAAACAATACTAGCCACTAGTTTACGATCATACCCATTAGGCTGCAACGGCTTCAAAGATTTTAACGTATTTTAATCTTGTTTTAATCAGCATTTAAGTCCACAGCTTTGTTTAACTTAAGATAATAGTCGTAGCTCAAATATTTAAAAGTTCAGAGAAATATGGATAACACACACAGGACTAGATGTAAAAATGTGCATTGTAGTTTTCTTTACACTTCCTTATATATACTGGTAGATTTTATAGATGTTCGTATGATATTACGGGAACAGCAAAACAGAATATCATCTGCTATTTTTGGCTGTTAGATGTAAAATGATTAAAAATAAAAATAAAAAATATTATAATATCTTGTTCTAACCAGGCTCGGTTTCTCGTCCAGTGTACGATAATTCTAAAAGACCAGATCCACATCTAACTTATTATAATACATAATCATGAGTAAGTCAAATCATGGAGACGCATTATCTCGTCAGAATGAACAAGCTCATATTTCTCTGTTGCCTAGGTACCTCAATTTTTTTGTTAGAGTGAACTCAATGATCTAGATAGAGATTTAGGCCTAAATTTAAAATTTAATTTTTGCAGTTATGTTCAAAACTTCATGAAATTCGGTAAAGTAGAATACGAATCGTCTATGTGTCCTTCATTGATTCATCCCAAACTAAACCAAAGGGTTCTTGTTTCGTAATGGAAATGTATTTACTTTTCCTGTGGGAGACTCGGTGGGTTTGTTAGAAAACTATCATGATCCAGGCATATTATTGGTTTGTGGGGACTTCAAAATATTAACCATATTTTTGGGCCAGCCGAAAGGTCATACAAAGTATGCCTGTCTTCTATTATTATGGGGCAGTAGAGCCAAAGAATTGCATTGGACAACATTTGTCTGGGCCATACCAAGACACTTAATCACCAGGTGAAGAAATCGTCATCAATACGGCTTTGGTCTTACCAAAAATGTTTAAATTATCACCTCTTCATATTAAATTAAGGTTCATGAAAAAGTTTGTTAAATCTCTGCGAAAGATAGCGAGTGTTTCAGATATATATGTCCCTAATTCCAAAAAAATGTTTAAAGTCAAGTTGAAAAAGACAGCTTTTCTTGGTTCTGATATTTGAAAACATTTATTTGGTCCTTTCTTTTTGAAAACTATGTGGAAAAAAATTTCAAAATACGACTAAATGTGAGATTATTTCAAATAAAATTAATAAATAAATGAAGTTTATAAAGTAAATAAAGTTTGGTAAAATACTTAAGACCCGGACTATAAACTCATTGTACTATGCCAGCTGGGTGCATATAAAGCTTCTAGATGCAGGATAAGATTAATATTTCATTCTGTACACTTTCATATTTATTATTTTTTTTAAAAAAATTGACAGCCTTCATTGAAGATTAGTGTAAAAGATTTCACCAGGATGTCCATGATATCGAGAGATGCTATCAAGGAAATGCTGACGTCAATATATTAGCTGACTATTACTGGATGCTTAAATAAGAAAACGAAGTGGGAAAGAGAAAACGAGTTTGGAGAAGCATCAAAGGGAAGAAAATAGAATTTCACCAGAAAAAGGAGAAAACATAAGATTTTGAGTTGTAAGAAAACCTTTTTTATTTAAACAAATTAATTAAAAATCACTTCAATACATAAAATAAAATGTCAGTTAATTAAGAAAAGAGCCATTAATTAAAAATTACAAATAATTAAAAAATATAACAACATGAAACTCACAAAAAAGCAAAGGAAGGAAACAAATAAAAAAAAATTAATATGATGTAATTAATACTTCTCTATTTTAGAACGGAAAAATGTAGTGTGTTTATGCCAATGTATATATATATATATATGTAAAGATGCATACACACATACATATATATATATATATATATATATATATATATATATATATATATACATACATACACACATACATATATATATATATATATATATATATATATATATATATATACATACATACATATATATATATATATATATACACATACATATATATATATATACATACATATATATATCTGTGTGTGTGTGTGGTTTGTATCATTTTTTTTGTTCTACAGTAATTCACGGAAGTATGATGATTGGTTCCGTTATATAAACATGCTGTTACCTATTCCCAAACTGGAGATAGTATTAGAGTTATTTTATCTCCATTTTGTAATTTTCTAAAAATCTTTCCCCATTTATATATATATATATTTATACCAATAATAATTTTAAAAAATATTACAAAAATAAGTTAAAGAATTTAACTTACAAAAAAAAATATTATTTCAACATTATTCAGTAAACTAAATGTAATTACGAACAATGATTTTATTTAAATTGTTATAAGAAGAATTTTAAAGCACAATGCAGATTTACCAATAAAATAGTAAATTTTTAATATTTTACTAAAAATTTGCGCTAAATAAATTTTTTTGACTACATTTAATTCATGAAATTAAGACATGAATTTTAAAAATTCAAATTTAATGCATCAAAATCTACAAGTCATAAACCAAGGATAAAGAAATATAAGATATAATAGACAAAAATGAAAATAAGATATTCAAAATGCTGTCTCAGTTTTGCTACTTAAGAAGTGCGTGTTTATATTAATATTATATAGATCCAACCACCACAATACAGCAACTCACCTCATTCGAAAAAGTAATTAAGTCACAAAAATAAAATAAAGCATATATTAAAGAATTGAAAACAATTTTAGCCAAATTAATGTAATTCTTTAAAAATAATTTATGCACTTTTGTAAACTCATATAAATTAAATATTTATATGACTTTTACGTACCTCAAATCATGTAATATTCTTAATCAACCCATCCAATACGGCACGAGGATACTTTTACTCGCCAAACAACTTTTGACTAATTAATTGATTTTATGAAAGAATGATCCTATTTAATTAAATTAGAATTTTAAAAAGAAGTTGTTTCAACATTTATATATATATATATATATATATATAATATGTGTGTGTGTTTCTGTGTCTGTATGTGTGCGTGTGGGATTTTTTTGTGTCTGTGTGTATAAAGTAACTACCTTGTAATTCTTCAAAAATAATAGTGAATGTAACATAAGAATGGCGATTAATTTAAGTTTCTAAAGTAAAGCAAACAAATGTATAAAAATTCAGCTAACAGATCTAATTGGTTCCTTAAATCATGTCTGAATTTTTTAAATTTCAGTTTTGCTTTTCTTAAGCCAGTAAAGCTGAATTGAATGTTTTAAAGTTTGAGAAGAATTCTTTTACTTTTGGGAAATCTACCCAAGATTTTTATCAATTTATTTATTTTTAGGAAAAAGTGAAATATAAAGAAATTATTATTTTTAACTATAAGAATTATTAAAAGTTTTTAAAAGTAATGAAAGATAATATTCTACTGTTAGTTACTAACTATCAATCAAATATCATATTTTTTTTGGAGTACAATTAAGTAATATTCTTGTAAAAGTAATAAAGTAGAAGTAGGAGCAATATTTGTTACTGAATTTCATTCGATTTAAAAACAGTGTATATTTTTCCTTATTTTTTTATTCTTCCGTAATCTGTGTGAGAAAATTTCTACTACTCTTACTGAATAAAGATATTTCACCAATATTTTTCAAATATTTTAACATAAATTTTATATTGAACCAGAAATAAGAAATACCCCTTATAAAGTGTATTAATTTAATTTAGAAGTGGAATTACATTAATTTTATAGCACCAAACATTATACTTTGAGCAACAAAACATTAAAATTTCTTCCTTTAATTTTCAAATGAATCCGTATTTAAGGGAAATGTAACACCTTAAAGTAAAACACTTACATCCCCATGTATATATATACAGATAGATATTGTAGATGGAACATTTATTTCAGCTTATCGAACAATATATTTAAGATTGTATCTTTTTCATTCATGTAGATAAAACTTTTATGTAGTGTAATATTATTTTTATGTTCTTACTTTTCTGTTAAAAAAGAAAAACTAACTAAAACTTTTTCTTTTATGCCTATTAATGTTAAAACTAGAACTAGAATAACATTGAAAGAAATGATGATATTTTTCATTATAAGTGTAGAAAAATTCATATGAAAGTGTTTTGAAACAGTCTTAAATTGAATAAATCATTAACTGGTATTCTTCAAAAAATAGAAAATAAAGCTTCACAAATATATGAGAATGTAGTACGAATTCATAAAACGGAACTTACAAAATATTTTTCAGATAAAGGAAATTAGGAAAGCGAGATAATATTGATAAATACATTGCTCTATTTCTAATTCAACAGTACTAAAAACATTTTTCCTCTTTCTTCCATAATTCATACTCCTCATAACCATTTCCTTTCGATAATGTTGATGAAAATAATCAGGAAAAAAATTGTAGTACTATTATGATTCTTTAGAAGTTCAACAAAGAATGAAAATTCTTTGTCAAAAGTAAATATTCCAGGCAATTCTTTTATAGGAGTAGCGGATTCTTATTAGCCATAGCCTAAGAGGATAAAACGAGCGAAGATTTTGCACCGAGGTCCTATCAATATAAATGAGAAAATGCGATGACGAGGTGCAGTTTTCTTGGAAGAAAGCCAAATTAAGCAAAGAGTCTCACTTTCTTGCACGATTTTCCATTACAAACATAGCTGTATTCATTGTGTTTTAAAGGATCGCATCAGCAGAAATTAGTTAGGAACTCAAAGACTTTTCTTTCTTTTTTTTACTTTTGTTCTCTCTCTTTTTAAGAATTAGAGATAATTTTGTTCGTCGTGTTGAAAGAAAGACTTTATTTGACTTCCTATCTACCTAATTTGAAAGAAAAACGCATTGGACAATTTGATTGTGTTGGGAAGAGTAGGGCATATATTGTTTGACCACAAGATGGTTTGTATGGCTAAGTTGATGAACCTTAGGCAATGTTAGAAAGAGAATATTGCATTACTTAAAATTTAATTAAGAAATTTTCTGAATAAATAACCTAGATTTTCACTGTCAGACAGACTAAAGTTTGTTTTTCATCTTAAAATAACAACATATTTTTACTGCCTTATTTTTCTCACAGATTCTAATGCTTGGAAACTAGAATAGTCGTTGAAAATTCTTAAAATATGTGAGACAATTATCCAAATATTTGTATGAATAAAATATTATATATATTACTTAATCATGCTTTCAAAGTAAACATATGAACAAGGAAAAAAAGATCAGAATTAGTAATATTGTTTATTTATAAATTATTGTAAATATGAATAGTGAAATCATTAATGAAACATATTGTTTTTGTTTAATTAATACATGTGGTTGATATACCTTTCTGTAGATATAAATAAAAAAAGTATTGTATTTTTTTCATAAAATCAAATCAATATTATTAAATTCAATAAACATTGTGCTTTACAAAAAATACAATAAGTCTACAGTCTATGTCACTATATTTATTTTCTATCACCTTAAAAATGAGCAATGAGTTTTAAGTAAACAAATCATTTCATTACACAACAAGAAGGAAATGACTTAAAAAACCATCTTAAATAGTTGCATTTATTTTAAATAAAATATTATCAGATCAACATATATCAATTTAAGCTGTCCATATTTATAATTTACTCATGCTTGTATAATTTTAGAGCATTTGTAATTTTCCATGAAATAATTACATAATTGTTTGAAAGTATAATTTTTTTATTTAAGATATCTTAGAAAAATAAAATTGAGTAATTTTTAAATATTTTAAATTAAATCATATATATCTGCTTACGTAAAAATTTTGTAAAAGTCAATTTTATTTACTTTACACTTCGATTTTTAATTTAAATGCAATACTTGAAGATAGGATGTACTTTCTGTGTTAAGCTTTTACAATTTTGCTAAAAGATTAGTGCGAACTTTTTTTTCATTTCTTATATATTCTGTGAGAGAGTTTACTTTTTTATTTATGTATAAAAACCAAAAACACCCTCAAACAGCATTTATCCTTTTTTTACCAATGTAAATATTAATATTTTTTAGAAAATAAAATATTTCCATTTAAACGTAGCAAGCCAAAATTCCTTGAAATGTGTTAGATGCCATTTTTTTATTAATCCCCACTAATTAATTCTACGCAATAATTCAAATTTAAGCGCTACAGTAAATAGCTTTAATGACTTTATAAATAGATAATTTCACCTCAGTAATACAGATATTTTGAAATTTACATTGCATAATGAACGGCGTTCTTTAATTTTTTTTCTTTAATTTAAATAAGACATTACATGTGTAATATGTGTAAATAACGAGGGGCAAGTATTTTTT